>JAJIBD010030613.1:10000-28300 GCA_021461705.1 Cryptotis parvus | reverse complement strand
TTTCTTTTTCTTTCTTTTCTTTCTTTCTTTCTTTCTTTCTTTCTTTCTTTCTTTCTCTTTCTTTCTTTCTTTCTTTCTTTCTTTTTCTCTTTCTTTCTTTCTTCCTTCCCCTCCCCCCTCCCTCCTCCCTTCTCTCTTTCTTCTTTCTTTCTTTCTTCTTTCTTTCTTTTTCTTTCTTTCTTTCTTTCTTTCTTCTTTTCTTTCTTTCTTTCTTTCTTTCTTTCTTTCTTTCTTTCTTTCTTTCTTTCTTTCTTTCTTTCTTTCTTTCTTTTTCTTTCTTTCTTTCTTCCTCTCTCCCTCCCTCCTCCTTCTCTCTCTCTTTCTTCTTTCTTTCTTTCTTTCTTTCTTTCTTTCTTTCTTTCTTTCTTTCTTTCTTTTCTTTTCTTTTCTTTCTTTCTTTCTTTCTTTCTTTCTTTCTTTCTTTCTTTCTTTCTTTCTTTTCTTTCTTTCTTTCCCTCTCTCTCTCTCTCTTTCTTTCTTTCTTTCTCTCTCTCTCTCTCTCTCTCTTTCTTTTCTTTTCTTTCTTTCTTTCTTTCTTTCTTTCTTTTCTTTCTTTCTTTCTTTCTTTCTTTCTTTCTTTCTTTCTTTCTTTCTTTCTTTTCTTTCTTTCTTTCTTTCTTTTTCTTTCTTTCTTTCTTTTCTTTCTTTCTTTCATCTTTCACTGCATTATCCTCTGCATTATCCCTTCTCATGTGGCTTTTATATAGGGTTTTTTAGCACTAGTGAGTGGGAAGAATGAAAATAGATTTAGATCATAGAGTCCACATTTCTAGGAGTTTAAAGCCCAGAGATGACGCTCACCAGAGGCTCTAGTGCCACATAGCAGGTGTCTTCTTGTTCCTCTCCTGGAAACTGAGGCAGGGCTCCTCTCGTGACAGGAACTCACAGCTTCATGGAAGGCAAACTGGGGGAGTGGTATCTTTACCCAGCGAAGGGCAGGAGGAGCAGGGTTGGGAGCTTCCTGGAGGAGTGAAAAAAACCCCACAAGACTGCTGACCCCTAAACGAGTTGGGCAGGTTTCCAGCAGAGAGCCAGTCAGAGGGCAGACAAGAAGGAGTGGGAAGAGCAGGTGGCAGGAAGTCTAGAGAGCTTGGAGGACTGAGCACCCCAATCTCACATCTCACATAGAGGGACTTGTTCAGGCTCTACGGAGGAGGAGCCTGGGGTGGGTGTCTAAGAACTGACATCAATATGGTCATGACAGGTGTGTGCTGGTCTCTGACCCAGGGCTAAGGCAGGGGAGATACAGGGCCAGTACTGGGAAGTTTTAGAGAGGGAGAAGGGGGTTAACAAGCCGCCAAACTGCCAACGCATTCCGGGTGTATTGATGTGTGACTGAAAACTTGACCCTTTCCCCAAAGGGTTAGGCAGGTTCCCTTCCTTTCTGGCCAGAGCCCACAGACAACACACCTGACCTCCCCTCCCCCCATAAATGTGCCCCAGGCTCACAGCTGAGCCTCAGCAAGCTGCCAAGCCTCCAATCTGCCGAAGCCTTCCAATATTTACAGCCCAGTAGGATCACAGCAAATTTGATGTGAAAATTGTGTAGAAGTCCACCAAGCTCAATGAGCAGAAACAATGACCCAGAAGGTTCCACTAGCACCAAACAGCTCAGTAACGCCTCAGACAATGACGTTAGCAACACCATTCTGAGATCTATCAATCAGTCACCATAAATTAACTGCTACTGATCTATTTTTAGATAGTTCCATTTAACTTCTTTGTTGTAGCAAGCACCAAGGAGTAAATTTGTTATATGCCGGCTAAGGGGGGGCAAACTGGGGACATTGGGGGGGAGGAAGGTCGCTGGTGGTAAGAGTTGGAGCTGGAACATTATGTGCCTGAAACAACAGTATTATGAGCAACTTTGTCAATCATGATGTTATAATAAAGACTAAAAGGGAGGGAGAATTGATGGTACTTACTTGGATATAGGAAAGGAAAGAGGGGAGAATTAGACACAGTCTTGGGGAGGATGGGGCTGCTACCAAAGTCAGGGAACGTCTTTCCCTTGGGAAGGAGAAGCGAAGGGTTCCAGCACCAATACTTTCTCTAGGCCCTTGTGAATGATGCACCAAGTCACAATTTTGGGGAAGTTCTTCTCTGAGCTGTCTGCAATGTCAGGTCAACTGCATCAAAGGTTGCTGCTAGAAGAAAACACAGCTTAGAGGCAGCATGTTGCAGTTTTCAAACAGTGAGCAGCTGTGGTCAGTGTGTGGGCGAAAGAAACAGAGGGCAGGCAGCTCTGAATAACTCAGATTGCTCCTAGGCGCAGTGCTCCTTGTGATGCTCCTTCACCGTCTCTTTGATAAGAAGACCCTAAGGCTCAAGCTGCCAGCCACGGCTCCTCGTGGGTTAGGCTTAAGGGTTAGCCTTAGTGTTCGTTTGCATTTAGGTTTTGAATAGTGGTGGTTAGTAGCAGAATAGCTTAATTCAGAGCTACCCAAATCATTCAGGTGATAAGGGTAGCTTTGAATGGTTTAGTGACACTTATTTTTTTTAAAGTTTTTATTGTACCGCAGTGAAACATACAGTTACAAAGGTGTTTATAATTGGTTCTTGGTAATACAGTATTCCAGCACCCATCCCTCCACCAGTGCCCATCACCACCACCAGTATACCCCACCCCCTCCTGCCCACCCCAGGCTGCCTCAATAGCAGGTACCCCCTTTTCCTCTCTTTCTCTCTCTGTCTCTCTGTCTCTGCATCTCTCTCCCCTTCTTTTACACATTGCAGTTAGCCCTGCAGACATTTAGGGTTTATCATGTAAGTCTCTTTGTGTACATTCAATGGTGAGTTCTATTCTGACATTACCATTGCCCACACTCAGTAAAACATTGGTATATATTTATATCCCATTAATGAATGCAGTCATTCTATATCTGTGATGACACTTGTTTTTGCAGGAGAGGCCCTCACTTGGCGGTGCTCAAGGGCTGTTTCTGGCTCTACGTTCAGGAGTGACTCTTGACGGTGCTCAGGGGGATCATTCATGGTGTGGAAATTGAACCAGCATCGTCACTGCATGCAAGGCAAGTGCTTTTCCTCCGTTCTAAATCCTGATTTTTGGTTTGAGGATAGAAATCCCTGTGAACTGGGCCGGTGCGATAGCCCAGCGGGTAGGGCGTCTGCCTTGCACGAGGCTGGCCCCTGCCGCCCGGGTTCGATCCCGGCATCCCATATGGTCCCCCCAAGCACCGCCAGGAGTAATTCCTGAGTGCAGAGCCAGGAGAAACCCCCTGAGCATTGCCGGGTGTGACCAAAAAAAGAAAAAAAAAGAAATTCCTGTGAACGGGTGCCTGACAAAGTACTTAGTGCCCACCAGGAGCTCTGTAAGTATCTGATGAATAGATGAAGGAAGGAAATCCGTCCAGGAGGCAGTCTGGGTTGGGAGGAGTGCAGGGCTGGAGAGCGTTTGGAGACCAGGTTGCTATAGAAACAGGCCCACATTTTGTGGGTGCAGAAGCGTATTAGTTAGGGTCTGCTTACTGTGTGTCAAAAATTTCCCGGAGAGCATATTGCTTCTGCCCGCTTGAGGTCCCGGTAGTGGGGACAGAGGGGTTTCTCCGGCTGGCCACGGAGCTCACTGTTGCCCTCTCGTGGTCAGTCTCACCCTCTGTCTCTGCAGGGCTGAGTCACGCAGACAGCGCCAAGGCAGGGTCCCGCAGGCTCCCAGGAACCAGCTGGTGTGTGAACAGGAACGCTCTCACCGGCTCCCCGCCCTTGACCTATCCATCCCTACATGGACACTAGGGAAGACCCCAGGGAAGGCCTGTGTCTCTCTCCAGAATCCATGAGGAACACTAGGGCTGCAGTCCCTGCTCTCCGAGGCCAGTTCCTCAGGACAGATCCTGGAAGGACCCTGTGGTAGCTCCTCAGCCTTTCCTCAGCCCCCTTGCTCAGGCCCAAGCTCCAGTCTTGCCTCCTCTCTCCATCACATCTCTGTCAGCTATAGATTTTATTATGGGGGGGCACACCAGCACCCCAACCCTTTCTGTTGGTTCATTGAAAGCGCGAACTCGGTCATCTGACTTCACACAAGGCCAGTGGACTACAGTTCCAGGCGGCTCTCCCCGAGCCCGCTGGGAACCCCCTGTCTCTGCTGCCGCTTTCTCCGCCAGCTCCACACCCCTCACAGCGTTTTCTCAGCGCAGACTGCTAGACATCATCGGTCGGCAGCTGGTGGTGTCAGCCTGCTCTTGAGGGCAGCTGCAGTGGACGGGGCACCGGCCTCACACATGTTGGGAGAATTTATCCCCCTACATGCTCTAACACACGTTTTGTGTGTGTGTGTGTGTGTGTGTGTGTGTGTGTGTCGAATTACACTCAGCTGTGCTCAAGGAGTGCCCCTGGCTCTGTGTTTAGGGATCAGTCTTGTGGGGTTTGGGGGCACCATATGGGGTGCCTGGGATTGTAATTGTATATCTCACTGTGGTATAATAAAGTTAAAAAAATTAAAAATGCAAAAAAAAAGAGAGTGATTCCTGAGTGAAGAGCCAGGAATAAACCTTGAACACCACTGAGTGTGGCCCAAACATGCCCCCAAATAAAAAAAAGAATAAGAAGGGAAGAAAGGGGGAGCCAGTTTTGCCAGGGGTCACCCATAGCACCATTGAACTGGGGACATCGTGGATCCTCCTTCCCCGCCTCCAGCACCTCTGGACACCAAGCCAGTTCAGCCTCACCTCCACAACTCAGCGTCTGCCTAACACGTCTCGCCCCACGTGCTTTACTGTGCTCCAGTCTCTCGGCCACTGAAGTGAATAGGACAGTTCAAAGTGATCCTTACTACCTCCCTCTGCCCAGATTCTTCAGAGACTGTATCAAGGCTGGAGGCAGATTGCAGAGGTTTAGACACTTGCTTTTGCGTGCTGCCGAGCCCCCCTTCAACGTCTGGCACCATTTATGGTCGCCCAAGTACAGTTAGGAGTGATTTTTGGTCAGAGCCAGAAGCAAGCCCTGAACACTGCCAGTTGTGACCAAAAACAAAAGCAAATAGCAAAGACTATCAGTCACTCATCACTGCAGCAGCAGAAATAGGATCTGGCTAGAGCATATTTCTAGGAATAGAAAATAAATCTAATGAAATGACATTGCTTCATTCATGGGATAACTCAGACATTTGGACTCAGGGGTGACCGTGAAGTAGATCATGCTAACACCAAAATTACATCTTTGGAGCATTCTGGGGGCTAGTGTGGGTGCCACTACCACCCAGCCACCCCATCAGGGTCCGTGTGCCACTGTCCCCTCTTGTAGCATCCCTGAAAATCACAAGACCCAATGGGAGCTTCTGATTGGCAGAACTTAAGCTTAGGAAGCGGAGTGAAATAAAATTAATATCTGTGCTGATATCTGTGCTGATACCATTTCACCAAAACTCTGCAGCGCCACCCTCAAGAACATCATATGACAATTAGAATGGGAAGGAATGGGAGTGAAGATAGACGGTTGGCAACTACACCACCTCCGCTTTGCTGATGGCATCGTTCTAATAACACGAAACATTAGCCAAGCGGCACAAATGCTGGCTGACTTCTACCGAGAATGTGGAAACATAGGTCTACAGCTGAATCTCAACAAAACAAAGTTCATGAAGAATGAACTAGTTCCAGAGGCCCCATTCACTCTCAACAGAACAAACATCTCTGAATGCAGCAGTTATGTGTACCTAGGTTGAGAAGCCAACATGATGAACGACGTAGCACCTGAGCTGTGCAGGAGGAAGAGAGCAGCATGGAATGCCTTCAAAGGCATCGAAGAAATAGCTAAAAGGACAAAAGAACCTCCGGCTCCGGGCACATCTCTTCAACTCTACCTTTCTCCCTGCATTAACATACGCCTCAGAGACCTGGGCCCTACGATAGCAGGATGAGAATGCTATTCGGATCTCCCAAAGAGGAATCAAAAGAGCTATGCTTGGAATATCATGCCTCACTCTAGTGAGAGAAGGAATCTGGAGTTCTGACCTCCGTCGCTATTCCAGAATCAGGGATGCTGTCTCGTTTGCCAAGTCATCGAAAATCAGATGGGCTGGACATGTAATGCGACTTGGAGACAACCGCTGGACTAGAGCCATTACCGACTGGATCCCACGGGATGTCAAAAGATCACGTGGCCGCCCACCTACAAGATGGTCAGACTTCTTTGTCAAGACCCTGAACAAATGTTTTGAGGTGCTTCGTTTTCTTGGAGCAAGCAGATGCCTTTGGGCTACACTGGCACATGACAGGAACAAATGGAAATGTTACTGGCGCCCGCTCAAGCAAATCGATAAATAATGGGATGTCAAGTGATCAAGTGATTGTTTATGCCTGAAATGTCCTTTTCTCAGTTTTTGGTAAATGTATTATTAGTACCTTTTCAATTATTTGTAAATGGCTTTAACTATTATCTCATAAAGAACCTTCCATGACAATCCCTAGTTTCTTTTTGTTTTATTTTTCCTTTGTAGTAATAAGCACAATTTTTTTTCTTGGTGGTGTGGCTGCACACCTGGCGGTACTCAAGGCTTACTCCTGGCTCTGCGTTTAGGGATCACTGCTGGCAGGGTTTGGGGGACCCTATACTCCTGGCTCTGCGTTTAGGGATCACTGCTGGAGCCTAGTTGGTGACATGCAAGGTAAGTTTCCTGCTCGCTCTGCTGTCTCTATGGTCCCTAATCAGCACAATATTAAAAAAAAATTCTTTTCTTGGGGCGGAGCGATAGCCCAGCGGGTAGGGCATTTGCCTTGCCGCTGGCCTGCCTGTGCCGGCCTGGGTTCGATCCCTGGCATCCCATATGGTCCCCCGAGCACACCAGGAGTAATTCTTGAGTGCAGAGCCAGGAGAAACCCCTGAGCATTGTTGGGTGTGACCCAAAAAAGCAAAAAAAAAAAAGATCTTTTCTTAATGCACTAGTTTCTTTCGTATTTGATGGGATACTGAGATTTACAATACTGTTAATGGTGGTTTCCCACGTACATAATTCCAACACTACACTCATCACCAGTGTACCTGAAACAGAAAATTAGGAGGCAAAAGCAAGAACAGAGTCAGGACTTCTGAGTGATCCATTCTAGGAGCTGGGAAGAAATGACTGCATCATAAATCACAAAGTACAAGAACAGAACAAGTGAGCAAGTCTGACCAGGCTGAGTTGGAAGGAATGGGGTTACAGAAACAATTAGTAAATGTCAATATTGAACTGAAATGATATTAATCACTGTACCGACTACTGAGACGTTAGCAGCAATGTTAGCCACCATTGTGTATATCACATGAAAAATGTTTTCCTTAGAAGCATGTAGCTTATATCTAGACTATAAAAGCTCTTTGTTACCTGTGCTCAGGGCTAGACCCTTTCTGGCGATAGCCAGGTCGAGTCCTCTTGCATAATAAAACTGGGTTGCTTCCCTCATACTTCTTGGAGCTGCCTGCTTCATGGCCAGATTTCTGTAACGGACTTCCCTCCCCACCCTCACGCCGCCACACCAACTCCTCATTGTCTCTCCCTTTCAATCCCTCCCTCACCCAAACCCAGTTTGGTGGGTCAGTTCTCCCATTGCCTGTGGTCTTTTGTGGTTATCTTGTTGTGTATCTCAATGGCCCACATAGGAGAGGGATCATTCTGTGTCTGTCCCTCTCCTTCTGATGGACTTCACTGGGCATGACAACCTCTGGTTCCATCCATGTCACAGCAAATTGCACGATTTCATTCTCATGACCTGAATGAATGGTTTGAGGCTCTTCATGTTCCTGAAACGAGCAGATACCCTTGGGCTACACTAGTACGTGACAGGGACATATGAAGATGTTACTGGTGCCCATTCGAGCAAATTGATGAACAACAGGAAGACAAGTGATACAAGTGAAGTGATGCTCAGTGGTCACTTCCAGTGATGCTTGAGAAACCATCTGTGGTGGTACTGGGGATCAAAACTAGATTCAGCTGTGAAAAGAGAAAGCACCTTAACCCTTGTACTTTCTCTCTGGCCTCCAATATTAAGTTGTCTTCTTTGTATGTCCACTTTTTTCCCTCTTGTCTCTAAAACATGTCTGCCATTTTCACATGCTTTATTACTATAGTAACCCCTAATGTCCCAAATAGTATCTACATATTCTTCTATCTTGTATCCGTTAGGTAAACATTTGAGTGCAAATAACAACAACCACAATAAAGACCAATCACAAAATGTACAAATAGGGAACTATTTTAGACAAAGAAATCAAGAGGTAAACAAGAGCTGGCATTGTACTAGGGAACTTATCACTGCCACTTGGCACCCAGGTTCTTACTACATTTCTGCTCTGTAGCATTTGATGTTTCTTCCCACGTCTGTTACCTTGTGCTTACAAGAGGACCCCTTTAGATGCCAGGGGTGACACTCACATGTCAGACCAGAAGCAGCAAGGAAGGACGAGAGAGAAGCAGGAAGGACAGCTGCCAGCAGTCCCTGAGCAGATTTCCTTTTCGAGCTCTTTATCCAGAACTGGGTCAAAGCTCTAGCTTCCAAGGAAGTTGGGAAAGACAGGGAGGGAATACAAAATGGAGAAACTGATGCACCACTTGGTCAAACATTATCCTGGACAATTTCTGTGAGGATGGCTTTAAATGAGAAGAGCATTTTTAAAAAGGGGAGACGGAGTAAAGCAGATCACCTTCCTTGGTGTGGGTAGACCAGTTGGTTGGAAATAGAATAGAACAAAAAAAGCTGAAACTCGCCCAAGTAAGAAAATTCTTTCTGGCCAGCTGCCTTCAAGTCAGGACATCGCCTTCTGCGCCCCCTCCCTGCCTTCTGACTCAAGCTGAAACTTCTGTTCCTGAATCATGAGCCTTCAGCTGGAACCTCTTCCATAGACTTTCTTCATTCTCAGGCTTTTTGCACTTGAACTGAAATGACACCATCAGTTCTCCTGGGCTTTCAGATTGCTGACTCACCCAGCAGATTCTAGGACTCGTCTTTCTCCATAATGCATAGGCCAATTCTTTATAATAAATAATTAAAAACATATTAAAGATACATGCAAACATATATTATTTTTGTTTCTCTGGAGAAATAATATAGAATCATTATGTCATGGTTAACTCAAATTCTTTTTGCTGTTCAACAGAAATATAAGATGTATCATGTAACTCCCATTGGTGGTGGTGGGGTTCCCAAGCAGGATTTTGGTGGCCCTGGGCCATTCCCAGAGTTACTCAGCTGTTGGGGCTGGTCAGGGTCCCCAACAGTTTTTGGGTCCGTCGGGTTCCCTCGCCACGTTTAGGGCTGGTGACCGATCCCTGCAGCTGATGGACAAAGAAGCATGACTGCCAGTTCTAGGAAATCTAAGGCTTTTTTAATTTGCCACACACTCCTCACTCCAACTCACTCCACACACACGAGAGAGAGAGAGAGAGAGAGAGAAAGAGAGAGAGAAGAATTCAAAGCTTGCTAGGATAAGCAAACAGTGATCCTGAAAAACTAGGAAAATTAATGCCTGGGTCACAGAGGTGAGAAATGCACGTCTAAAAAGAACCTCAAGTGTAAAGGGGGGAGCAGCTGAGCCGTAGTACAGCAGAGAAGGGAGTAGGTGATAAACGAGGCAAAATTCAAAATTCAGCTAATGGCCTGGCTCCCAACATTTTATAGGATATTTTGAGTATCCATTGATGATATTATTATTATTATTACTATTATTATTATAAGTTCCAAGGATTAAACCTAGGGCCTCACATGTGTAAGACAAGTGCCTGCCACTAAGCTAGATCCCTGGTCATTGATACTTATTTTAATTTTGTCACTGGGAATGGCAGCACCATTATTTGTTTACTCAATCAAGTTTTGAATTTTTCTCTCTCTGTCTCTTTGTGTTTTTCTTTTTTGAGGGGTGTGGAGTTGGGAAGATCAAACACAGGGTCTCATAAGCAAGATAAGTACTCAACTACTGAGCTATGTTCCTATCTCTCAATATCTCTGTCTCTTTCTGTCTCTCTGTCTCTCTCGCTGTATCTCTGTCTCTGTCTCTCTGTCTGTCTCTGTCTCTGTCTCTCTGTTTCTATGTCTCTCTGTCTCTCTCTGTGCTCCTGGTGATACTCATGGACCATGTGGGATGTTGGGGATTGAGCCAGGGTCAGCCACAAGCACGGCCAGTGCCTTACCCACTTTTCTATTTAACCAGTCTCTCTCTCTATTTTTAAAGAATCACCACAAACTCCTGAGTTAAAACTTTATTTTCTACAAGTATATTTTCTCTTTGGCGGGGCAGGAGGGCTAAGGTCTTGACTGGAGATTCTCTGCAAACCAGGCCCCAGGTCAATTCTAAGTCTCTGCAGTGCCTGCAGGACTGGGTTTACCGGGCCACTCTAGTAAACAGACGGGCTGAAGTTAGAGAATGTAAGCAAACATTAGCAGATGCTTTCAGGAGCTGGAGCACTAGCAATATAAAGCTTAGGGCATTTGCCTTGCACCATCAACCTGGATTTGATTCTTGGCATTGCCAGGAATGATCCCTGAGCACAGAGCCAGGAATAAGCCCTGAACACAGTTGGGTGTAGCCCAAAAAATTAGGGTGGGGAAGAGGAGGGATGCAGGATGGATGAATGGCGGGAGGGAGGGAGCTGGGAAGAGCTCAGTATAGAATAGTTGTCTGGTTTGGAAGTCCTGGGTTTGATTTTTCTCAGGAAAAAAAAACAGAGAAACAGAAATAGCAGATATTTTTGTACGAGAAAGATCTGGACACCTCCTGTATTCATTTCCCTAGAGTTGCTCCACAACTGACCACAAAATGGACAGCTTAGGAACAGCAGAAACTCATTCTCTCGCAGTGTGGGAGGTGAGAAGTCTGGAATTAAGGCGTCAGCAGAGCTGATTCTTTCTGGAGGCTCTGAGAGAGACTCCGGCTCCACGCCTCCCTCTCTAGCATCTGGGGAGGTGGGGTTGCCAGGATTCTTGGCTTTCTGGGCCTTGCAGCCATTTCATCCTGACCTCTGCCTCTGTCATCACTTGGCACTCTCCTTTGTGTCTCTGCATTTTTGTGTCTCAGTTTTCCTCTTATGAAGACGGCTCTCAGTGGATTAACTCCTGCCGTAGTTTGGGCTGACCTCATCTTGGTTTGATTACAACTGCAAAAAATACCACTTCCAAATAAGGTTATATTCACAGGCTGTACAGGTCAGGGGTTCGACATAGGTCTTTTCTGTGTGTGTGTGTGTGTGTGTGTGTACGACAATTCAGTTCACAATGCCACCTTAGCTAGTGATAGGACTCAAGGTCTCTGAGAGTCTGGCAGTCCAACCTCCTGGTGTGATACAACATGATACCACAGCCCCTCCTTTGAGCCACTCTTGCCTAGATGATTAATCCAAATTTAATTATGCCTGTTAATGAGCTTCCCCAGGACAGGAACTATATCACTGTATCACTGTCTTCCAGTTCATCATCCATTTGCTCGAGCGGGCCCCAGTAACATCTCCATATGTCCTGTCTCATGCTAGTAGAGCCCAAGGGCATCTGCTTGCTCCAGGAACATAAAGAGCCTCAATCCATTCTGGAATGAGGTCTATAATTGTTACTGGTATTTGGCATATCAAACACAACACGGGTAGCTTGCCAGGCTCTGCCGTGCAGGTAGCATATTCTTGTAGTCATCTCTAAGTCCAGCATTTGCTGATCAGCATCAGCAAACAGGAACTATAAGGGGTCAAAAAATATATTGAGTACACATAGAGACTTAGATGTTGTATCACTTGTATCACTTGTCTTCCTGTTCATCATCGATTTGCTCGAGCAGGCCCCAGTAACATCTCCATATGTTCTGTCTCATGCTAGTAGAGCCCAAGGGCATCTGCTTGCTCCAGGAACATAAAGAGCCTCAAACCATTCCATCAGGTCATGGGAATGAGGTCTATAATTGTTACTGGTATTTGGCATATCAAATACGACACAAGTAGCTTGCCAGGCTCTGCCGTGCGGGTGGTATACAATTATAGTCACCTCTGATTTCCAGCATTTATTGATGAACTGCGTTGCCGCTGTTGTCAGCTCCTCTGCTGGGTGGAGTTCTGACGAGGGAGTCTGGATGTGGAAAATGGCGGCCCCTCATGGAGTTGGGTCGTCTGGCTTCTTGCGAGGCTCAGCTGGGGTGGCGGGCCAGGGCTAGAACCCGCTATCCCCTCCCGGGCGCCGTGAGCAGCTGGGCACAGGGAGAGCCAGTAGCAGCTCTGCCCCATGTCTGTGAGTCTCTAGATCAGCATACCTGGGCCGGACTTGAAGAAGACTGCTGCATGGTGTGTAGCAATGAGCCGGGTGTGATTAGCTCCTCTGCTGGGTGGAGTTCTGATAAGAGGGAAGTCTGGATGTGGAAAATGGCGGCCCTTCTATACTTTTCTACTATCTAGAAGCTGTTGAGTTGATCTTTGTTGACAGGACAGTTAGGATTACTTTGGTGTATATAAGGGAACAGATTTGAGGTACTACTCTCCTCTTTGGTAGGACTCCTATATTAAGTGGGACTCCTCTCTGGTGGAATCCTCTTTGGTGGGTCTCTGGTGGAATCCTCTTAGGTAGGAGACTTGGGCCTTCATGTATAGATTAAGTTCTGACCAGAGCTAGAGGTCTTCCATTATACTGGATTGTGGTTCTAGAGCTTTTTGTACTATTAAAAGCCTTTTTTGGAACTGCGCCGGACTCATGAGTTTTCATCAGTTTCCCTGCGGTCTCAGAGGTAGAAGAGAACTTCTGTCCTGATACTGTTGGGGACCCCAGTGGATTCCTGACATATGGGGCCAGAGTGATAGTACAGCAGATAGGGCATTTGCCTTGCACACAGTCGACCTGGGTTCGATCCCCAACATCCCATATGGTCTCCAGAGCATGCCAGGAGTAATTCTTGAGTGTAGAGCCAGAAGTAACTCCTTGCACACTGCTGACCCAGGTTCAATCTCTGGCATGCCATATGATCCCCTGGGCACTGCCAGGAATAATTCCTGAGTGAAGAGAGAGGAGTAACCCCTGGGCATTGCTGGGTGTGACCTTGCAGGTGGTCAGCCCATGTTGTATCCCTGCATCCTGTATGGTTTGTCCTCCAAGCACTGCCAGGAGTGATGCCTGAGGTCAGAGATAGTAGAAACCCCTGAGCACCACTGGGTGTGACTGGAAACTGAACAGCTTACGACTGAACAACCAATGGGTTCATAGAAGAAATCAAAGAGGAAGTCCAAAAATTCACGCAGCAGACCCCAGTTTGATCCCTGGCATCCTCGGCATACCATATGGTCCCCTCGCGCCCCCAGGTGTGACCCCTGAGAGGAGTCCTACCCAAAAAAGAAGGGGAAAGGAGAAATTAGATGCTAAACCCTAAATATCTTTAGAGCAAGCCACAATGTGTAAGAGAAGAGAGGGAGAAATATAGAGAGACAGAGAGAGAGGGAGAGAGAGAAAAGAGGCCTGATATAGAAGCAAGCTGGGGTGGGAGGGAGTGTTATGGGAATGGGGCACTGGTGGACGGATGAGTGATGGAACACTGAATGACGGAGACCCAATTATGAACATCTTTGTAATTGTATATCTCACAGTGGTATAATAAAAAAATACATTCAGTGACATCTTGATGAAGCAACCTGACAGTTCTAGAATGAGGAACATTCTGTAAGACAGCTAGTTTGATGTCCTCAGTATCATGGGGACTGAAGTGATGGTACAGCCATACGGCACTTGCCTGGCATGTTGTTGACCGATTTCAAACCTTAGCACTATATATGATTTCCTGAGCGCTGCTGTGGTCAATCCTGAGCACAAAGCCAAGAATAGCCTCAGAGTACTACAGGGTAACTCGCCCTCCCCAAATCAGTACCATGGGTTGTGTGACACAAGGTGGCATGTGTTTCTATGAGGGATTCACACTGTCCATGAGAAATAAAGCAAAACACAGTTGAGAATCAGAGTAATCTTTCATTTTCTAGTAGTCTCACTTAAAAAGTGAAATGAATTAAAATCATCAGTCATCACTAATTGATTACTATTAACTTGTCACGTGTCTTCCCATTGTTTATCGATTTGCTTGAGTGGGGGCCAGTAACGTCTCCATTCATTGGGAATGAGGTCCATTATTGTGACTGTTTTTGGCATATCGAATACACCATGGGTAGCTTGCCAGGCTCTGCTGTGGCTCTGGGTTCCCAGGGGCCCAGTCTCTTTTGTCTGTGGCCATACCACCCTGAACGTGCCTGATCTCGCTACTATTAACTACGAATAATTACTTAAACCAAGGTTATCATTTCCTGCTGCTACTGTGACATGTTTAGTCTCTTAGAACAACCTGACAGTTCTGTGGGCCAGAAATGACAAACAGGCAGATTGGACTAAAATTTGGATGTCAGGAGGCTGTGACCCTCTCTAGGGAGAATCTTGTGACTTGCCCATTTGGGGCTGATTGTAGGTTTTCTTGATAGCATGAACAGAAAGCACCTCTTGGTCGCCAGAGAACGTTGTGGTCCTTGGCTTGTGGTTCTTTCTTCATCTTGCAGCCATCATTACTCACACCAAAGCTCTTAACTCAGATGAGAAAGTTTATTTGCTTTAAAATTTTCATGATTAGGGGCGGAGCGATAGCACAGCGGGTAGGGACTTTGCCTTGCATGCTGCCGACCAGGCTTCAATCCCTGGCATCCCATACGGTCCCCGAGCACTGCCAGGAGTAATTCCTGAGCGAAGAGCCAGGAGGTTCTTGAGCATCGCTGGGTGTGACCCAAAAAAGCAAAAAATAAAATAAAATAAGATAAAATTTTCATGATTAGAGATTACCCACTTGGATAAACCAGGATATCTCATCTCCAGACCCTTCACCTTAATCACACCTGCAAAATCTTTCTTTTTTTCAAGAGATTCTGGAGATTCAAATTTGGAGAATTAGGATGGCTGGGTGTGTGTGTGGGGTATTATTCTAGCTACCACACTCAGTAGATGCGAAATATATGATTGATTCTCCGTGTAACGCACATAAAATTGACACAGGAAATGCTTTACATTCTCTTCTAGGCAGCAGGTCCCTGAAACCCAGTGCGCATTTCACTCTCACAGCACATCTTTACTTGCACAAGCCTCATTTCAAGTTCTCAATAGCCACATGCAGATGGCAATTGCTGTCTTGGCTATGGATGGAGTTCTAGGTTAAAAAAATGAAGACGGGGGCCGGGGCGGGCGATAGCACAGCGGGTAGGGCGTTTGCCTTGCATGCGGCTGACCTGGGTTCGATTCCCAGCATCCCATGTGGTCCCCTGACCACTGCTAGTAGTAATTCCTGAGTGCAGAGGCAGGAGTAACCCCTGAGCATTGCCGGGCGTGACCCAAAAAAAAAAAAGAAGAGCATAGTGTCGGGGGGCGCCGTCGGGGTCCCTGACAGTGTCGGGAAGCGAAGTTCCCTTCTACTTCCGATGCCGGCAGGGAATGGATGAAGACTAAGGAATCCGATGCAGTTTTATTCTTATTTATTTATTTATTTATTTATTTATTTATTTATTTATTTATTTATTTATTTATTTTGCCTTTTTGGGTCACACCGGCAATGCTCCGGGGCTACTCCTGGCTCTGCACTCAGGAATTACTCCTGGCGATGCTCGGGGGACCATATGGGATGCCGGGATCGAACCCAGGCCGGCAGAGGCCGGCCCGCGTGCAAGGCAAATGCCCCACCAGCTGGGCTATCGCTCCAGCCCCTCGATGCAGTTTTTAAAAGGGCTTTACTATCACAGGATCCAATATACAATCCAAGAGCAGGGAAAACCTCCGGACTCTGGGTTCCCAGCTAGGCCCCAGCCAGGTGTAGGCCAAGATGGCTGCCACCACGTGTTGAGGCCCAACAGAGAATGGAGAGGACAGAGAAGCAAAACACCAAGGGAAGCCGAAATGGCAAAAGGGGAAAAAAGAGCTTATTTCCTCTTGCAGCTTATCTTATAGTTAGAAATCCGCCCGAAAACTCCCCAGCCCAGACCATTCTGGGCTGGGCTATCTAGAGATGAAAACAGGAAAATAGCTCTATAGAAATGTAGCAACTTCAGGAGACCATCGGGCTGTTTACAAGGACCCAGAGCTAATTAAAAGCCTCCTAGCAGAGCTGGGAGAAGCTATAAGCTAAATGTAACTTCCCCTGGCAGGAAGGATCAAATGCCCTCAGGTAATTTCTCCCAGCACCTCACCTAATGTCTTGAGCCAAGATCTGCCTGGAATTGCCTTTTTAGGGTAGAGAAGGGGTTTCTGAGATGGCATGTCTCTGTACCAAAGACTAATACTAGTGCCAGTTAAATATTTCTCCAAGCCTTCACAAGAGTCTCGTCTACTTCACGGTAGTTTTGTATTTTAGTTGCCTTTGAGTTATCAGGGAGCCATGCTTGCTTGCTTGGAGGCAAACAGCATTTCTCTCTGGGCTAACTACTTAGAGATCCAACGTGGCCAGGCAAATATGCTGGTAAGATCTAGCTAGTCCCACGATGATTGTGGTAGCATGAGAGAATATTTATACCAGCCAGTACAGAATACATGGTCAGATAAGACTGCCACATTCGGACTATCCCCCTATTTATGAAGTGACCTGCAGGATGCAATCCAGGGCAGATGCAGAGGCCTAGGCTTTTAGGTGTCCTGCAACAACATAGGAACTAGGATATTTGTATACAGTTAGCAGCTGTTTGCGATCACTTGCTGTTAGTTCTCTTGGGTATGACCTTGGCACTAGGCTCATGGAGAATGATCCTCAGAAGTGTGCTGCGAATATCCCACACAAATAGGGGAGACTCTCATCACTCATCCATAGTCTGCTTTACGTGGAGACTGATGATGAAAATATTTATTATTCACATAGGAGGCATTAGAGCAGCTTCCTAGTCAGCCCCACCCACCCCCCACCCTCCATGGCTTCAGGGAGCAGCAAGAAATAACTGACGTGAATTTCTTTTGCTGTGTCTGGAAGTGAGAATGAAGCATTCCTACCCATGGGCTGAGGGCTTGAGTCAGTTGGCACAAAAGGAAGGAACACTGGACATCTATTTTGTGGCTTTCTTAGATGTAAGGACAAGAGGGAGAAAGGGAGATGGTACTTAACAGTTGTTAGTAAACACCAGGAACAGGCTGAGACTGGAGAGAAAACTCCATGGGCTGGAGCGAGTGTTTTGTTTGTAGGAGTCCTCGGTCTACTCTCCTGCACTGCAGAGCCCTCCAGGCATTCCCAGGAGTGACACCTAAGTACTGAGTTGGGGAATAACCCCTGAGCACTGCCAGGCTTGGTCCAAAAGACCAAACCAAAATAAACCAGTGGAGTCTCTTTATTACATTTTCCCGATGTTGAGTAAGAAATCAAATGTATAATTGAATTAGAATGAGTTAAAGTGCGTTGTCATGGAGCTGTAGGATGTGATCTCAGTCAATAAGGGAGGTGAGAGGCCTGTCAAAGGTTTTATTTGATGCTCAGGGTTTACTTCTGGCTCTGCACTCAGGGTTACTTCTGGTGGTCCTTGGGGGACCATTTGGGGTGCCAGAGAATTGAACTGGTGTTGATTACATGCAGGGGCAACATCTTATCTCCTGTAACATCTCTCCAGCCCTCACAATTTTCTAATGAATACACAGTTAAATAAACACATTTACCAATGAAGATAAATGGCCAGTAAAAATGAAAAACCAATTTCATTATCTTTTTCTTCTGGTTTTGGACCACACCCTACACTGCTCGGGGTTACTCCTGGCTCTGCACTCAGGGATCACTCCTGGAAGTGCTTGGACCTTATGGTATGCCTTGGATTGAACTTGGGCTGACAGTGTGCAAGACAAATGAACTACCTCCCATGCTATTTCTCTAGCCCCAATGCTCATTATCTTTTTCCACCAGGAAAGACAGTTTAAAATCATTGTCTTAAATTGTCTGGAGTGATAGTCCAGTGGGTAGGGCATTTGTCTTGCATGCGACCGACCAGATTCTATCCCTGGCATCCCATATGGTCCCCTGAGCACTGCCAGGAGTAATCCCTAAGTGCAGAGCCAGGAGGAATCCCTGAGCATTGCCAGGTGTGACCCAAAAAAAAAAAATATACAATATCCCTTTACACATACTAGGATAACAATAATTAAAAAATAGACAAGCATTGGTGAGGATGTGCAGAAATTAGAATTCAACGTGGCTGCAAATATAAAAGAGTACAGCCTCTGCTGGTGTTACCTGACCCTCCAACCCCAGTGGCCTCATAATGTATTATTAGTCCATTGACATGACATGCCTGGAATAGATCAGCTCAAGATACAGAGGAAAGATAGAATGATTCTTAGCTGCCTATAGCTGGGATAAGGCTGA
>JAJIBD010030613.1:0-7500 GCA_021461705.1 Cryptotis parvus | reverse complement strand
TTTCTCTGCAGATTTTTTTAATAAATAATTTTTAAAATATATTTTATTATGCCACCATGAGATAAACAATTACAAAAATGTTCATGTTTGGGTTTCGCCATACAGTGTTCCAGCACCCATCCCTCCACAAGTGCCCATTTCCCACCACCAATGTCCCCGATTCCCTCCCCCTTCCCTAGCCTGCCTCTATGGCAGGTTCTCTCTCTCTCTCTCTCTCTCTCTCTCTCTTCTCTTACATATTGTGGATTGTAATACATACACTTAGAGGTTGTCATGCGTATCTTTTGGCCTGTATTTATGCGATCTATTTTGGACCCTTGGGTACATTCCCAGAAGTGGTATTGCTGGGTCATCTGGAAGCTCAGTTTCTAGTTTCTTGAGAATAGCCTGTATTTTCCAAAAAAGCAGGACTAGTCTACATTCCCACCACCAATGAATGAGCGTTCCTTTCTTCCCACATCCACACCAGCACGGGTTGTTCTTTTTGATGTGCGCCTAATCTCTGTGGTGTGAGATTATATCTCATGGTTGTTTTGATTTGTACCACCCTGATGACTAGCAATGAAGAACATTTTTATGTACCTTTTGTCAAACTGTATTTCCTCTCTGAGGAATGAATTTCTGTTCATTTCTTCTCCCCATTTTTGATGGGGTTGGATATTTTTAAAGCTCTATCAGTGCCTTATATATATTTGGTACTTACCCCTTATCAGACGGGTATTGGGTAAATAAATCTTTCCAGTTCGTGGCCTTTGTATCTTGGCCACTGTTTCTTTTGAGGTGCAAAAGCTTTAGTTTAATGGAGTCCCATAAGGTATATGGGAGAAAACGTAGGCAGAACTCTCCATGAAATTGAAGCTAAAGGCATCTTCAAAGACAAAAGCAAATTCTTGGGCCCACCCCAGATTTCTGGGGTTTAATTTTTGGGGGGGTGCTAATCACCCTCCAGGTGATTCTAAGCCTAGATAGAGAACGAGCGCGCTCGCAGAGGGAATCATTCTGCAAAGCACCACTTGGGGGCAGCACAGGCCCGCGCGGTCTTCCCGGGCTCCTTGAAAGTGCCAACAAGCCTTGGTGGCTCTTTTCTGTCCACTGTCTTATCCCAAGTCCTCTTTGTTCTGCCCGCACTGCTTGAACCCCGGTTCCAAACTCCTCTCGCGACGGTGTCACTGCGTTAGAATGTCTCCGCAGCATTTCCTTGTCTTGCACACCGGCCGTCCCACATCACCTGCGTCTTACGTGGAGTGGGACCAGGCTGGGTCTGAATCTCCTGCGCTGCCTATTTGGCACTTGAATGGGATCGGGGCCAACGACAAAACAAAACAAAAGCCAAGCAACGCGCCACCCTGCACCTCCGCTTCCTGATTTGAGACATGGGGCCAATTAGGACACTCAGGTTTACAGCAGACCGGCTTCCCCTGGAGCACTGCCCAGCCAGGGGTTCATCCCGGGTCCTCTGGTCCCACTTCCAGGTCCGGCGGCAGATGCCACCAGAGCCCCGCCGGCCTCCCCCAGGGTCCGTGGCTTCCAGCAGCGGCGCCTGCAGCCCGGCCTGGGCGCTGGGGCTGCTGACACTCACCCGGGCTGTGAAATCCTGTACCCGGGCAGAGTCAGCGCGCCCCCTCGTGGCACTGCTGGGAAGGCCGTGTCAGGCCTGGATTTCCATGACCCAGGCCTTGGCCCTCTCTGGCCATCTTTGACTCCAAACCCAGCGGGGTGGCAAAGTGTTGGGCAGAGGAGGAAAGATGGGGGCCCGAAAGGGAAGAGCTCACGGATGTCCTTTGCTTCACCTGAGTGGCGGTCTCCACCCCCCAACCCTCCCAGAGAGTTGGGAAGCCCCAGTTCCCGCCTTGACGAGGTACAGAGAAGTGGGGGTGGGGACGACAGCTAGAGGACCCTGATGCCTGGGTGGGGACTAAGGACCAGAGGAATCTGCGTCCTGTCCAGCTGGGGTCATACAGCCCTCAGCCCACGGACCAGGGGGCAGGGAAGCACTACTCCAGGCACCCACTATTTTTGGGGGCTGAAGGGGGTGGTACTGGGAATTGAACTCAGGGCCTCACAGGTCCAGGGTCAACGGTTCTATGGCCAAGCCACCTCCCAGGCGTTGCGCTCTGTGTTTTGGTGGGGAGATTGCTCCGCCCTTGGTCTTCACACTGGATCAGTCTGGCACACCCTTAAAAGCTCCAGGAGCTCAGCGGTCTGGTTGGCTGTGCAGGAACCCCAAAGCAGCTACTCCACTCCAGCCTAAGTCCTTCCCCTGTCTGTGTCTGGCTGGAGCCACACCTTCTCTTCCAGGTACCCTAAACAGGTTCTCCGACAGTGGGTGGATCTACACAGAAACCCCAGAGAACAAAGCGTTCACAGCATGGCACAGGAGCCGCGCCAGCAGGCGTGGGCAGAGGGACGCCCTCCCCAGAGGCGAAGGGGGCCCCACTGTGGAGCAGCGAGGGCACAATAGGGGAGCTCCCTAAAGTGCAGAACTGTGCCCTGGGGCACGGGCTGGCCCCAGACTCTCAGCACCTATCCCAACCCTGTGACCCCACACGCACAGCACTGGCGAGGGAGGCAGCTGAGGGGACTCCCGCACTACCGGGGCTCCTTGACCACCTTGCTCGGCCTTGGTAGTGGTCACCATATTGGAGTTCACCCTTCAGAGTAGCCGACCTTGAGGTGAATCCCACGGATCCTGAGAGAATAGCTGAGGTTTTTGTTTGGGGGGGTGGTGTTGACAGACGCTAGCAAGTAAACTGAATCCTTACAGATAGAAACACTCTTTGAGACAGGTGTGTGTGTGTGTGTGTGTGTGACCCCTGCGTCTCCGCGGACCCAAGTTGCCCCAGGGAAGAGCGGAAACTCCATCACGGGAACCAAGGCAAACTGCCTTGGTTTCACCACGGACCCTTTGGGCCCTGCGCTTCTGGGACCAGTGGCAATCTCCCCCACAGGTGTGTGTGTGGACCCCTGCATCTCCGCTGGACCCAAGTTGCCCCAGGGAAGAGTGGAAACTCCATCAACGGGAACCAAGGCAAACTGCCTTGGTTTCACCACGGACCCTTTTGGGCCCTGCGCTTCCGGGACCAGTGGCAATCTCCCCCACAGGTGTGTGTGTGGCCCCTGCATCTCCGCGGACCCAAGTTGCCCCAGGGAAGAGCAGAAACTCCATCAACGGGAACCAAGGCAAACGCCTTGATTTCACTGCGACCCTTTGGGCCCTGCGCTTCCGGGGAACATCCCAAAACTCAAAACCAGCGGAGGCTAGCACTTCCGCGCGCAACCCTCTTACTACCTATCTTGCATGAGGTGCTAGTGAACCTTGGTTCCTACATCCTTGTTACCCCCCCAAACTCTGCAAACAGACCAGACACCTACTAACTGTACTATCTAGTCCCCCAAGACCCCATATTTGCAACCTACAATAGTCATAATGGTAAAGCAAGCGCAAAAATTCCATCAAGCTCTGTGAGTGAAGTCACTAGTCCAGATGAACCAAGCAATACCAATGAGTTGTATAACCTCTCTGATAAGGGATTTCGGAAAGAAATGTTAAGAATTCATAAGGAATTAAAAGAAGCAGTGGAATGCAAACTCAATAAAATACAAGAGGACATGATAGAAATGAGGAAAATGCAAATGGAAATGACAGTTATTAAAAATGAGGTAAATGAAATGAAAAACACAGTGGAAAGCCATCATAGCAGAATAATAGCTACTGAAGAAAGAATTAGTGATCTCGATGACGAGTTCCAAAGATTCGCTACACAACACCAGAAGATAGAAAAAAGACTCACAATTACCGAACAGACAACAAGAGATAATCGGGATGAAGCCAGAAGAAACAACATACGGATCATTGAGGTCCCAGAAGGCCATGAAGAAAACCCTGATGAAGAAGAAACTGTCAAAGCCATAATTGCTGAGAAGTTCCCGGAACTAAAGAACGCTTGCCTCAAGATCCAGGAGGCCCGTAGGATACCAGCTAAAAGAAACCCCAACAAGAATACTCCAAGACACATCTTAATAAAAATGACAAAAACTATAGATAGAGATAGAATACTGAAAGCAGCAAGATCAAAGAAGGAAATCACATACAAAGGAACATCTCTAAGATTTACAGCAGACTTCTCTGATGAAACACTCCCAGCCAGAAACAATGGTGGGATATTGTGAAAAGGCTCAATGAACTGCAGGCCTCACCAAGAATTCTTTTACCGGCCAGACTCACATTCAGATATGAAGGAAAGATACACAACTTCATGGATAAACAACAACTCAGGAACTTCATGGACTCAAAACCAACCTTAAAAGAAGGACTGAAGGGTCTACTGTAATACGACCAAACCCATAAGCACAACAAGCACAAACAGAAAGATGGCACAAAATCCGATGACAATAATCTCTCTCAATGTCAATGGTCTAAATGCACCAATTAAGAGACACAGTAACAAAATGGATTAAAAAAATTGAACCCAACATTCTGCTGTCTACAAGAAACACATCTGAATAATCAGAACAAACAAAGACTCAAAAGTCAAAGGTTGGAAGACCGTTCTCCATGCAAACAACTCCTCCAAAAAGGCTGGTGTGGCCATATTAGTATCAGATAATATAGACTTCAGGCTGAAAAAATGTTAGAAGGGGACAACGGGGGCCGGAGCGATAGCCCAGCGGGTAGGGCGTTTGCCTTGCACGTGGCTGGTCTGTGCTGGCCGGGTTTGATCCCCGGCATCCCATATGGTTCCCTGAGCACCGCCAGGAGTACTTCCCTGAGTGCAGAGCCAGGAGAAACCCCTGAGCATTGCCGGGTGTGACCCAAAAAAGCAAAAAAAAAAAAAAGAAGGGACAACGAAGGCCATTTCTTATTACTTAAGGGGTATGTACACCAGGAAGAAATTACACTACTAAACATATATGCACCCAACGAGGGGCCAGCAAAATATATAAAACAACTGCTAAGAGACCTCAAAGAAGACATTAACAGTAGCACAATAATAGTTGGAGACTTCAAGCACTGCTCTATCAACGATGGATAGATCAACAAGACTGAAACTCACCAAGGAAATATTGGCCCTCAAGGAAGAAATGAAAGAAAGAGAGGCTAGTGGATATATACAGGGCTTTTCATGCCAAAAAAAGCTGAGTACACATTTTTCTCTAGTGCACATGGAACATTCTCCAAGATAGACCACATGCTGAGCCACAAAGCATACCTCAATAAAATTAAAAAGATAGAAATTGTGTCAGCTATCTTTTCAGACCATGATGCACTGAAAATGGAAGTTAACCGTACACAGAAACAGGGAGTCAAACCAAACACCTGGAAACTGAACAGCTCACTCCTGAACAACAAATGGGTCATAGAAGAAATCAAACAGGAAATCCAAAGATTTCTGGAAACAAATGAAAATGAAGACACCAACTATAAGAACTTGTGGGACACGGCAAAAGCCGTGTTAAGAGGGAAGTTTATAGCTCTGCAAGCATACATCAGGAAACAAGAAAGTGTCCACATAAATAACCTGACTACACAGCTGAAGACATTAGAAAAAGACCAACAAAAGGAGCCCAACCCAGGCAGAAAAAAGGAAATAATAAAACTTAGAGAGGAAATCAATGAGTTGGAAACCAAAAAAACAATCCAAAAGATTAATGAAACCAAGAGCTGGTTTTTTTAAAAATTAAACAAGATTGACAAACCATTGGCAAGACTTGTAAGGACAGGGAAAGAGAGAACCCAAATAAACAGAATCAGAAATAAAAAGGGTGACATCACAACAGAAACCACAGAATTCCAAAAGATCATCAGAGATTACTTTGAGAGCCTGTATGCTGTGAAACATGAGAATCTAGAAGAAATGGATAAATTCCTGAAGTCCTGTAACCTCCCACAGCTGAAACAAGAAGACCTCCAATACCTGAATAAGCCTATCACCATTGAGGAAATAGAAACAGTAATTAAAAAGTCTGCCCAAACACAAAAGCCCAGGTCCAGACGGATTCACTAGTGAACTCTACCAAACCTTTAAGGAGGACCTACTGCCTGTCCTTTTCAAGCTCTTCCAGGAAATAGAAGAAACAGAAACACTCCCAAATAAGCTTCTATGGGGCACATATCACCCCTGATACCCAAAGCAGGGAGAGACAACACAAAGAAAGAAAACTACAGACCAATATCCCTGATGAACACGGATGCTAAGATCTTCAACAAAATACTAGCAAACAGAATCCAAAGACTAATCAAGAAGATTATACATCATGACCAAGTAGGATTCATCCCGGGGAATGCAAGGATGGTTCAACATTCGCAAGTCAATCAACATAATACATCATATCAATAAAAGAAAAAATAAAAACCATATGATCCTATCAATAGGCGCAGAGAAAGCATTTGACAAGATCCAGCACCCGTTCATGATTAAAACCCTCCAGAATATGGGGAATTGAAGGGACTTTCCTCAAGATAGTTACAGCCATCTACCAAAAGCCCACAGCGAGAGCATCATTCTCAAAGGGGAAAGTTGAAAGCCTTCCCCCTGAGATCAGGGACAAGACAAGGTTGCCCACTCTCACCTCTTTTTATTCAATATAGTACTGGAAGTATTTGCCATAGCAATCAGAGAAGAAAAGGACATCAAGGGGCATCCAGATAGGCACGGAAGAAGTCAAGCTATCATTATTTGCAGATGACATGATATTATTCCTAGAGAACCCTAAACTCTCTACCAAAAATCTCCTAGAAACAATAGATGCATATAGTAGAGTGGCAGGATACAAAATCAACACCCAAAAGTTGGTGGCTTTCCTATATACAAATAACGAAAGAGAAGAAAGGGATATTAAGGGAAACAATTCCATTCACAATTGTGCCACAGAAAATCAAATACCTAGGAATCAACCTACCCAAGTGTGTAAAGGACCTGTACAAAGAAAACTACAAGACACTGCTCCAAGAGATAAAAGGAGGACACAAGGAAATGGGAAACATATACCCTGCTCATGGATGGGGAGGAATCAACATTGTCAAAATGGTAATACTCCCTAGAACTCTGTACAGATTCAATGCAGTCCCTATAAGGATACCCATGACATTCTTCAAAGAAATTGACCAAATACTCCTGAAATTTGTATGGAACAATAAACCCCCAAGGATAGCTAAAGCAATCCTCGGGAAAAAAGAAGATGGGAGGCATCACCTTTCCCAACTTCAAACTGTACTACAAGGCAGTAGTAATTAAAACAGCATGGTATTGGAATAAAAACAGACCTGTGGACCTATGGAATAGAATTGGGTATCCTGACACCCATCCTCAAACACATGATCATTTAATCTTTGATAAAGGTGCAATGAGTCTAAAATGGAGTAAGGAAAGCCTCTTCAACAAGTGGTGTTGGGAAAACTGGGCAGCAACATGTAAAAAAATGAATTTGGACCTGTGTCTAACACCATGCACAAAAATCAGATCAAAATGGACTAAAGATCTCAATATCAGACTTGAATCG
>JAJIBD010030612.1:0-21915 GCA_021461705.1 Cryptotis parvus | reverse complement strand
CTCTCAAAAATGGATATTATTTCCTGCCATTATCCTTTCTGTTAGTTGTATAAATTCCTCCCCCATAAGTTCTATTTGTCTGCTTCATGCTTTTAAGAAAGAAAATCAATTCAGTCACCATAATTACAATACTGTCCTCTATTTCATTGCATGCTCTGAGTCCCACCTCTAAAGCACAAAGTCTCACTCTTAAGCCATCTGTCTTCCAGGGAAAGGGAACTGGCAATTTGAAAGCTTAACTTTTGTGTTCCCTTGGAACATATATATATCATCCAACTTTTAATAGAAATGTTTTTCAACGCAGATGTTCAGTGCCAATGAGAAAAAAGGATAGACCATTGACAAAAT
Organism: Cryptotis parvus; assembly: GCA_021461705.1. Lineage (NCBI taxonomy): Eukaryota > Metazoa > Chordata > Mammalia > Eulipotyphla > Soricidae > Cryptotis > Cryptotis parvus. Next base: position 21,567 of record JAJIBD010030612.1, on the reverse strand, counting down.
TTTGATCTTGTAGTGAGTTACTGTGAGATTTCACCAAATGACAAAACTCTCAAAAATGTATCTTGCTCATTGCATTTTTGCCAATATTACATCTACAATTTTAATATATATTTTTTAATTTTTACTTTTTTATTTTTATTTTTTTGCAAAATGCAGACTGAAATATCCCCAAAACAACAACAAAATAACAAAAAATCTTTTTTCAGAAATATCAGGCATGCCCCACAACAGTAATTCAAATGCTCTAGATGATGTCTGAGTAGGTAGCAAAAAAAAAAAAAAAAAAAAGAAAAAGATTAGTATTAAGCCACAAATAGAGCTTAGACAAATTATGGAAAAGCTTCGAAAGAAATGGGAAATACTACCTTAGGCTTTAAAAGAAATCTAGTTGGTACTTTAGACTTTCCAAAGACATTAGAGTTATGTGCCATTCTAGAACATTGGTGAGAAAAATTTTGATGATACATACCTACTAAATAATGCATATGCTTGCTCCCTTCCTTAAAGAAAAGGGGAATATCTCACAAAATTAGGCAGAAAAATATATTTGAAAAGTAAAGAAACATAAAGTGCAACCATTAGAAATAAGAGAATATTTACTCATATTCAGCCAAGTCTAGTAAAAAATTGGTAAGAGAGAAAAGCAACAAGAGAAAAACTGTCAGTAAAACTGTTAAACAGGAAAGCAGGAAGATAAAAAATCTCTGAAATAAAAAATAACTATGACCTTAGTATGATTCTAAAGTCAAATCTAGGGTTTCTATCCAGGTTTTTCTATAAAGCAGGAGCCTTCTCACCCACTGGAAAAAATATTACAGATGTATTTTCTTTAAACAGTTAATGTATTTAATATTCTTTACGATTAAGTAGGTTAGCTTCCAACTAACCAACCATCCAGGAACTCTACCGTAAAACTAATTTTCTACATACTTAAATGCAGTAAGTTTTCCTAAAACAAAAAGCCTGCCTTCTCAGAATGGGGGGTGGGTAGATTTACTGTTCTTCCAGATGGACCCAGCAGTCACCACACCCAACTTCCCTCTCACATAGAGATTTCACCAGCCTACAAATTTTATGGTACTTAGTAGCCTAATAGGAGCACAAAGAATTTGATGGAAAAGTTGCATTGGGAGCCCATCAATCCAAAAAGGCTAAACTATAACAAAGAGGTAACAATAACAAAGAAGGCTCAATCCAGCACCAACCAAGCAAAAGTGAAATCTTCATGTAATGACTTTAGTGACACCTATGTGAGATATAATGATGGTCACAAATTGATTCTCACTGATATATTTTCTTAAAAATTCTGATTATTATTTTTTTTGTAACTAGCTTTCAGAAATAAATTGTGCTTGCTAAGGAGCAGGTTTGCAGAATGGGTGGAAACTTGAGATGTTAGTGTAGGCAAGGTGGCACAGTTGGTGGAACTGGTGGAGGAACATTAAATGCCTGAAACAACTGTTTTATGAGCAATCCTAATCATGGCGCTCAAATTAAAAACAAACAACAAACAAAAAGTCTGTAACTCTGAATTTATAATTCAGTTGACTTAAATTGTTAGTATTTTAGAAATAAACATAAACTCCAGTGATTTGTGTTTTTATTTCATATTTCTGTAAACTCCAAGAAAAAATTCATATTGTAGTCTCTGATACATTCCTTTCAGATAAACATATTAATCTGCTAAGACAGAAATTAAAAAATCTGAATAAGCCCCCACAGAAAATAACATGCAAAGTTTCAAGTCATATTATTCTTCTGTACCTTCCAAATTTCAACTCTATATCTTTCTCAAATAGTCTCTCCAAATCAGAAATAACTATGGCCAAAAAAGAAAAAAAAAATTAGAAAAAAAAAGCTAGTATAAGTAATTTTGGGAAAAGAATTATCAACTGACTCCATTAGTTACCAGCACAATTCTTGAGACTGGTTGCAGGCGGCTGCAGGAATACCATGTTTTTATTGCCACTCTCCAAAGGAAATGACAACTCGAGCTCAAAATGAGCACCCAATAAAGGTAGTCAGTATTATTATTTTGGCTAGCTCTTTGGTTCTTGCATCCCTAGTTCTTCTCTAATTTCAGATCGGGTACAACTGGGACTAGGGAGCTTTGCAGGACATCAGGTTGAATTTCCTAACCTGTTCACCCACGACTAACTCCTAGCAGCTAAAAAAAAAATAAGAACTCTTGCATTTGAGACTAGTGGAATGACAGTTCTCTTTCCCTTCATAAAAGGCAATCTATCCCCCGCCATTAAGTCCCAGTACACTAGTAAACATATAGTCATTTATGAGTTCTGTAAATTTGTTGAAAAGTCGAGGTTTGCTGTTCCACGAGTTTAATTTTTCCTAGATATTTTGCACAGTCATGTCTGAGTTTGGAGAACTGCTTCTTCCTGGACCTCCCTCCACTCATTTCTGATCAAATTTCCTAAAAAGTTCTATTCTACTTAGCATTCCCAAATGGAATATGTGTTTTAGAAAAAATTAAGTTGAACTTTTTGTCATCTCCTATTAGGCCCAGATTGACACAAAGTCCTGTATTTAGTATTTTTTTTTAAATCATTTCCTGCTTAACAAAAGTTGGTGAATGAATGGCAAGTTTACTGAACTTAAGAATTTTCAACATAATTTCCATTTAAAAATGTTCCTCCCCCAAAATATACTTTGAATGTACATCAGTATATTTATTCTAAACTTTTTTATTTTACTAACAGCATTTTAGTGCACTCTGTCCAGTCCTTAATTACCTGTCACCTCAAACATTCGCTTCTTGAATGAAGTGACAACATTTCCTCCGCCTGAGTAAGGGGGGCTGCTTCTCCTCTCTCTGCCACTTTCTGTTTTAACCTGGACCGCACTCTTCAAGTTGGGCTCAGAGGCTGGGGATTGAGACAAAGAAAAATAGATAGAAATTAAAAAATAGAGAGCCAGTTGCTTTTGTGTATAAACAAACAAGATGGCTCACCCTTCTTGGCCCCCTCTATCTCAAATAAAAACCCCAGGCATATAAATAAGGCATTCATTCTAAATTATTTAACCAACAAATATATTAATTATCTTTATTAAATATGAATGTGCTTTCTACCTTTATAAAATGTATTGACCCATCGAGCAAAGTTGGGAAAATTAATGGTAAATGTAATGATTAAATATGGGTCACAAAGAGATTTGTTCTTCATTGTTAGTTCTCTCAATTCTTTCAAGAGAAAAATTCATAAATACAAAAATAGTTCCCACAATATAATCTTAAGGACTTTTCCTGATTTGTTATATTAAGAAGATATCACTGTTTCCTATAATTTAAGTCTAACTCTGACTCTGAAATCATAGCCTGTAGTTTATAGCTGAAACTCTGGTAAATACACTTGGATTAGTAACACCTAGTCCTGACAAATCATTATGAATAACCTTTTCTATACATTGCATATACAATTACCAGAAGAAGGAGATCGGGTCTTAGCACTCGGTCCTGAGCTAGAATATGTGGCTCTAAAGTACAAATGCCAAAGATGCATACATTTTCCCCCATTCCTTGCTCAAATTATTATAAACAGCAACAATCTATAATCAGTCATTATGCATTTATTAGATTTAAAGTAATTCCTTTTTAGAAAGTGAAGACACTGGATTAGTATTGATCATGATTATACTGATGGTACAATGATGATAATAATAAACTAATATTATGAAAGTTTTAGATGACAAACTAATATACAGTGCTTTCTTATATTCCACTAATGTCCTAAATGCTTGTCAATACTTACTTACTTAACCACAAAACCTCCTTTGGGATAAAGTCTTTATATGTCGATCAATTAATGAGAAATCAAACCAAGGTAGAAGTTAGTAACTCGTCTAAGCCACATAATAAAAAATCAAAAGTTAGGTCTTTCTCCAGATAACTAAATTCAAGTCTGTTCCTCCAACTATTGAAAAATATTTTTTTTCTTTCTTTTGGGTCATTCTGGCAATATTTAGGGGTTATTCCTGCCTGGGTGCACTCAGGAATTACTCCCTGAGTACTACTGGAGGAAGTATTAGGGACTATATGTGATGCTGAGGATAGAACCCAGGTCAACTGCATGCAAGGCAAACACTCTACTCTCTGGGTGGCTATTATCACCTCATATACTCACTTCCACATCTATTTGGTGGAATAACTTCGAATACCCTGTGGGTTGCTTCCTGCTTTTAGCTGTAAGTAGGTAAACAACTTGAATATGAACTGTTCCCTTATTTGCTCTTTCCAAGGAGGTAACATTTTCAGTCATAGTATAACTGAGAAAAATACATTTTCAGACTAATGAAATGCTTTTAAACAAACATGCTACTGATGGTCTGAGTGATAGTACGGTGAGTAAATTTGTTTATGCGGATGGCCCAGGGGAAGCCCCCAATCCCCTGGCATCCCATATGGTCCCTTAGTATCACCAGTATAATCTCTGAGTGCAGAGCCAGGAGTAACCCTGAGCAATGAGGGGTGTGGACATGTGGGAATACAAGAGTTCGTTTACACACTTCCCCTTTTATAAGAATACTAAAATAAAATTAGTCTCTCCTATATGTACATTACAATATATATGTTCCTATATTATATAAATATATTACAATGTTATAACGGTAGTTAGAATTTTGATCAATGAAAATGTTTTCATTGAAGGGATTCTATATTTTGTCATACAAAAACATATGGCTCAAAAGTAAGTCTTGCCATCTTTTTTTTTTCCTTTTGTTTTATTCTTTTTCTCTCTCTGTCTTCGTGATTTTGACAAGGACTGAGAAATTTTCTGGCTCTAAATTTTTTGAGAACTGTCCTAGTTAACCTAGAACTCTGATCACATTTAGCTACCAAAAATAAAATAAAATAAAATAAACATAAATAAATAAAACAAGTGAAATTGGTATGTGTTGTTCATTTAATTTTACTTTTATGTTAAAATTTTAGATGTGGGCTTAAAAAAAGATTTGAATTTGGCAGCAATTTAGTCCTCTGTTTTCTTTTTTTGATAATGTGGCCAGGAAAGTGCATTCTTAAAAATCATCACAATAATTAACATAAATGATATGAGTACCAAATTTAGAATGAGTATGAGCTTTGGTCTGTGTCCATCAGCTGCTGCAAAATTATAACCATAACCTTGATCCTGCCTTTCGTTCCACTGAAACTCAGTTTATTCATCCAGGTTCATTCATCCAAAAATACCAATCCTTTTGTTGTGCTTAGAGTAAAACAAACCAACCCTTCAACAGTCTATCCACATATTGACTATTTGACTTTGCTTTTTTTGCCTTTTTGATCTTTTTAGCTTCTCATTAAAAAAACTCAGGACTTATCTTTTTCTTTACCCATTTTGCTCCACTACTCATCTTCTCCTCCAAGCAATCATCTATTTGCTAGGGGGCACCAGTAATATCTCCATATGTCCCGTCTCATGCTAGTAGAACCTAAAGGCATCCGCTTGCTCCAGGAACATAGAGAGTCTCAAACCATTATATTAGGTCACAGGAATGACTCTAATATAAAGTTACTGGTATTTGGGCATATCAAACATTACACGAGCAGCTTGCCAGGCTTGCTGCGCGGGTGGTATACTGTTGCAGTCTCCTCTAAATAAAAGTACTTATAGATGAACCCGGCGCTGCGGTCCGACTTGTTGTGAGGCTTGGCTAGGTGGCAGGCCAGGATTAGAACCTCCATGCCTCCCGGGCTTCTCATGAGCAGCTAGGTATTAGGAGAGTAAGGGAGCAGCTCTGCCCCATGTCTTGGAGTCTCAGACATGAGACATATTTGCTCCACAGATTACCTATTTTTTGGTGTCAGAATTTATCCATATGGCGTGAATCTGGGAGTTGTAGCACTTCAGTTTATTGCCTTTGGATTACATTTGTGCTGGGTCTTCCTTGTAGGGCTGTTTAGTAACCAAACAATATAGGATGGGGGAAGGGCCAGGATATTCTTTTTTTTACTTGAATCCGAGCTCCATCTCCTACAGGGTTGATCACTACTTTTATCTCACTCCAGCATCCTGTACTTCATGACTCAGAATTCTCAGTGCTCCCAGAAACACTATTTCTCCGTTTTTTCAGTCTTCAGGGTGAGAATGACTCTGACCATAATAGCCACTGGTTGTTCCACAGCCCTAAGCAGTTGTAAATATTCTTTTTCCATAAAGGTCCAAACCTGAATAGGTTCTGTTTCTACAAGACTGTGATCAACACAGCTCCATTACTATCTTTAGGGACCGGAATGAGCCTCTGCGGTATGCTGCAGGCTTAGGGGTACAACTGGAAATTCTTGAAGGATTAAAAAGGACCTGAGAGCAGATTGATACTTTGAGGGCTTTACAGTGATGCCTGGGGACATTGTAATACATTGGACATACACTGAAGTTTAGGCTAAGTGGTAACAGAATCACATGAAATAACATACATTGGAGGACATACATTAAGGTCAACTCATGGAGAATTTGACAACAAAGCGATATTTGATGAAGTCTGGGAGCATTGCTGAGTTTATCATGCGACATCACCACTGGAAACTAGTGGGTAGAGTCCAGGGTGCTGCAAAAAATCCTCCTCCTAGTACACTACACTCCATCCTCGAGCAGCATTTAAATGGGAGAAACCTGGCAAACAAAAAATAAATAGTAGCTCGTTAGTAACTATTATTGTGGATTCTCGGCAAAGGCGAAGATAAATGGTTAGAGAATTTATATGGAAGATGTAGAGAGTAAACAGCAGATAAATCCAAGCTGGTAAAGAAACTCAAATAGTGTTATAGTGGCATTAAAATGTATTCATTTCACTATATTTTATATTAGAAATTAATTTTGCACATTTGAGTACCATTAATACTTTTAAAGGAACCTCTTTTTTTTGCTTTTTAGTCACGCCCTGGCAATGCTTCAGGGTTTCCTCCTGGCTCTGCACTCAGAAAACTACTCCTGGCGGTGCTGGGGAATATGGGATGCCGGAGATCGTACCCAGGTACGGTAAGGGCCAGCCTCATGCCGCCTGCCTGCTGGGCTACTGCCCAGCCCGGGGCGAAAGGTGGTATATTTTGACATTGGTTTTAAGTTATCAAATGTAATAATTGTGTGTGCATGATAAGAGTAGTAGTTGGAATGATAGATAGCCATCATTTGCGTCCTTGAATGCTCTAAAACTCACTCAGCCGCCACACCAAAACTTCAGCATGACATATGTCCAAGAATTGAGAATTACCAACCCATGGCTGACTATGCCTGTAGTTAGAGTTGATTCCTATTTTTAATGCTCTGCCCCTCGAAAGGCTGCCAGGATTGTCATTCCAGTGACTGCTAAGCATAAATCCTCAAGAGTATAGAAACACATCACTAACTGCTAACTGGGGGAGTAAATTCTGCTTGTCGATGAATCTACTTCTGCCTGTGGCGCACTAATTGACTACTTCTTATTTTTCACCCCACACCTTCCATCATTCTCTATATCTCAATTACTCTTAGCAATAGAAGGGAAGCATTTTTGCAAAGTGTGTGCTCAATCCTAACACATTTGTCTGCTGAGATGAAAATCTTGAATTAAAAATTGTTATCGTTATTTAAATAAAAACAATGGTGGGTAAAACAGAGAGGAGTAATACCAAAGCCCTTTTTCTTCTTAATATTTAAAAATTCAAAGAAGTAATTAGGGAAATAGAAAATATTTAAAATATGTCTTATAACCTAAATGTAGTTCTGCGCAACTTTATTTTTTCTGATGGATCCATGATGAAAATAAACTTAGGATGGTAAGACAAGGGTATGCAATAAGAAAAGAAGTAAAATTAGGTAGCAGAAGCATAAAGTTACAAATAAGAATTATATGGACTACAAATGATAAGACCAAGCATATTTATGAAGAAAATTTGCAGATGTGCGCACAGAAACATAAAAAATTTATATTACATATATAAAATATATATGTATACAAATATTTCTGCATTTATATATTTGTATATATTTATAAGAAAATGGGTATATATTTATACACATATATGAATGTATATATTTGTATATTCTTATATATGATTGTTATATATGTTTTTAGATGTTTACACATATGTATATATTTATATATGCATGCATGTGTATGCTATATAGATACATGCGAGTATTTGTATGTACATATAACATATATATGGGAGCATATATATAGGGGAATACAGGATAATAATATAAATACATTATATATACTTTATATATAAATGTATTTATATTATTACATGGATTTTTATAGGTTATATATTATATATACTTATATACATACTTATATATGTATAATATATGTATAAGTATATATAATATATATTATTATATAAAATATTACATATATTTTATATATTATATATAATTATACATATATTTCATATTTGATATATATATCTTACATTTATATATACTCTATAAATGTAAGTATATAAATTAAGTATATATGTATACATATATAATATATAAAACAAACAAATCTCTGACATAAATAAGTTAAACTCAGATTTAACCCTAACTCTTGGAATACAAATGCAATTCTAGATAAAGTTAACTGAATCTTGTGAATCATTTTATAATCTATATTAAAAATAGGAGAATGCTTACCAACATGATGGTGAGATTAATAGGGTGTGGAAATAAATTTCCTAGCTCAACAGGTTACAAAAAAGTTTTTCAAAAATTGATGCGGGGGCAGGAGCGATAGCCCAGCGGGGTAGGGGCATTAGCCTCGCTGTGGCTGGCTGGTGCCGGCCTGGGTTTGCCCCCGGCATCCTATATGGTAGCCCTGAGCACCGCTTAGAGTAATTCCTGAGCGCAGAGCCAGGAGTAATCCTGAGCCTTGCCAGGGTGTGACCCAAAAAAGCAAAAAAATGATGCTGCGGGCCAGAGCGATAGTCTAGCGGTAGGGAAGCTTGCTTGGTACTACCAGCCGGTGGGTGCCAGCCCAGGTTTGATTCGGTAGATCCCATATGGTCCTCCCGAGCACCACCAGGAGTAATACTGAGTGAAGTTTCAGGAGAAACCTCTGGGTGGTGTGGCTCACAAGAAAGTGCAAGTATCTTAGGTCATTTGATTAACAGTGGACTTCGAACTAATTTCTAATGCTTTTTGGTGCTTTTGAGAACAGCATAGATCATTGGTCTGTGAATTTATGGAGCATTGGGGGGTTTACCTTCTATTTAATTTTTTCTAGTTCTTTCTTTACTTCTATGAAAATAATTACAATAATGGATACCTTCTCAGGATTAGGCAGCAGGGGTTGCCAACCAACATACGGGCAAAAAAGTAGAAATAGGAGTTTGGGAAAGCAGCTATTGAGGAGTAGAAGTATGTAACACAAAAGTTCTCCACAACAGAGGGGGTGCATGGCTTATTGCAAAGGACTAGTTAGTTGAGGTGATCGTTCAAGTCTATTTAGCATCCTGTGAATACATCTACTAGTGAGTTAAAGACATGCTTCTTTAAAAAGCCTGAGGTCAAGCAGGGCACTCCCTTCCTTCAATCTAGGTAATACTGCCTCTGCTCAAAACTGTTGCTCTTCCTCACTAGTTTTTCTTGGAGTTCTGCTCTGAGGTCAGCTGGCTTAGTTACCACTCAGTAAACGTTTGTTGAATGAATAAATAAACAATGCTCAAACATCTGGCTGCTGGTAAAACTTGGTTTATTTTTTTAAAGGTCAGAGTGATGGAATAAGTACTATTTATTTTAAATTTTATGACATTTTAAGGGCATAAATCATTTTTGAAACAGATAAGATATTAACAAAAAGCAATGTGATTTTTAGGGTGCTAGATAGTGCACAGCAGATAGGGTGCTTGGGTTTGGTATCCCGTCGATCTTGATTAATCCCTGACATTCTCATATGGTACACTGAATCAATACCAAGAATGATCCCCAAGCACAGAGCAAGAAGCCCTGAGCACAGAAGTAAGTATGCCGGGAAGCAAATTTTTAGTATGTAATATGAACTGCTTCAAAACAGATAGCTAAAATTAAAAAGGTGTATGCATATTTAATGGATCCTATTTAAATAAGTTATTTGAATATAATAAACAGCAATATTCATAATCAAAGCTGCAAGCTTCATGAGCATCGGACAGTCTAGTTATATTTCCTTTGTTTATCCAGCACTTACTGTTTATGGTACCAATTGCATAGAATAAAAGATTTTGGCCATTTATTAAACTAATGAATAGGAAAAGCGCAAAAAGGCAGCTACTTTAGAAAGAAAGAGCCTGAGAGATATTATAAAAGGTATGGTAGACACTTTGATTTACTATGATGCATCAAAAGAGAATAGACTTACTACTATGACCAATTTCTCTGATATGGTGACTCTCATGGTTCTAACTAAATTGACTCCTACCATCTAGAGCAGAAAGTAGATTGGTGGAAGTAGCTGGACCGTTCAGAGGAAACAATCTCTTCAGGGAGAACGTAATCGGGAAATTGAAGGAATGTGGACTTAAGTATGCTAACAGAAAGAGAAGAAATATTAAAAAGGACACTTCACGATAAAAAAGCATTAGCTAGGACCATGAGAGAATAGCTTAAAGTTCTGGGCAATGTACTTTGGGGATCACTATGTGAATAGAGTAAGAAAAATCTCAATCCCCCTGCACCGCCAGGTATGGTCCCTAAACAGGAAATAAACAAATTAATACATGATAGCTCAATTATGCAATTCCAATATAAGCATTTTGGTCTACATACCCTGTACAATACTTTGGGATTGAAAACTAGTCTAAAGCAAGGGACATTCTTGGGTGAGTGAGAAAACCTGCATGGCTAAGACACACGGGAAAAAATGCTCTTACATCACTAATCATCAGGAGATGTAAATCAAAAAGAACGATAAAATATCATCTTACACCACACAGAGATGCAGGTAATATCCAAAAGAATGAGAACAAGTGCTGGCATGGATGTAAGAAAGGTATTCTACTTCACTGTGGTGCAGTGTTAACTCGGCTAGCCATTTTGAAAAAACAACTTGGGTATTTATCAAAAGCTAGAAATTGAACTGCCTTATGACCCAGGATACCACTTCTGGGAATATACTCTGTGGCTTCAAAAAACACACAGCAGAAATGCGACCTGCACTTATAATTATTGTAGCAATATTCAACAGCCAGAATCTGGAAACAACCTGTGCCTCAGAACAGATGACTGGTTAAAAGATCTACGGTACATCTACTAATAATGGAAAACTCATGGAGCTGTGAGGGAAATGAAGTCATGAAATATGCTTATATAAATGGAAGGACATGGCAAGTATCGTGCTGAGGAAATGAATCAGAGGGAGAGAGAGATAAGTATAAAGAATGATTATACCTCCATTATTGTGGGTGTAAAAACAGCATAAAATCATTATTCAAGGATAGTAGGAACATAACTTGGAGGTTTGTTATGGAAGCCTCTGCTCTAACTGCTTCTGGGGGAAAAGATAGTCGGATATAAATGGACCACTCATGAAAAGAATAGAGGTAAATGATCAACTCTGTATAAGGTAAATGATCACTCTATGTATAAGGTAAAATGATCACTCTGGATAAGGTAAATGATCACTCTGTATAAGAAGTGTAAAAGGAAAAGTAGGTGAAGGAACAAACATGGGACAACCTATCAAGCATCTGTACTGCAAACCATAATGCCAACATAGGGGTGATAGGGGAAAAAGAGAAAATGTCAGCTCATAGAGACAGGCTGGGTTAGTAGAATGGGGGGGTATCGCAGGAGGGCAAAAGGGGCACTAATGGTAGAGCGAAAAGTGCATGGTGGGAATGGGAAAAGTTGGAAACATTCAGTGACTGAACCTGACCACTAACAGCCTCTCTATCGCATGGTGAATCAACAAAATGAATTAGAGTAGAGAGAGAGAAACCTGGCATATTCCCCAGGGTGCTTCAAAAGAGCAGGCCACAAACACTGTCAGGTATGCAAAACAAACTATTTTCTGGACAGTCTGTTCAGCAGGCAGATAGGAAGATTACCCTAATTCAAATGAAATGAGGAACAGAAACGTGGATATGAGCTTGCTATTATGCATGTACTTAACTTTTAAATCAAGATTATTTTTTCTCTAAATTGTCTTAAAATACCACCTCCCTACCTACAAACAAAATGGTCCTGCCTTCTCTGTTTCACTGACATTACTCTATAACCTGTGTAATACATGATTTTTTTATTATCAGTACAATATTAATTTCAGGGGCTTCCATTTAACATGTGTGAATGGAAAAGAATTGATTCAGAGACATTAAAGTATATTTAATTTTAAAATATACTCTTAAAATCACGATCACGATCACGATCTTCCCGCTGATCATCTATTTGCTAGAGCCGGCACCAGTAATATCTCCCATATGTCCTGTCTCATGCCAGTAGAGCCAGGGGCATCGGCTTCGCTACAGGAACATAAAGAGCTCAAACCATTATATTAGGGTCATGGGAATGACCTAATATAATTGTTACTGGAATTTGGCATATCAAATACAACACGAGAAGCTTGCCAGGCTTGCCGAAGCGGGAGGCAAACTCTTTAAACACCTCCAAATAAAGCATTTATTGATGTGCTTGATGCCGCGCGAGCCGGGCTGTGATGGGCTGGTCTGCTGGGTGGAGTTCTGACGAGAGGGAAGTCCAAAATGTGGAAAAATGGCGGCGCCCGCGGAGTGAGGGGAGGGGTGGTCTGGCTTTGTTGTGAGGCTCTGCCGAGGTGGTGGGCCAGGGCTAGGACCCCGCCATGCCTCCCCGACTGCCTCATGAACGGCTGTGCACAGGGGAGAGCAAGGAACAGCTCTGCCCCATGTGTGAGAGTCTCTGGACCAGCATACCTGGGCCGGATTGGAGGAAAAAGCTGCTGCAGGGTGGGGTGCTCGGTGATCCGGGCTGTGATGGGCTGGTCTGCTGGGTGGAGTTCTGACGAGAGGGAAGTCCAAAAGTGGAAAATGGCGGCGCCCGGTGGAGTGAGGGGGGGTGGTCTGGCTTGTTGTGAGGCTCTGCCGAGGTGGTGGGCCAGGGCTAGAACCCGCCATGCCTCCCGACTGCCTCTCATGAACGGCTGTGCACAGGGAGAGCAAGGAACAGCTCTGCCCCATGTGTGAGAGAGTCTCTGGACCAGCATACCTGGGCCGGATTGAGGAAAAACTGCTGCAGGGTGGGTGCTCGGTGATCCGGGCTGTGATGGGCTGGTCTGCTGGGTGGAGTTCTGACGAGAGGGAAGTCCAAAAGTGGAAAATGGCGGCGCCCGTGGAGAGTGAGGAGGGGTGGCCTGGCTTGTTGTGAGGCTCTGCGAGGTGGTGGGCCAGGGCTAGAACCCGCCATGCCTCCCGACTGTCCTTCATGAACGGCTGTGCACAGGAGAGCAAGGAACAGCTTCCGGCCCCATGTGTGAGAGTCCAGGACATACTTATATATTTTATATTTTTTAAATATATAAAATATTTATATATTTTTATAAATATATTTATTTTAAAATAATATCTATTTCATTCTAGATATTAAATAAAATTTCTATGGCAAGACCACGTTCAGTATTGTTAAGAAGAGAAAGAGAATTTCAACTTCTAATTTCAGAGAATTTCAGGATTGCAATAATTCCTAAGAGGTTATAGACTCAGATGTGGAATCAGAAAGGAATTCATTTTTCTGGCAAGCATCACAACTAATTCTCGGTTGAATCACAGAAAAGCCATAACTCATTCAGAGTGGAATAGCTTCATGGGATACTTCCTTTAAGTTTTCAAATATAAAATAATTTGTCTGAGGAATGTATAAATTTCGAAGCTATATTTGTAAATATACATTCCTAATTATCATTTCAGTAAAACAATATACTTTCTGATATATAACTATTTTTTGATCAAACTTCTTAAATAATTCCTTGAACATAAAGCCTAAATGGTAGAGAGTTTAGGTTTCTAGGTATACATCATGTCATCTGCAAATAATGATAGCTTGACTTCTTCCCTTGCCTATCTGGATGCCCTTGATGTCCTTTCTTCTCTGATTGCTATGGCAAGTACTTCCAGTACTATATTGAATAAAAGAGGTGAGAGTGGGCAACCTTGTCTTGTCCCTGATCTCAGGGGAAGAGGCTTTCAACTTTTCCCATTTAGAATGATGCTTGCTGTGGGCTTTGGTAGATGGCTGTAACTATCTTGAGGAAAGTCCCTTCAATTCCCATTTTCTGGGGGTTTTAATCAGGAACGGGTGCTGGATCTTGTCAAATGCTTTTTCTGGGCGCTTATTGAAAGGGATCATATGGTTTTTATTTTTTTCTTTTATTGATGATGTATTAGTTGATTGACTTGTGAATGTTGAACCATCCTTGCATTCCCGAAAACTCCTAGAAACAATAGACGATATAGTAGAGTGGCAGGATACAAAATCAACACCCAAAAGTCAGTGGCTTTCCTATATACAAATAACGTAAAGAGAAGAAAAGGGATATTAAGGAAACTATTCCATTCACAATTGTGCCACAGAAAATCAAATACCTAGGAATCAACTTACCCAAGTATGTAAAGGACCTGTACAAAGAAAACTACAAGACACTGCTCCAAGAGATAAAAGAGGACACAAGGAAATGGAAACACATTCCCTGTTCATGGATGGGGGGAGAATCAACATTGTCAAAATGGTAATACCCCTAGAGCTCTGTACAGATTCAATGCAGTCCCTATGAGGATACCCGATGACATTCTTCAAAAGAAATTGACCAAACGCTCCTGAAATTTGTATGGAACAATAAACCCCCAAGGATAGCTAAAGCAATCCTCGGGAAAAAGAAGATGGGAGGCATCACCTTTCCCAACTTCAAACTGTACTACAAGGCAGTAGTAATTAAAACAGCATGGTATTGGAATAAAAAACAGACCTGTGGACCTATGGAATAGAATTGAGTATCCTGACACCCAACCTCAAACACATGATCATTTAATCTTTGATAAAGGTGCAATGAGTCTAAAATGGAGTAAGGGAAAGCCTCTTCAACAAGTGGTGTTGGGGAAAACTGGGCAGCAACATGTAAAAAATGAATTTGGACCTGTGTCTAACACCATGCACAAAAATCAGATCAAAATGGATTAAAGATCTCAATATCAGACTTGAATCCATAAAGTACATTGAAGAAAATATAGGAAAAACCCTCCACGACATTGAAGCTAAAGGCATCTTCAAAGGTGAAACATCACTAACAAAGCAACTAGAAGAAAAAGATAAACATATGGGACTACATGAAACTAAAAAGCTTCTGCACCTCAAAAGAAACAGTGACTAAGATACAAAAGCAGTCCACAGAATGGGAAAGAATATTCACCCAATACCCATCTGATAAGGGGTTAATATCCAGGATATATCAGGCACTGGTAGAACTTTACAAGAAGAAAACAAACAACCCCATCAAAAAATGGGGAGAAGAAATGAACAGAAACTTCAGCAAGGAAGAAATTCGAATGGCCAAAAAAACATGAAAAAATGCTCATCATCACTAATCATCAGAGAGATGCAAATCAAAACAACAATGAGATACCACTTTACACCACAGAGACTGGCACATATTCAAAAGAGCAAGAACAACAAGTGCTGGCGTGGATGTGGGGAAAAGGGGACACTCATCCATTGTTGGTGGGAATGCCGGCTGGTACAGCCTTTCTGGAAAACAATATGGACTTTCCTCCAAAGACTAGAAATTGAACTCCCATTTGACCCAGCCATACCACTCCTGGGAATCTACTCTGGGAAACCAAAAATACGCAGCGGAAACACCATCCCTACTTTTATGTTCATAGCAGCATTATTCACAATAGCCAGAATCTGGAAGCAACCAGAGTGCCCGAAAATCGATGACTGGATAAAGAAGCTTTGGTACATCTACACAATGGAATACTATGCAGCTGTTAGGAAAAATGAAGTTATAAAATTTGCCTATAAATGGATGGACATGGAGAAGATTATGTTGAGCGAAATTAGCCAGAAGGAGAGAGAGACAGATACAGAATGACTGCATTTATTTGCATGGCATAAATATATATGTACATATTATGATACCAATATCCAAGGTCAAGTGAAACATATATCAGGAGGTCTTGTCAAAGGTGGAAATTATCACAAACGTGTGGGAGTCAGAGGCTAGGTAAGACAGAAAATGGAACAGGGTGCTAATAATTGTCGAGGGTACTAATGCCAACCTAGAACTGAGCATTAAATAGAGGCAAAAGGATACACATGACAACCTTTTAATGTATGTTCTGTAATCCATAGTCTGGAGGGGAAGGAAAAGAGAAAGAGAGAGAAAGGGAAAGAAATAAAGAACCTGCCATGGAGGAGGGCTGGGGAAGGGGGAGGGAACCGGGACGTTGGTGGTGGGAGATGGGCACTGGTGGAGGGACGGGTGCTGGAACACTGTATGACCAAAACCCAAATATGAACTTTTTAATTGTATATCTTTTTATTTGTATATCTCACGGTGGTATAATAAAAATACTTAAAAAAATAAATCTAAAAGACAAATTAAAAAAAATAAATAAAATGTGAATGTGACCACTAAAAAAAAAGCCTGGAAATGGTCATAAAAATGTCTTATTTCATACATCATTATTTAAGCAACATGCCATTTTTGTGGGAAATCTGAATTTATAGGACATTTAATCTTTATTTCTCAAAGCCTTACTTTAGCTGTAGAATACCGTATATACCAAAGATTAGACCTTAAGCGGTATTAATCATAATCAATGAACTAATATCAGGCCATATGTGAGTAATAAGATATAGTCCAATTTAAATCTCGGTATATTATGCCTGGCTTCTTTATATTCTCTTAAATATAATGTCAAGGACTTTGTGCTTGTGGGTATAAAACTTTTAATGATTCTCACTACCCAGTTGATTTTAAATCAAGACCTAGCTATAGAATCACAGATGCAAATATCAGTAAAAGGATGAGTCTCAGTAGTAAATCTGAGTCAGAGAAACAATACTTCATTTTTTCTAGTGGTACTACAAGGGACCAGTGCAGGATAGTATAATCCAGAAAATAGTTATCTCCGAAAATGCTATCAGCAGCACTACAAAACTAAAGCAGAACCTTTATTATATTTATTTGTAATCTCAGCATGATTTTTCTAGCTGTGTTTATGAGAGTCTGAGTTACTTCTCAGTTTTGATCAGCCAATAACTATGTGATTTGGATAAAGTATCAACTTCTCAGTGTCCCAATTTTCTTGCTTGTAAACCGTGGACAAATTCTATCTTCTCCCCAATCTTAAATAGTTCAGCGGCATTGAATGCAGGGCAAAGTGCTTGCAGTAAATACAGTATATGCAGTAAATCTGCATTGAGTACTGGTGGTGCTTGAGGGACCATAGATTGTAGAGATACATATGCCCAATACCAGTATATATAGAGAATATGCGTAAATTATTGTCAAATTTCTTATGCCATAAAATGTACTTTTCTTCAGACACAAGATTTTTAACTTTTGCTACTATGCCATTACTCTGAAATATTTTGGTTATTTCCAAAAAATTTTTAAACATATTTTTTACTTGATGTTTAATGTATTTTGCTTCGCTCTCCAAGTCCCGCCAAGTGTCTACTAATCTAAAACAAGTCACTTTTCCTCTGAGGAGTACTAAAAACTTAACCTAAAACTGTTTCAGGCCAGAGTGATAGTGCAGTGGTCGGAAAGGATGGCTTACACCAGGCTGCTGCCTCTAAACAAAAGCCAAAACAAAAAACTGGTTCACAGTATCTTGAGAAATAGTGCAGTGGCTCAGAATATCTGCTTTGGAGTGCTTATAGTCATGAGTCCAAATCCTCGAGCTCTGAACACTACAGGGTATCTTGGACAGTTATGCTCTTTGAGCCCAGCAACCTGAGCCATCTATGGGCAGCCTCTAGTTCCATTTTCTCAGCACCTCAGGTGTACTTTAGTACTGGGAGTGGCAGGACTTAATGTGACAGCATCAAGGCCAGGAAATACAGATTCTGTGAGCAAGCATGTCAGCTCTCTGATGACCAGTGAGCACCTAACCTAAAGTGTGTACCCTCAACAAAACCGCGTGGCCATGTGAAAAAGTACGCATTAAAGTACTCACTTCTACTGAAAGAATATATGTGTGGTTAAAGCACTGAGACAATTTTATGGTGAGTCCCTGCAGACACTATTATACTAAAAATTGTGTGAAAACTAAAACTTGGAATGTATGCAACCCATTCACGGCATCAGCAGTAATGGTCATCAATACGGTGAGAAGGTTGAGAGAGTGAAATATTTAAAAACCCAAGTCGCATCAAAGAAACTCTATATTTAATATAATCCAATGAGAAGCATGCTAATCTAGATTTAGTCTCCATATTTATTTGTTCATATAAAAATTTTTTCAGTGGTTTTTATGAGCTCTTAGAATTTGTAAGGTGAAGTATACAGCAAATACAATTCATGGATAGCTAACCTTCAATGTATTACTCTTCTCCCGTCTATCATCGACATCGAGCGGGCCCCAGTAAATATTCCTCCTCTCCATGTGTCCTGTCTCATGCTAGTGGGGCTCCAAGTGGCATCTGCTTGCTCCAGGAACAAAGAGCCTCAAATCCATTCCGGAATGAGGTCTATAATTGTTATTGGTATTAGAGCATGCCAACATCCAACATGGGTAGCTGCTCCAGGCCTGCCGGTAGTATACTCTTGTAGTCATCTCTAAGTCCAGCATTTATTGATGCAGAACCGCAAGCCGCATACGCGGGCACAGCCGGCTGTGATAGGCTGGTCTGTTGGGGGAGTTCTGATGAGAGAGAAGTCCTCGATGGAAAATGGAGGCCCCTCATGGAGGGGGTCATCCGCGTTTTGTTGCAAGGCTCTTGCTGGGGTGACGGGCCAGGGCTAGAACCCGGGCCATCCTCTCCTGGAGCGCCGTGAGCGCCAGCACACAGGAGCCAGTAGCAGTTTGTCCCCATGTCTGTGAGTCTCTCGACTGCATACCTGAGCCGTGGATTAAAAAAAAGACGCCGTGCAGGGTGGAAATTGATGAGCCGGGCTATGATAGGCTGGTCTGCTGGGTGGGAGTTCCTCGACTTGTGAGGGAAGTCCAGATGTGGAAAATGGAGGCCCCCAGCGGAGTAGGGGGTCCTTCTGGTTTAAGTTGCAAGGTTTCCCCTGGGGTGGCGGGCCAGGGCTAGAACCCGCCCATCCCTCCTGGGTGCCTTGTAGAGCAGCTGGGCGCCAGGAGAGCCAGTAGCAGTTTTTGCCCCATGTCTGTGAGTCTCTTATTAACCTTTTAAGCGAATTTTTTTGCTTAAATAATTTTTTTAAATTTTAACATAAGATATGCTAAGAAATGCTGAGAGAGCAGAGTTTTTTTTCTTTTGAGTCATATCCAGCAAAGGTTTCTCAAAGCTTCCTGGCGCTGCACTCAGGAATTACTCCTTGGTGGTGCTTGAGGACCATATGGGATGCCGGAATCAAAACCGGGTTGGCCATGGTAAGGGGCAAATGCCTTATTTGCTGTGTTATCGCCTCCAACCCCAGAGGGCAGAGAGTTTTAAACATGGCTTGACAGATGCGTGAAGGTAAGACACTTTCTGGTTACAGGAAGGTGTGAATCAGCTGAACACTGACAGGTGAGTACCAACCAGTAACATCAAGCATGTACTCAGGCAAATAAAGATGTTCTTAAAAAAAATCACATTAGTGGTTTGAGGAATTTGATACAGAAAGATGCATTTCCTCGAATTATCAAGTGACTTTTCTGGGACTAAATGACAAAGAAAGCAGTGCAAAGTAATGTTACAGAAGGGTCTTGGTATACTACAAGAGTTAGTATATGATTTTAATTAATAAGGAAGTAAGATGACTTAAATTTAGTAAGACAGAAACTGATGGCCCAGGGTGAGTTTGAAACAAGAGAATGATCATTACTGTAATGGAGACTGAATCATAACAGAAAGCATGGCGAGAAAGATGAGGTTTCTGGAAAGCAGTAATGACAGATGTTAATACTATCTTTGATGGGACAAAGGAAAACCCAGCCACAAGAAAACCTTCCAGATTCTGCATTATGTCTCTGAGCAGAAGGCTTCAGCCGCGCCTCCTGAGGACTCATCATTCGGGACTCAATCTCTAATTAGCTTTCACTCTTTGTCACATGCATATTTATTCTACTGAATATAATGCCTTCTTATATATATATAAAATGTGGCGATTTAGCTACTTAGAATTTAAATGTTTTAATATTGATTTCCCTAAATTTTAGAGGCCCCACCCAGCTGATTTGGCCTCTCAACCAGTGCAAAGGGTTAACATTAACTTCTGATCATTAGAAGTATATTCCCTTCTACTCAAATCCACGCCACCTTGCAGCCGCCTACCCTTCCACCTTCTTGTTTTTTGTGTTGTCCCGATGTATTTAGTTTATTCCTGCTCTGTATTGAGCTATAAGTCATGGTGGGAAAGTTTTTGAGGGATCATAGTATGCAATGGTGCTCGGGGTGATCAAATCTGGATTAAAAAATGCAAAAAGAAAACAACCACCTTTGTACCAGCTTACACCTGACCACCAGTCACTATTTTCCTGTTTTAAAACAGCTCATGTTTCACTTTGGGCAGGTTGTCTTCTCTTACTTCTAAACAAATTTCTTTGCATGCTTTGACTTAGTAGTATTTATGGTATGGGAATATTCTTCTTGAAAATTCACCCTGATTTATCATGATTATTATAATTTTAAGTGATTATATAAAATTATAAGTAAATGGGATTAGTCCATCTCAGGACTGTGATGTAAGAGCTTTTACCCGTTCTACTGCTGGATTTATCAAGTTCTTTTTCATGGTACCCTGTACTCTGCCAGTTCTTATCAGAGGAAACACCTCCTTAGTCACCCCTTTGAATGATAGCAAAAGTGAAATCTTCGTGTAAACATATTTCAAGCAAGATGGCAAAGAGTCAATTAGATTTTGAAATACATCACCCTTAAATAAAAAAAGTATAAGGAGTCATGGTAGAATAACAATATCCTGCTATTATCTAGCCGAGCACATCTTTTCCACAAACTGTGGCGATTACTTTACAAGGAATAAAAAATAGGAATTAAGGTGGTATGGATTTAGAATTTTTAAGCCATTTGATTGCTAATAAGAGATTATCCTCTGTTAATTCAGGCAGGCTCAATGTAAATCAAGCAAGAGTCTGTAAAACTATGGAAGAGGAGAGGTAGAAGAGTAACGTCAGGGTTGATGCAGTGTGAGAAAAGCACTCAATTCCAGTCACCCTGCTGGCTTTGAAGATGAAAGGGGCCGCCATGCCAGGCCATAGGACAGCTTCAGGAAGAGGAAAAGCCAGAGGCCGGTGAGTGTTCCTAGAGAACCCTCCAACTCTGCTGACACCTCTTAATTTTAGTCCAGTGAGACCCCTTTTGACTTTTAACCTCCATACACAAGCAGTATTAAATACATGTTATTTTAAGCAACTAGGTTTGCGGATGATTTATTATAAGAGTCATGCATGAAACCCCAATACTACAGCAATCTAATGAATTTAAGTTTAAGTCATTGATG
>JAJIBD010030611.1:0-419223 GCA_021461705.1 Cryptotis parvus | reverse complement strand
TGCTCAGTCCCACCTCTAAGCACAAAGTCTCACTCTTAAGCCATCTGTCTTCCCAGGGAAAGGGAACTAGCAATTTGAAAGCAACTTTTGTGTTCCCTTGGAACATATATATAGCATTTAACTTTTAATAGAAATATTTTTTCAACGCAGATGTTCAGTGCCAATGAGAAAAGGATAGACCATTGACAAAATTTTGATCTTGTAGTGAGTTACTGTGAGATTTCATCAAATGACAAAACTCTCAAAATGTATCTTGCTCATTGCATTTTTGGCCAATATTACATCTACAATTTTAATATATATTTTTTAATTTTTACTTTTTATTTTTATTTTTAGCAAAATGCAGACTGAAATATCCTCCAAAACAAAACAACAAAATAACAAAAATCCTTTTCCAGAAATATCAGGCATGCCCCACAACAGTAATTCAAATGCTCTGATGATGTCTGAGTAGGTAGCAAAAAAAAAAAAAAAAAAAAAAAAGAAAAAGATTAGTATTAAGCCACAAATAGAGCTTAGACAAATTATGAAAAAGCTTCGAAAGAAATGGGAAATACTACCTTAGGTTTAAAGAAATCTAGTTGGTACTTTAGACTTTCCAAAGACATTAGAGTATGTGCCACTTAGAACATTGGTGAGAAAAATTTTGATAATACATACCTAATAAATAAATGCATATGCTTGCCTTTCCTTAAAAGAGAAAGGGGAATATCTCACAAAATTAGGCAGAAAATATATTTGAAAAGTAAAGAAACATAAAGTGCAACCATTAGAAATAAGAGAATATTTACTCATATTCAGCCAAGTCTAGTAAAAATTGGTAAGAGAGAAAAGCAACAAGAGAAAAACTGTCAGTAAAACTGATAAACAGGAAAGCAGGGAAGATAAAATCACTGAAATAAATAACTATGACCTTAGTATGATTCTAAAGTCAAATCTAGGGTTTCTATCCAGGTTTTTCTATAAAAGCAGGAGCCTTCTCACCCACTGGAAAAAATATTACAGATGTATTTTCTTTAAACAGTTAATGTATTTAATATTCTTTACGATTAAGTAGGTTAGCTTTCAACTAACCAATCCATCCAGGAACTCTACTGTAAAAACTAATTTTCTACATACTTAAATGCAGTAAGTTTTCCTAAAACAAAAGCCTGCCTTCTCAGAATGGGGGTGGGTAGATTTACTGTTCTTCCAGATGGACCCAGCAGTCACCACACCCAACTTCCTCTCACATAGAAATTTCACCAGCCTACAAATTTCATGGTACTAGTAGCCTAATAGGAGCACAAAGAATTTGATGGAGAAGTTGCATTGCAGCCCATCAATCCAAAAAAAGGCTAAACTATAACAAAGAGGTAACAGTAACAAAGAAGGCTCAACCAGCACCAACCAGCAAAGTAAATCTTCATGTAATGACTTTAGTAACACCATTGTGAGATATAATGATGGTCACAAAATTGATTCTCACTGATATATTTTCTTAAAATTCTGATTATTATTTTTTTTTGTAACAAGCACTATGAAATAAATTGTGCTTGCTAAGGGAGCAGGTTTGCAGAATGGGTGGGAAACTTGAGATGTTAGTGTAGGCAAGGTGGCACAGTTGGTGGAACTGGTGGAGGAACATTAAATGCCTGAAACAACTGTTTTATGAGCAATCCTAAATCATGGCGTTCAAATTAAAACAACCAAACAAAAAAGTCTGTAACTCTGAATTTATAATTCAGTTGACTTAAATTGGTTAGTATTTTAGAAATAAACATAAACTCCAGTGATTTGTGTTTTTATTTCATATTTCTTGTAACCCAAGAAAAAAATTCATATTGTAGTCTCTAATACATTCCTTCAGATAAACATATTAATCTGCTAAGACAGAATTAAAAAATCTGAATAAGCCCTTACAGAAAATAACATGCAAAGTTTCATGTCATATTATTCTTCTGTACCTTCCAAATTTCAACTCTATATCTTTCTCAAATAGTCTCTCCAAATCAGAAATAACTATGGCCAAAAAGAAAAAAAAAATTAGAAAAATAATCTAAGTATAAGTAATTTTGGGAAAGAATTATCAACTGACTCCATTAGTTACCAGCACAATTTTTGAGACTGGAGTATGCGGCTGCAGGAATACCATGTTTTTATTGCCACTTCCAAAGGAAATGACAACTCAGAGCTCCAAATGAGCACCCAATAAAAGGTAGTCAGTATTATTATTTTGGCTAGCTCTTTGGTTCTTGCATCCCTAGTTCTTCTCTAATTTCAGATCGGGTACAACTGGGACTAGGGAGCTTTGTAAGACATCAGGTTGAATTTCCTAACCTGTTCACCCCTAACTAACCTAGCAGCTAAAAAAAATAAGAACTCTTGCATTTGAGACTAGTGAAAATGACAGTTTCTTTCCCTTCATAAAAAGGCAATCTATCCCCCCTGCCATTAAGTCCCAGTACACTAGTAAACATATAAAGTCATTTATGAGTTCTGTAAATTTGTTGAAAAGTCGAGGGGTTTGCTGTTCCACGTAGTTTAATTTTCCTAGATGTATTTTTGCACAGTCATGTCTGAGTTTGGAGAACTGCTCTTCCTGGACCTCCCCTCCACTCATTTCTGATCAAATTTCCCTAAAAGTTCTATTCCTACTTAGCATTCCCCAAATGGAATATGTGTTTTAGAAAAAATTAAGTTGAACTTTGTCATCTCCTATTAGGCCTAGATTGACACAAAGTCCTGTATTTAGTATTTTTTAAATCATTTCCTGCTTAACAAAGTTGGTGAATGAATGGCAAGTTTACGGAACTTAAGAATTTTCAACATAATTTCCATTTAAAATGTTCCTCCCCAAAATATCTTTAAATGTATATCAGGCATATTTATTCTAAACTTTTTATTTTACTAACAGCATTTTTAGTGCACTCTGTCCAGTCCTTAATTACCTGTCACCTCAAACATTCGCTTCTTGAATGAAGTGACAACATTTCCATCCTTCCGCCTGAGTAAGGGGCTGCTTCTCCTCTCTGCCACTTTCTGTTTTAACCTGGACCGCACCTTCAAGTTGGGCTCAGAGGCTGGGGATTGAGACAAAGAAAATAGATAGAAATTAAAAAAATAGAGAGCCAGTTGCTTTTGTGTATAAACAAACAAGATGGCTCACCCTTTTCTTGGCCCCTCTATCTCAAATAAAAACCCCAGGCATATAAATAAGGCATTCATTCTAAATTATTAAACCAACAAATATATTAATTATCTTTATTAAATATGTAATGTGCTTTCTACCTTTATAAATGTAATGCTTATCGAGCAAAGTTGGGAAAATTAATGGTAAATGTAATGATTAAATATGGGTCACAAAGAGATTTGTTCTTCATTGTTAGTTCTCTCAATTCTTTCAAGAGAAAAATTCATAAATACAAAAAATAGTTCCCCAATACAATTTTAAGGACTTTCCTGATTTGTTATATTAAGAAGATATCACTGTTTCCTATAATTTAAGTCTAACTCTGACTCTGAAATCATTGCCTGTAGTTTATAGCTGAAACTCTGGGTAAATACACTTGATTAGTAACACCAGTCTAATCAAATCATTATGAATAACCCTTTTCATACATTGCATATACAATTACCAGAAAAGAAGGGAGATCGGGTCTTAGCACTTGGAGTCCTGAGCTAGAATACGTGTTCTAAAGTACAAATGCCAAAGATGCATACATTTTCCCCATTCCTTGGTTAAATTATTATAAACAGCATCACTCTATAATCAGTCATTATGATTTATTAGGATTTAAAGTAATTCCTTTTTAGAAAGTGAAGACACTGGATTAGTTATTGATCATGATTATAATGATGGTACAAGTGATGATAATAATAAATGAATATTATGGAAAGTTTCTGATGACAGCTAACATACAGTGCTTTCTATATTCCACTAATGTCCTAAATGCTTTGTCAATATTTACTTACTTAATCATAAAAACTCATTTGGGATGGAGTGTATTTATATATTGATTACATTAATGAGGAAATCAAACCATAGAGAGAAGTTAGTAACTTGCCTAAGGTCACATAATAAAAAATGATGAAGTCGGGGTCTCTCTCCAGACAACTTAATTCAAGTCTGTTCCTCCAACTATTGAAAAATATTCTTTTTTTCTTTCTTTTTGGGTCATTCTGGCAATATTCAGGGGTTATTCCTGCCTCTGCACTCAGGAATTACTCCTTAGTACTACTGAGGAAGTACTCAGGGACCATATGTGATGCTGAGGATAGAACCCAGGTCAACTGCATGCAAGGCAAACACTCTACCCTCTGTACTATTATCACCCCCATATACCCTTAACATGCTATTTGGTGGAATAATAACTTTGAATACCCCAAAAGGTTGCTTTCTGCTTTTAGTTGCAAGTATGGTAAACACTTTAATATGAATTGTTCCTTTATTTGTTTCTTTCCAAGGAGGTAATATTTTCAGTCATAGTACAATTGAAAAAAAAATGACATTTTCCACTAAGGAAATGCTTTTTTAAATAAACATGCTACTGATGGGGTCGGAGTGATAGCACAGTGGGTAGGAATTTGCCTTATACATGGACGGCCCAGGTTCAACCCCTGGCATCCCATATGGTCCCCCCAGTACCACCAGTAGTAATTCCTGAGTGCAGAGCCAGGAGTAACCCTGAGCAATGACGGTGTGACAAGTGATACAAGAGTTGCTTCTACACCTTCCCTTATATAAGAATACTAAAAATAAAAAATTAGTCTTCCTATATATACATTACAATATATATGTTCCTATATTATATAAATATATTACAATGTTATAATGGAGCTAGAATTTTTTGATCAATGAAAATGTTTTCATTGAAGGGATTCTATATTTTTGTCATATTAAAATATATATCAAAAGTAAGTTTTCCCATCTTTTTTTTCCTTTTTGTTTTATTCTTTTTCTCTTCTCTGTAATTTTGACACGGACTGAGAAATTTTCTATTCTAAATTTTTTTTTGGAACTGTCCTAGTTAAATTAGAACTTGACACATTTAGCTACCAAAAATAAAATAAAATAAAATAAAATAAAATAAAACAAGTGAAATTGGTATGTGTTGTTCATTTAATTTTACTTTTCTTATGTTAAAATTTTAGATGTGGGCTTAAAAAAAGATTTTGAATTTGGCAGATATTTAGTCCTCTGTTTTCTTTTTGACAATGTACAGGAAAGGCATTCTTAAAAATCAGCTATCAATAATTAACATAAATGATATGAGTACCAAATTTAGAATGAGTATGAGCTTTGGTCTGTGTCCATCAGCTGCTAAAATCAATAACCATAACCTTGATCCTGCCTTGTTCCACTGAAACTCAGTTTATTCATCCAGGTTCATTCATCCAAAATAACTACCTTTGTTGTGCTTAGAGTAAAACAAACCAACCTTTCAATGTCTATCCCACATATTGACTATTTGACTTTGCATTTTTGCCTTTTGATCTTTAGCTTCTTTACAAACTCAGGAGACTTATCTTTTTCTTTACCCATTTGCTCCATCACTATCTTCCCGTTAATCATCTATTTGCTAGAGGGGGCACCAGTAATATCTCCATATGTCCCGTCTCATGCTAGTAGAACCCAAAGGCATCCGCTTGCTCCAGGAACATAGAGAGCCTCAAACCATTATATTAGGTCACAGGAATGACCGAATATAAATGTTACTGGTATTTGGCATATCAAACACTACACGAGCAGCTTGCCAGGCTTGCTGTGTGGGTGGCATACTGTTGTAGTCACCTCTAAATAAAGCATTTATAGATGAACCATGCTGCGGCTCGGGCTTGTTGTGAGGCTCTGCTGAGGTGGCAGGCCAGGACTAGAACCTTCCATGCCTCCCAGGCTTCTCACGAGCAGCTAGGTACAGGGAGAGCAAGGGAGCAGCTCTGCCCCATGTCTTAGAGTCTCAGACATGAGACATATTTGCTCCACAGATTACCTATTTTTTGGTCTCAGAATTTATCTATATGGTGTGAATCTGGGAGTTGTAGCACTCCAGTTTATTGCTCTTTGGATTACATTTGTGCTGGGTCTCCTTGTAGGGCTGTTTAGTAACCAAACAATATAGGATGGGGGAAGGGGGCCAGGATATTCTTTGCTTTTACTTGAATCCGAGCTCCATCTCTATCAGTTGATCACTACTTTTATCTCACTCCAGCATCCTGTACTTCATGACTCCAGAATTCTCAGTGCTCCCAGAAACACTATTCTCCGTTTTTTTCAGTCTTCAGAGTGAGAATGACTCTGACCATAATACTCACTGGTTGCTCCACAGCCCTAAGCAGTTGTAAATACTCCTTTCATAAAGGTCTATAATCCTGAATAGGTTCTGTTTCCTACAAGACTGTGATCAACACAGTCTTACATTCTTTAGGGACTGGAATGAGCCTCTATGTAGTTGTCAGTAGGCTTAGGCACCAATGGAAATTCTTGAAGGATTAAAAGGACCTGAGAGCAGATTGATACTTTGAGGGCTTCACAGTGATGCCTGGGGACATTGTAATACATTGGACATACACTGGGTATGTTAGGCATGTGCTGTAACAGAATCACATGAAATAACATACATTGGAGGATACATTAAGGTTTCTAACTCATGGAGAATTTGACAACAAAGGATATTTGATGAAGTCTGGGAGTATTGTTGAGTTTTATCATGCAACATCACCACTGGAAACTAGTGGGTAGAGTCCAGGGTGCTGCAAAAAATCCTCCCTCCTAATACACTACACTCCATCCCTGGCAGTATTGCCAAATGGGAGAAACCTGGGTTAAGCAAATAATAAATAGCAGCTGTTAGTAACTATTATTGTGGATTTTTAAAGGAGATAATGGTTAGAGATTTATAAGGAAGATGTAGAGAGGAACAGCAGATAAATCCGTTTGCAAGAAATCAAATAGTGCTATATGTGACATTAAAATGTATTCATTTCACTATATTTTATATTAGAAATTAATTTTACACATTTGAGTACCATTAATACTTCTAAAGGAACCTCTTTTTTTTTTGCTTTTTGGGTCACACCCGGCAATGCTCAGGGGTTTCTCCTGGCTCTGCACTCAGGAACCACTCCTGGCGGTGCTCGGGGACCATATGGGATGCCGGAGATCAAACCCAGGGCGGCAAGGGCCAGCCTCATGCAAGGCAAATGCCCTACCCGCTGGGCTATCGCCCGGCCCTAAAGGAAGCTATTTTAATATTGGTTTTAAGCCATCAAATGTAATAATTGTGTGCATGATAAGAGCAGAAGTTGGAATGATAGATAGCCATCATTTAGTCCTTGTAATGCTCTAGAAACTCACTCAGAAGCCCACACACCAAAACTCAGCATGATATATGTCCAAGCACTAGAATTAATAACCTATTGTGCTGACTATGTTTGCAGTTAGAGTTAATTCCATTTTTAATGCTCTGGTCTCCCCAAAGGCTGAAGATTTCCATTCCAGTGACTTTCTAATGGCATGCAAATCCTCAAGAGTAAAGAAAGACATCACTAACTGCTAACTGGGGAGAAATTCTGCTTGTATTTGAATCTATTTCATGCCTAGTTGCACTAATTGCCTTTCTATTTTTACCCCACACCCATCATTCTCTATATCTCAATTAATCTTAGTAATAGAAGGGAAGCATTTTGGTGCGTGAGCCCATCCGAACACATTTGTCTGCTGAGATGAAAATCTTGAATTAAAAATTGATTATCATTATTTAAATAAAAACAATAATAGTAAAACAGAGAGGAGAGACCAAAGCCCTTTTTCTTCTTAATATTTAAAATTCAAAGAAGTGAATTAAGGAAATAGAAAACATTTAAAATATGTCTCATAACCTAAATGTAGTTCATATCTTTATTTTTTCTGGATATCCATGATGAAAATAAATTTAGGATGGTAGGACATGAGAATGCAATAATGGAAAAGAAGTAAAATTAGGTAGCAGAAGCATAAGTTAAATAAGAATTATAAGGATCATAAAATGATAAGACCAAGCATATTTATGAAGAAAATTTGCAGATGTGCGCACAGAAACATAAAAAAATTATATACATATATAAAATATATATGTATATAAATATTTCTATTTATATATTTGTATATATTTATAAGAAATGTATATGTATATATTTATACACATATATGAATGTATATATTTGTATATTCTTATATATGATTGTTATATATGTTTATAGATGTTTACACATATGTATATGTTTATATATGCATACATGTATATGTTATATATACATGCGAGTATTTGTATGTATATATAACATATACATGTATGTATATAAAAATAGATGTAATAATATAAATACATTTATATATACTTATATATAAATGTATTTATATTATTACATGTATTTTATATATTATATATTATATATACTTATACATATATACTTATATATGTATAAGTATATGTATAAGTATATATAATATATATTAATATATAAATATTACATATATTTTATATATTATATATACTTATACATATATACTTACATTTATATATACTTACATTTATATATACTTATATAAATGTAAGTATATATAAATGTAAGTATATATGTATAAGTATATATAATATATAAAACAAACAAATCTCTGACATAAATAAGTTAAACTCAGATTTGAATCCTAACTCTTTGGAATACAAATGCAATTCTAGATAAGTTGTTGAATCTTTGTGAATCATTTTATAATCTATATATTAAAAATAGAGTAGAAATGCTTACCAACATGATGGTGGGAGATTAATAGGGTGGAATAAATTTCCTAGCTCAACAGGTTACAAAAAGTTTTTCAAAAAAATTGATGCTGGGGGCCGGAGCGATAGCCCAGCAGGTAGGGGCATTAGCCTTGCATGTGGCTGGCTGTGCCGGCCTGGGTTTGTTCCCCCGGCATCCTATATGGTGCCCTGAGCACCGCTAGGAGTAATTCCTGAGTGCAGAGCCAGGAGTAATCCTGGGGCGTTGCCGGGTGTGACCCAAAAAAAAGCAGAAAAAAAAAATGATGCTGCGGGCCAGAGCGATAGTCCAGCGGGTAGGGCGCTTTGCCCTGCACACGGCCGGTAGGTGCCAGCCCAGGTTTGATTCCCGGCATCCCATATGGTCCCCCGAGCACCACCAGGAGTAATTCCTGAGTGCAGAGCCAGGAGAAACCTCTGGGCTGGTGTGACCCAAGAAAGCAAAAGTATCTTAGGCATTTGATTAACAGTGGACATTCAACTAATTTCAATGCTTTTCTTTGAAGCAGAGAACAGCATAGATCATTGTCTGTGAATTTATGTGAGCATTAAGGGGTCTACCTTCTATTTAATTTTTTCAGTTCTTTTCTTTACTTATGAAAATAATTACAACAATGGCTACCTTCTCAGGATTAGGCAGGGGTTGCCAACCAACATACGGGGCAAAAAGTAGAAATAGGAGTTTATGGAAGCAGCTTGGAGGAGCAGAAGTATGTAACATAAAAGTTCCCCATAACAGAGGCATGGTTTATTGCACAAGGACTGTTAGCTTAGGGTAGATCGTTTCCATTTAGCATCTGTGGATACATCTACTAGTGAGTTGGAACATGCTTCTCTAAAGCTCAGAGGTCATGCAGGGCACTCCCTTCCTTCAATCTAAGCACACTGCTCTATGTTCAAAACTGTTGCTCTTTCCTCACTAGTTTTTTCTGGAGTTCTCTGCTCTGAGGTCAGCTGGCTTAGTTACCACTCAGTAAACGTTTGTTGAATGAATAAATAAACAATGCTCAAACATCTGCATGCTGCAACCTTGGTTTATTTTTTTAAAGGTCAGAGTGATGGAAGAAGTACTATTTATTTTAAATTTTATGACATTTTAAGTATAAACAATCATTTTGAACAGATAAGATATATTAACAAAGCAATGTGATTTTAGGGTGCTAGATAGTACAGCAGATAGGGTGCTTGCCTTGCATTCTGCCGATCTTGGATTAATCCCCTGACATTCTCATATGGTACACCGAATCAATACCAAGAATGATCCCCAAGCACAGAGCAAGAAGCCCTGAGCACAGAAGTAAGCATGCCGGAAGCAAATTTTAGTATGTAATATGAACTGCTTCATTGCAGATAGCTAAAATTAAAAAGGTGTATGCATATTTAATGCATCCTATTTAAATAAGTTATTTGAATATAATAAACAGCAATATTCACAATCAAAGCTGCAAGCTTCATGAGTATCAGACAGTCTAGTTATATTTCCTTTGTTTATCCAGCACTTACTTGCATGGTACCTACTGCATAGAATAAAAGATTTTAGCTATTTATTGAACCAATGAATAGGAAAAGCGCAAAGGCAGCTACCTCAGAAAGAAAGAGCCTCAGAGATATTATAAAGGTATGGTAGACACCTTGATCTACTATGATGCATCAAAAGAGAATAGACTCACTACTATGACCAATACCTTCTGATATAAGTAGACTCTCATGGTTCTAACTAAATTGACTCACCATCTAGAGCAGAAAGTAGATTGGTGAAGTACAGCACTGTTCAGAGGAAACAATCTCTTCAGGAGAACGTAATGGGAAATTGAAGGAATGTGGACTAAGTATGCTAACAGAAAGAGAAGAAATATTAAAAAGGATACTTCACGATAAAAAAAGCATTAGCTAGGACCAGAGAGATAGCTTAAAGTTCTGGGCACTGTACTTGGGAATCACTATGTGAATAGAGTAAGAAAATCTCAATCCCCCTGCACTGCCAGGTATGGCCCCTAAACAGGAAATAAACAAATTAATACATGATAGCTCAATTATGCAATTCCAATATAAGCATTTTGGTCTACATACCCTGTACAATACTTTGGGATTGGAAAACTAGTCTAAAGTAGTGGACATTCTTTGGAGTGAGAAACCTGCATGCATAAGACACACAGAAAAATGCTCTACATCACTAATCATCAGGGAGATGCAAATCAAAAGAACGATAAAATATCATCTTACACCACAGAGACTGGCACATATCCAAAAGAATGAGAACAAGTGCTGGCATGGATGTGGGAAGAAAGGTATTCTACTTCACTGTTAGTGCAGTGCTAACTGGGCCAGCCATTTTGAAAAACAACTTGGGCATTTATCAAAAAGCTAGAAATTGAACTGCCTTATGACCCAGGATACCACTTCTGGGAATATACTCTGTGGCTTCAAAAACACACAGCAGAAATGCCATCTGCACTTATAATTATTGTAGCACTATTCTCAACAGCCAGAATCTGGAAACAACCTGTGCCCCAGAACAGATGACTGGTTAAAGAATCTACGGTACATCTACACAATGGAAAACTATGTAGCTGTTAGGGGAAAAATGAAGTCATGAAATATGCTTATAAATGGAAGGACATGGCAAGTATCATGCTGAGTGAAATGAATCAGAGGGAGAGAGAGATATATAAAGAATGATTATACCCATTTGTGGGTGTAAAAACAGCATAAAATCAATATCCAAGGATAGTAGGAACAGGACTTGGAGGTTTGGTTATGGAAGCCTGCTCTAACTGCTTGGGGAAAAGACAGTCGGGATAGGAAATGGACCACTATGAAAAGAATAGAGGTAAATGATCACTCTGTATAAGGTAAATGATCACTCTATGTATAAGGTAAATGATCACTCTGTATAAGGTAAATGATCACTCTGTATAAGAAGTGTGTGCTGAAAGTAGGTGAAGGAACAAACATGACAACCTATCAGTATCTGTACTGCAAACCATAATGCCAACAGGAGAGAGAGGAGGGGAGAAAGAAGGAAAGTGTCAGCTATAGAGACAGGCTGGGGGTGGTGGAATGGGGTTATTGCAGGAGGGCAAAGGGGCACACTGGTAGTGCGAAAAGTGCACTGGTGAGGAATGGGTGTTGGAACATTGTGTGACTGGAACCTGACCACGAACAGCCTTCTATCGCATGGTGAATCAATAAAATGAATTAGAAAAGAAAGAGAGAAACCTGGCATATTCCCAGGGTGCCTCAAAGGAGCAGGCCACAAACACTGCCAGGTATGCAAAAACAAACTATTTTCTGACAGTCTGTTCAGCAGGCAGATAGGAAGATTACCCCAATTCAAATGAAATGAGCAACAGGAACGTAGATATGAGCTATTACATGCATTTAACTTTAAATCAAGATTATTTTTTCTCTAAATTGTCTTAAAAAATACCACCTCTCCCTACCACAAATAAAATGGTCCTGCCCTCTCTGTTTCATTGACATTACTCTATAACCTGTGTAATAATTGATTTGTTTTTCTATTATCAGTACATATTAATTTCAGGGGCTTCTCATTTAACAGGTGTGAATGAAAGAATTGATTCATAGACATTAAAGTATATTTAATTTTTAAAATATAATTTTAAAATCACAATCACGATCACGATCTTCCCGTTGATCATCTATTTGCTAGAGCGGGCACCAGTAATATCTCCATATGTCCTGTCTCATGCCAGTAGAGCCAGGGGCATCGGCTTGCTACAGGAACACAAAGAGCCTCAAACCATTATATTAGGTCATGGGAATGACCTAATATAATTGTTACTGGAATTTGGCATATCATATAAAACACGAGAAGCTTGCCAGGCTTGCCGAGCGGGAGGCAAACTCTTTTAAACACCTCCAAATAAAGCATTTATTGATGCTTGCGGCGCGCGAGCTGGGCTGTGATGGGCTGGTCTGCTGGGTGGAGTTCTGATGAGACGGAAGTACAAAAGTGGAAAATGGCGGCGCCCGTGGGGTGAGGAGGGGGTGGCCTGGCTTGTTGTGAGGCTCTGCCGAGGTGGTGCCGACTGCCTCATGAACGGCTGTGCACAGGGAGAGCAAGGAACAGCTTTGCCCCATGTCTGAGAGTCTCTGGACCAGCATACCTGGGCCGGATTGAGGAAAAAGCTGCAGGGTGGGTGTCGGTGATCCGGGCTGTGATGGGCTGGTCTGCTGGGTAGAGTTCTGACGAGACGGAAGTCCAAAAGTGGAAAATGGCGGCGCCCGTGGAGTGAGGAGGGGTGGCCTGGCTTGTTGTGAGGCTCTGCCGAGGTGGTGGGCCAGGGCTAGAACCCACCATGCCTCCCGACTGCCTCATGAACGGCTGTGCACAGGGAGAGCAAGGAACAGCTCTGCCCCATGTCTGAGAGGGTCTCTGGACCAGCATACCTGGGCCGGATTGAGGAAAAAGCTGCAGGGTGGGTGTCAGTGATCCGGGCTGTGATGGGCTGGTCTGCTGGGTGGAGTTCTGACGAGACGGAAGTCCAAAAGTGGAAAATGGCGGCGCCCGTGAAGTGAGGGAGGGGTGGCCTGGCTTGTTGTGAGGCTCTGCCGAGGTGGTGGGCCAGGGCTAGAACCCGCCATGCCTCCCGACTGCCTCATGAACGGCTGTGCACAGGGGGAGCAAGGAATAGCTCTGCCCCATGTCTGAGAGTCCAGACATATTTATATATTTTATATTTTTTAAATATATAAAATATTTATATATTTTTATAAATATATTTATTTTAAAATAATATCTATTTCATTCATAGATATTAAATAAAATTTACATGGCAAGACTAAGTTTCAGTATTGTTAAGAAGAGAAAGAGAATTTCAACTTCTCTAATTTCAGAGAATTTCAGGATTGCAAATGAATTCTAAGAGGTTATAGATCAGATGTGGAATCAGAAAGGAATTCATTTTTCTGGCAAGTATCACAACTACCCCCGGTTGGAATCAAGAAAAGCCATAACTCATTCAGAGTGGAATAGCTTCATAGGATACTTCCTTTAAGTTTTCAAATATAAAATAATTTATCTGAGGAATGATAAATTTTGAAGCATATTTGTAAATATACATTCCTAATTATCATTTCAGTAAAACAATATACTTTCTGAGTATATAACCATTTTTTGATCAAACTTCTTAAATAATTTTGAACATAAAGCCTAAATGGTAGAGAGTTTAGGGTTCTCTAGGTATAATATCATGTCATCTGCAAATAATGATAGCTTGACTTCTTCCTTGCCTATCTTGATGCCTTGATGTCCTTTTCTTCTCTGATTGCTATGGCAAGTACTTCCAGTACTATACTGAATAAAAGAGGTGAGAGTGGGCAACCTTGTCTTGTCCCTGATCTCAGGGGAAGGCTTTCAACTTTTCCCCATTTAGAATGATGCTTGCTGTGGGCTTTTGGTAGATGGCTGTAACTATGTTGAGGAAAGTCCCTACAATTCCATTTTCTGGAGGGTTTTAATCATGAAAGGGTGCTGGATCTTGTCAAATGCTTTTTCTGCGTCTATTGAAAGGATCATATGGTTTTTATTTTTTCTTTTATTGATATGATGTATTATGTTGATTGACTTGCGAATGTTGAACCATCCTTGCATTCCTGAAAACTCCTAGAAACAATAGACGCATATAGTAGAGTGGCAGGATACAAAATCAACACCCAAAAAGTCAGTGGCTTTCCTATATACAAATAACGAAAGAGAAGAAAGGAATATTAAGGAAACTATTCCATTCACAATTGTGCCACAGAAAATCAAATACCTAGGAATCAACTTACCCAAGTATGTAAAGGACCTGTACAAAGAAAACTACAAGACACTGCTCCAAGAGATAAAAGAGGACACAAGGAAATGGAAACACATTCCCTGTTCATGGATGGGGAGAATCAACATTGTCCAAATGGTAATACTCCCGAGATTTCTGTACATATTCAATGCAGTCCCTATGAGGATACCGGATGACATTCTTCAAAGAAATTGACCAAACACTCCTGAAATTTGTATGGAACAATAAACCCCCAAGGATAGCTAAAGCAATCCTCGGGAAAAAGAAGATGGGAGGCATCACCTTACCCAACTTCAAACTGTACTACAAGGCAGTAGTAATTAAAACAGCATGGTATTGGAATAAAAACAGACCCGTGGACCTGTGGAATAGAATTGAGTATCCTGACACCCAACCTCAAACACATGATCATTTAATCTTTGATAAAGGTGCAATGAGTCTAAAATGGAGTAAGGGAAAGCCTCTTCAACAAGTGGTTTTGGGAAAATTGGGCAGCAACATGTAAAAAAATGAATTTGGACCTGTGTCTAACACCATGCACAAAAATCAGATGAAAATGGATTAAAGATCTCAATATCAGACTTGAATCCATAAAGTACATTGAAGAAAATATAGGAAAAACCCTCCACGACATTGAAGCTAAAGGCATCTTCAAAGTTGAAACATCACTAACAAAGCAACTAGAAGAAAAGATAAACATATGGGACTACATGAATCTAAAAAGCTTCTGCACCTCAAAAGAAACAGTGACTAAGATACAAAAAGCAGTCCACAGAATGGGAAAGAATATTCACCCAATACCCATCTGATAAGGGGTTAATATCCAGGATATATCAGGCACTGGTAGAACTTTACAAGAAGAAAACAAACAACCCCATCAAAAAATGGGGAGAAGAAATGAACAGAAACTTCAGCAAGGAAGAAATTGAATGGCCAAAAACACAGAAAAATGCTCATCATCACTAATCATCAGAGAGATGCAAATCAAAACAACAATGAGATACTGCTTTACACCACAGAGACTGGCACATATTCAAAAGAGCAAGAACAACAAATGCTGGCATGGATGTGGGGAAAAGGGGACACTCATCCATTGTTGGTGGGAATGCCGGCTGGTACAGCCTTTCTGGAAAACAATATGGACTTTCCTCCAAAGGCTAGAAATTGAACTCCCATTTGACCCAGCCATACCACTCCTGGGAATCTACTCTGGGAAACCAAAAATACGCAGCGGAAACACCATTCCTACTTTTATGTTCACAGCAGCATTATTCACAATAGCCAGAATCTGGAAGCAACCAGAGTGCCCGAAAATCGATGACTGGATAAAGAAGATTTGGTACATCTACACAATGGAATACTATGCAGCTGTTAGGAAAAATGAAGTTATAAAATTTGCCTATAAATGGGTGGACATGGAGAAGATTATGTTGAGCGAAATTAGCCAGAAGGAGAGAGACAGATACAGAATGACTGCATTTATTTGCATGGCATAAATATATATGTACATATTATGATACCAATATCCAAGGTCAAGTGAAACATATATCAGGAGGTCTTGTCAAAAGTGGAAATTATCACAAACGTGTGGGAGTCAGGAGGTTAGGTAAGACAGAAAATGGAACAGTGTGCTAATAATTGTTGAGGGTACTAGTGCCAACCTAGAACTGAGCATTAAATAGAGGCAAAAGGATACACATGACAACCTCTTAATGTATGTTCTCTAATCCATAGTCTGGAAGGGAAGGAAAAGAGAAAGAGAGAGAAAGGGAAAGAAATAAAGAACCTGCCATGGAGGGGGCTGGGGTAGTGGGGAGGGAACCGGGGACGTTGGTGGTTGGAGATGGGCACTGGTGGAGGGACGGGTGCTAGAACACTGTATGACCAAAACCCAAATATGAACTTTTTAATTGTATATCTTTTTTATTTGTATATCTCACAGTGGTATAATAAAATACTTAAAAAAAATAAATTTAAAGACGAATTATAAAAAAATAAATAAAATGAATGTGATCACTAAAAAAAAAAGCCTAAATGGTCATAAAAATGTCTTATTTCTATACATCATTATTTAAGCAACATGCCATTTTGTGGGAAATCTGAATTTATAGACATTTAATCTTTATTTCTCAAAGCCTTATTTAGCTGTAGAATACTGCATGTACAAAAGATTAGACCTAGTTGGTATTAATCATAATCAATGAACTAATATCAGGCTATATGTGAGGAATATGATATAGTTTAATTTAAACTGTTACTATGCCTGTCTTTTATACCCTCTTAAATATAATGTCAAGGACTTTTGCTTGTGGGTATAAAACTTTTTAATACTCACTACCCAGATTTTTTTTAAATCAAGACCTAGCTATAGAATCACAGATGCAAACATCAGTAAAAGGATGAGTCTCAGTTAGTGAAATCTGAGTCAGAGAAACAATACTTCATTTTTTCTAGTGGTACTACAAGGAGCACCAGTGCAGGATAGTATAATCCAGAAAACAGCCATCTCTGAAAATGCTATCAGCAGCACTACAAAACTAAAGCAGAACCTTTATTATATTTATTTGTAATCTCAGCATGATTTTTCTAGCTGTGTTTATAAGAGTCTGGAGTTGTTTCTCAGTTTTGACTCAGCCAATAACTATGAGATTTGGATAAAGTATCAACTTTCTCAGTGTCCCAATTTTCTTGCTTGTAAATTGTGGACAAATACTATCTTCTCCCCAATCTTAAATAGTTCAGCGGTATTGAATGAAAGGCAGTGCTTGCAGTAAATACAGTATATGCAGTAAATCTGCATTGAGTACTGGTGGTGCTTGAGGGACCATATATTGTATATATACATATACCATATACTGTATATACAGAATATGCAGTAAATTATTGTCAAATTTCTTATGCCATAAAAATGTACTTTCTTCAGACACAAGATTTTTTAACTTTTTGCTACTATGTCATCACTCTGAAATATTTTGGTTAGTTTCAAAAAATCTTTAAACATATTTTCTACTTTATTTAATTTATTTACTTTGCTCTCCTCTATATCTGCCAAGTGTTTAATAATCTAAAACAAGTCACTCTCTTTCCTCTAAGTAGTACTAAAAACGTTAACTCTTACAAATTGTTTCAGGCCAGAGTGATAGTGCAGTGGGAAGGAAGTATGCCTTACACCTGGATGTTGCCCCCAAACAAAACCAAAACAAAAAAAAACTGCTTCATAGGGCCTTGAGAAATAGTGCAGTGGTTTAGAATATCTGCTTTGAGTGCTTATAGTCATGAGTCCAAATCCCTGGTTTCCAGAACACTAAGGTCAATCTTGACAGTTATGCTCTTTGAGCCCAGCAACTCAGCTATCTGCAGCCCCTAGTTCCATTTTCTCAGCAATTCCCAGGTGCACTTTAGTACTGGGAGTGGCAGGACTTAATGTGATAGCATCACGGCCAGGAAATACAGATTCTGGTGAGCAAGCATGTCAGCGCCTCTTGATGACCAGTGAGCACCCAACCCAAAGTGTGTACCTCAACAAAACCGTGGGCCATAGAAAGTACGCATTAAAGCACTTCACTGAAAGGACATATGTGGTTGGAAGCACTGAGACAATTTTATGGTGAGTCCCTGCAGACACTATACTAAAATTGTGTGAAAACTAAAACTT
Organism: Cryptotis parvus; assembly: GCA_021461705.1. Classification (NCBI taxonomy): domain Eukaryota; kingdom Metazoa; phylum Chordata; class Mammalia; order Eulipotyphla; family Soricidae; genus Cryptotis; species Cryptotis parvus. Next base: position 400,987 of record JAJIBD010030611.1, on the reverse strand, counting down.
GGAATGTATGCAACCCATTCACGGCATCAGCAGCATTGTCAATAATAATGTAGAGAAGGGGGGGGGGAGCAGGAGAGGAAATATTTAAAAACCTGTCACATAAAGAAACCTCCTATATTTAATATAACTAATGAGAAGCATGCTAATCTAGATTTAGTCTACATATTTATTTGTTCATATAAGAATTTTTTCAGTGGTTTTTATGAGCTCTTAGAATTTGTAGGAAGTATAATAGCAAATACACCATGGATATTAACCTTCAATGTATTATCTCTCTTCCCGTTCATCATCGATTTGATCGAGCGGGCCCCAGTAATATCTCCATGTGTCCTGTCTCATGCTAGTAGAGCCCAAGGGCATCTGCTTGCTCCAGGAACATAAAGAGCCTCAATCCATTCCGAATGAGGTCTATAATTGTTATTGGTATTTGGCATATCAAATACAAACATGGGTAGCTTGTCAGGCTCTGCCGTGCAGGTAGCATACTCTTGTAGTCATCTCTAAGTCCAGCATTTGTTGATGAACCGCACAGCCGCAAGTGGCCGCGCTAGCCGGGCTGTGATAGGCTGGTCTGTTGGGTGGAGTTCTGATGAGAGAGAAGTCCGGATGTGGAAAATGGAGGCCCTCATGAAGTGGGGGTCATCTGATTTGTTGCAAGGCTCTGCTGGGGTGGCGGGCCAGGGGCTAGAACCCGCCATCCCTCCTGGGCGCCTCGTGAGCAGCTGGGCACAGGGAGAGCCAGTAGCAGCTCTGCCCCATGTCTGTGAGTATCCGGACCGGCATACCTGAGCCGGATTTAAAAAAGACTGCTGCAGGGTGGAAATTGATGAGCCGGGCTATGATAGGCTGGTCTGCTGGGTGGAGTTCGACGAGAGGGAAGTCCAGATGTGGAAAATGGAGGCCCTCATGGAGTAGGGGGGTCCTCTGGCTTGTTGCAAGGCTCTGCTGGGGTGGCGGGCCAGGGCTAGAACCCGCCATCCCCTCCTGGGTGCCTTGTGAGCAGCTGGGCACAGGGAGAGCCAGTAGCAGCTCTGCCCCATGTCTGTGAGTCTCTTATTAACCTTAAGGAATTTTTTTTGCTTAAATAATTTTTTTTTTAAATTTTAACATAAGATATATGCTAAGAAATGCTGAGAGCAGAGTTTTTTTTTTCTTTTTTGAGTCATATCCAGCAAGGCTCAGGGGTTACTCCTGGCGCTGCACTCAGGAATTACTCCTGGTGGTGCTTGGAGGACCATATGGGATGCCGGGAATCAAACCGGGTTGGCCACGTGCAAGGCAAATGCCTTATTTGCTGTGCTATCGCTCCAACCCCAGAGGGCAGAGTTTTAAACATGGCTTGACAGATGAAGGTAAGACACTGGTTACAGGGAAGTAGGAATCAGCTGAACACTGACAGGTGAGTACCAACTAGTCAAGCATGTACTCAGGCAAATAAAGATGTTCTTAAAAAATCACATTAGTGGTTTGAGTGAATTTGATACAGAAAGATGCATTTCTCGAATTACTGCGACTTTTCTGGGACTAAAATGACAAAGAAAGCAGTGTGCATGTTACAGAAGTTAGTCTTGCATATGATACAAGAGTTAGTATATGATTTTTAATTAATAAGGAAGTAAGATGACTTAAATTTAGTAAGACAGAACTGATGGCCCAGGGTGAGCTGAAACAAGAGAATGATCATTACTGGAATGGAGACTGAACTACAACAGAAAGCATGGCGAGAAAGATGAGGTTTCTGAGCATGCAATGACAGATGTTAATATCTGATGGGACAAAGGAAAACCCAGCCACAAGAAAACCTTCCAGATTCCTGCATTATGTCTCTGAGCAGAAGGCCGAGTCAGTCTGCGCCTCCTCTGAGGAATCACATCATTCGACTCAATTTAATTAGCTTTCACTCTTGTCATGCATATTTATTCTAATGAATATAATGCCTTTCTATATATATAAATGCATGATTTAGCTACTTAGAATTTAAATGTTTTAATATGATTTCAAAATTTTAGGAGGCCCCACCAGTTGATTTGGCCTTCAACCAGTGCAAAGGGTTAACATTAACTTCTGATCATTAGAAGTATATTCTCTACTCAAATCCAATGCCACTTTGCAGCCGCCTACCCTTCCACCTTCTTGTTTTTTGTGCCATGTCTGACAGAGCTTAGTGCTTATTCCTGCTCTGTATTGAGCTATAAGTCATGGTGGTGCTTGAGGGATCATATGCAATGTCAGTGATCAAATCTGGATTAAAATGCAAAGAAAACAACCACCTTACCAGCTGCACACCTTACCACCAGTCACTATTTCCTGTTTTAAAACAGCTCAAGTCACTTGGGCAGGTTGTCTTCTTACTTCTAACAATTTCTTTTGCATGCTTTGACTTAGTAGTATTTATGGTATGGGAATATTCTTGAAAATTCACCCCTGATTTAATTATGATTATTATAATTTTAAGATTATATAAAATTATAAGTAAATGGGATTATCCATCTCAGACTGATGTAAGATGCACTGCTTCACTGCTGGATTTATCAAGTTCTTTCATAGACCCTCACTTGCCAGTTTATCAGATAAACACCTCTTTAGTCAAATTTCTTTGAATGATAGCAAAAAGGAATTGCAAACATATTTCAAGCAAGATGGCAAAGAGTCAATTAGACTTGAAATACATCACCCTAATAAAAAGTATAAGGAGTCATGGTAGAATAATATCCGCACATCTATAATGAGCACATCTTTTCCACAAACTGTGATGATTATTTTACAAGGGAATAAAATAGGAATTAAGGTGGTATATGGATTTAGAATTTTTAAGCCATTTGATTTAAGGACAAGAGATTATCCTGGTTAATTCAGGCAGGCTCAATGTAATCACAAGAGTCTGTAAAACTATGGAAGAGAGAGGTAGAAGAGTAAATGTCAGGTTGATGCAGTGTGAGAAGACTCAATCAGTCACTGCTGGCTTTGAAGATGAAAGGGGTTGGCTACAAGCCAAGTAATATAGACAGCTTTCAGAAGATAGAAAAGCCAGAGCTGGTAGTGTTCAGAGAACCTCCAACTCTGCTGACACCTCAATTTTAGTCCAGTGAGACCCCTTTTTGGACTTTTAACCTCCATACAATAAGGTATTAAATACATGTTATTTTAAGCAACTAGGTTTATGATGATTTATTATAAGAGTCATAAGAAACCAATACAGCAATCTAATGAATTCTAAGTTTGTCATTGATGCAGAGTTATGAATATCCTCAAATACTTGCTTCTGACTTGTTTTACTGAGCCATATTTTTATTTTGGTAAGGAAGTAGGATAGTTAAGGAAACTATTACTGATATATTTCCATCACTTAGAAAAGTACTAGGAAAACAATTTGTCTAAAATTAATAATTGTCACCTTATAAGAGTTAATCTTATATAAAACTAAAATACCAGTAACTATTATAGACCTCATTCCCATGACTTGATGGAATAGTTTGAGGCTCTTTATGTTCCTGGAGCAGGCAGATGCCCTTGGGCTATGTCGCATGTGACAGGATGTATTTTGATGTTACTAGTGCCCACTTGAGTAATCTATGATCTACGACGGAAGTCAAGTGATCAAGTGATTTCCTTACTTGTAAAAGGTTTCCAAGGATAAAAACAGAGAAATCATTTTCCACCTTTAAATTTTTTTTGAATGTAAGGATCGTTTATTTCAACCCTAAAATGTTGAATATATTTGAATACTAAATAACCATGACAAGCGAGCAATTTCTAAAATTTATTGAAGTGGGAAGTTTTAATTTAACAGGTTCCATTTGAGATGTTAAATTATTTAGCAAAATAATAATTCCATAAATAATAACTCATAAAGACAGTTCTAAGAATGTCCCTTATTTAGTTCACTGTCAGAAAAACAAAAGTTTAAACATCTAATCAGTCACTTTCAAATTACAACTAATGAAAATATTTCTGCTGTTCTATATTATCTATATGTTGTGAGATATAATTCCAGTCTTAATCAGCTGAGTATACAATGTAACCTTCCATCTGGTAAATCAATTTACCAGACTTAATTGTGCCCTACCATAACTCAATAAGACACTGAGGAAAACCATTGAAATGCTATTTCCTTTTCTTCAGAAGAGAATTATGTACAATTTCAGCATGCTTTGCATTTCTAAAAGCGAAAGTCAACAGGGAGGTATCACTCTCCTTTACATGAGTTTCCCATGAGAAAATCAACAGCAAAGTATAAAGCCTGTGCTGTTATTCATGGAACACTCCATAACACTAACTTGGCTTTTACCAGAACATATTATTTGGCAGCTTAAACCTTTAATTAGAGTTGTGGTTTGAACAGATTTTCACTGAATTTAGGTTCTATATGGGCTCAAAGAACAACGTTGTTTTTCTAACTAGTTTATTCTTTTTCAGGTGGTTAGAGCTAGGGGTGGTAAAAAGAAAATGTTGCTCTGAATCTTATTTTCTTGGCTTTAATTTTGATTAAACATTTCTAAGTGAGTACTAACAGCAGTTAGACAGAGAAAAATGAGCCACTCAACAAATATTTACTGAGCACTTGCTCCGTGCAAGGCCATATAAGAGGCATTCTGAAAAGTAAAAAAAAAGAGTAAAACAAACATCTGTACATCTGAATTCTACTTTTCAAAAAGAGAAAAAAAATTGCTGGAGGGAAAAAGAGGATTAACTTGGTGAATCAGACAAAATGAGAGAAAATGTTGAAACCAAAGAAAACGTCAATGGTAAAATTTGCATAACTGGGAAAGAGGTTATCAGAAGAAATGACGAAATTTGCAGAGTAATTCTTGAGGTTGAAGATGGAGAATCACCTTAGATCCTTGTCAGTTTAAAAAAATGCGGGACAAATTGGAAAGATCAGGTTGGAGTCTATAAAAGAGTTTAAAATAAGAGGTGTTGGAGCTAGAGCAATAGTTCTGATGTAGGGAATTTTTCTTGCAAGCAGTTGACCCAGATTAGATTTCTGGCATTATATATAGTCCAAAGAGCTCACCAGAGGAGTAGTCCCTAAGTTCCAGGAGCAAGCACCAAGAACCACCAGGTTTGGCACCCCAAAAAAAAAAAAGGAAGAAAAATTAGAAGTGAGAATTTAGCACCTAAATTAAAAACGTAAATGGAATATATGAATATATTTGGTTGGTGAAACTTTTCCATAATCAGTGTTTTATGAGCTATAGATTAAAATTAAAAAGAAATAATGAAAATGGAGGGGGAAGCAGAGAGAAGGGAGTGAAACATATATGGTTAAAATTAGGGGCGAAGTGATAGTCCAGCGGGTAGGGCCTTTGCCTTGTGCACGGCCGGTAGGTGCCGGCCCGGGTTTGATCCCCGGCATCCCATATGGTCCCCCGAGCACTGCTAGGAGTAATTCCTGAGTGCAGAACCAGGAGAAACCCCTGAGCATCGCCGAGTATGACCCCAAAAATGAAAAAAAAAATAAAGGAGGAGATTGGTCATGGGGTGCATAAAGGGAAAACACGGTCAGAGGATATACAAATCTACAACATTATAACCTTCCTAGCGCAGTAACTAATTTAGTACAGACACTCAAAAAATGTTCTGCTAGTCATGAGGTAGTTATGGAACGGGTAAAATTTTGATAGAAATAGAAGATTAAAATTTCTAATTTTTTAAAAAAAATTACATACAGAGTCCATATGCATGCAAGGCTTAGCTGTATCACTCAGATAAAAATCTGACTCACATTTTATTTATTTTTGTTTTTTTCAGGAGAAGGATTGCTTTTGAGTATTGAAACATAAAAGGACTCTGTTCACTGGAAGTCTCTGAAGATGTTTGCATTAGGAGGTATCACTGAGGAATCTCTTAGAAACAAATTCTGAGAGAATAAAGGATATAAATATCCTTTTATATATAAAAGGTCTTTTATATATCTTTATTTGAGGCTGGAGTGATAGTGCAGCAGATAGGGCATTTGCCTTGCACAGAGCTGACAAAAATTTGATTCCAGGATGCATATGGTTCCTAAGTACTGCCACGAGTAATTCCCGAGTGCAGGGCCAGGAATAAATCCTCAACATCACCAAGTGTGACTCCAAGAGCCAAAAATGAAAAAAGAAAATAAAAGTCTTTATTTACATGTTCAAAGTGACTAGAATTTCTGAGCTAGAGTAACTATTAATGAAAAGTTTGCTCTCACTTCCCTCCTGATCCATCTCTTTCACCAATAAAATTGAAAGGGACATCTTTGAAAATTACCCCTGCAACATGAACATAGTGTTATGCATTCAACATGAACACTGCCAAAAACAGTAACAAACCCAAAAAACTGATCCTTCAGCTGGAGAGATAATACAGAGAAAAGGGTGCTAGCTTTGCACATGGTCAGGTCAAGTTTGATCTGTGCACCCTTTATGGTCATCTGAGCCCCACCAGGCATGATCCCTGATTGTCAAGCCAGGATTTATACGCACTGGGCACTGTCAGTAGTGGAAGAAGAAGAGGGGAGGGAGGAGGGGGAAGAAGAGAAGGCAGAGGAAGTGACACAGTTGGCAGAGGATATGAGGGAGGAATAGAATTGATCTCCCACCAATATTTTTAGTTATCTGCAGATTTCATTTTGCCTGGAAGCAGAAAGGAAGACTGTACTTCCCAAGGGAGATATCTTTTTTTATCTTTGTTTTTTTTTTAAATTTTTTATTTTTACAATTACAAAGATATACAATTAAAAAGTTCATGTTTGGGTTTTGGTCATACAGTGTTCCAGCACCCATCCCTCCACCAGTGCCAATCTCCCACCACCAACGTCCCCGGTTCCCTCCCCTCTCCAGCCCTCCTCCATGGCAGGTTCTTTATTTCTTTCCATTTCTCTCTCTTTCTCTTTTCCTTCCCCTCCAGACTATGGATTACAGAACATACATTAAAGGGTTGTCATGTGTATCTTTTTGCCTCTATTTAATGCTCAGTTCTAGGTTGGCATTAGTACCCTCGACAATTGTTAGCACCCTGTTCCAAGGGAGATATCTTGTTGACCAACAATCTCAATCCCTGAACCCTTCACTCTTAATTCCCCTTTATTTATTAGTGCAAATTATACAGTTAGAGTACATATTCAATAGTATTTTTATCAAAAAGTTGCTTCTATTAACTTCTTTCAAACCAATGTAGTTTTAACTTTAACATGCTGAGAATTTTTAAATTAAAAATAACTGTAAACAAAAATTTTCTTGGGGCGCACACTGAGTGATAGATCAGGGGTTTCTCCTGATTCTATACTTACAATTCACTCCAGGTGATGTTATCTGGGGACCATATGTGATATAGAGTTCCTGGGTCAACCACATGCAGGCCAAGTGCTTTACCTGTTGTACCATTATCCCACATGATTTGTTTTTCTGATTTTTGTCTCTGATATTCTGTTAGAATATGCCCCTTCTGAGAGAGACCAGAATTTAGAAATGATCTTTTCTCAGGTGTCAGAATTTCCAATCACTTCTCTGGTGGAATAATTTTTTACTGCCTTGTTTCATTTGTCTCTAGAAATACCTCAAGGGTTGCCTCTAAGATATGCCATTTAACTCTTTTAAAACAAATGAAGGATATTGAAATGTTTTCATATTATCTATCCGTGAATATCAAGCTTTTCCTTGTTTTACCTTTTGCAGCACAGAACTCTGTAGTTTTTACATTCTTTTCTGTCTGGAGCCCCTAAATGTCTTGTTTCCAAAGTTCATACTCTTACACTTCCATCACTGGACCCCACAACTAAGCTCATAAATTCCCAAACCTCTAAGTATTCTGAATGATTTCAAGAAAACTCCAATTTTGAATGCTCTTTCTTTAACTGTGAAATATCTTATTTCCATCTTTCATCAGATAATCAAAATGAAACCTGTCAACTTCCTTCATAAGTCTAAAGAACTTAACATTCTGGAACTTTTCTACGCCAACTAGCTTTTCTTTCTTCCCATGTCTAGTGAAATGTTGAGTGTTATGCTACTACCTACACCTTAGGGGGTCAGAGAGATCAGAATTCCTCCTCTGTTTTTTTTAATTGCTAGCTGTGTGAACTTGGACAAAATCTCTGAATGTTAATTTTTATATGGATGGTCTGTTAAACTCTTTGCTTTGCATTCTTTTTATCCTGATCAGTACTGAATAACCAAGATACACATGCTAGCCTAACACATAAAGAATACATTTCATGAAATCGTTGCTCTTCTCACACCTGACTGAAAAGAAAGTGAACACCTGCACACTAGATCTTTCCTGGGCTTCTTCCATCTGGTCCTTCCCTATCTAACAAATTATTGTTATTGCTTCTATAATAAATTCCCTAGAATGATCACTCATCATGCTTTTACTGCATCTCCACATAACTCACTTAACCACTGTTCAGGATATATTGCAAATACATTCTTTTCACTTGATTTGCCTCAACACATGACCCTTAAAAAACTCTTTCCTTATAAAATCCTAAACATCTCTAAACACTATTAAAACACTAGCATTCTAAATCACCATCAAATCTTTGAAGGGTAATACGTAATGATTAACAACAATCAAATGAATATAGTTATGCATTTCATTTGGAATTAATATATCAATTTTCACATATAAATACCATTGTTTTCCTATCAGCAACCTTGAAGGCATAAATTTGCTTAATAGATCATCTGAATGAAAAAGAAAAAGGAAAATGATTTGCTAAAAAAAAGAAACAGGAAAAATTGTTGCATGTTTATAGGTTTTCTAATTTTGCATATTAAAAAATCCTCAAATTCTAACATCTACCTTTAGGAATACTTCACTATTAGTATCTGACCCTCAAGGAAAACATGTATTCTCATAGCTTCGGAATCTTGAGTGGATTTTGGTTTTTCCTGCTCCTAATAAAATTGTCGGCAGAGCCTGGCAAGCTACCCGTATTGTATTTGATATGCCAAAAAACCAGTAACAATTATAGACCTCATTCCCCTGACCTGAAGAAATGGGTTGAGGCTCTTCGTGTTCCTGGAGAGAGCAGATGCCTTGGGCTACACATGCATTCGACAGGATGTATGGAGATGTTACTGATGCCCACTGAGAAAATCGATGGACAATGGGAATACAAGTGATACAAGTGATAATAAAACTGCAATGGCTGTCTTGTAATTTAATTATGTCACCTTTAAACAAGTTTGAAGAAAGTAGGTACAGTAAGTAGTGCATTTGCCTTTCATGTTGCTGACCTGGGTTTGATGCCTGGTACCACATATGAGTCCAAGCTCTGTCAGAGGTGATTCCTGAGCACAGAACCAGGAATAACCCCTGAGCACAGGATGAAGCCCCCAAAATATGGAGGAAAAATATGACGACACTCTCAAGAAATTATATAAATATAACCGGAAAATTTGAAAAAGGTACTTTGAATAGGTTAATATCCAGGGGTACAGACATTTTTATTCACTGTAGTGAGGGGAGAGAAGTAAAACAGGTTTTATGTAATTTTACCAGAATTTCCTTTCTAAATTTTCTAACCAGAAACTGCTAGTAATCTATACTATATAAGTAAAAAGCAAGTCAAAGATGAAGCTCTATAATGTTTATTATAAATATAATGTAAACAATATCTTTTTATTATTCTCTTGTTTAATATTAGAGGTCATAAAAAGGTCACAATATATCTATTTAATATACTAAAATAATATTAGATAGTTATATTTGATATAAAATTTTCAAGTTACTTTTATATATTTAGTGTTAGCACACTAAAGTGTCTCTTTATGTTTATTTATATAATTCTAACAATATGAATCTTTATTAATTAAAAAAGCAACATCAATAATATGAAAAGCAAAATAAGGAAAATATAAAAGCTAATAATATTCAATATTTCAACTACAGTCTAAATAGATTAGTTTTTTGATAGTTGAAGCAAAAAGTGTACAGAATTAAATGGCCACAACAAGAACTTTAATTTTTCAAAAATGAAACATTATCTGACCAAATAATACAAGGGTAAATTATTTTATATAATATATGTATATATACATATAATCACTTGATCACTTCACTTGATCACTTGAATCCCATTATTCATCGATTTGCTCGAGTGGGCACCAGCAACATTTCCATTGGACCCTATCACGTGCCAATGTAGCCCAATGACATCTGGTTGATTCAGGAATATGAAGAGCCTCAAACCGTTCCTTCAGGGTCTTGACAAGGAAGTTTGACTATCTTGTAGGTGGGCACCCACGTGATCTTTTGACATCCCGTGGGATCCAAAAGGTAATGGCTCTAGTCCAGCGGTTGTCTCCAAATCGCATTACATGTCCAGCCCATCTGATTTTCGATGCCTTGGCAAACGAGACAGCGTCCCTGATTCTGGAATAGCGACAGAGGTCAGAATTCCGATTCCTTCTCTCACTTGAGTGAGGCATGATATTCCAAGCATATCTCTTTCGATTCCTCTCTGGGAGACCCGTATAGCATTCTCATCCTGCTTTCATAGGGCCCAGGTTTCTGAGGCGTATGTTAATGCAGGGAGAATGGTGGAGTCAAAGAGATGTGCCTGGAGGTTTTTTTGTCTTTTTAGCTACTTCTTCGATGCCTTTGAAGGCATTCCATGCCGCTCAATTTCTCCCTGCGCATCTCAGGTTTTAGGTCGTTCATCATGTTGATTTCTCGACCTAGGTACACATAACTGTTGCATTTAGAGATGTTTGTTACATTGAGAGTGACTGGGGCCTCTGGAACTAGTTCATTCCTCATAAACATAGTTTTCTTTAGATTCAACTGTAGACCTATCTTTCCACATTCTCGGTTGAAGTCAGCCAGTATTTGTGCAGCTTGGCTAATGTTTGGTGTTATTAGAACGATGTCACCAGCGAAGCAGAGGTGGTGTAGTTACCGACCATCTAACTTCACTCCCATTCCTTCCCATTCTAATTGTCTCATGATGTTCTCGAGGGTGGCGCTGAATAGTTTTGCTGAAATGGTATCACCCTGTCGAACCCCTCTTTTCACATTAATGATCACTTCTTTGTAGAATGGTGAGATCCTGGTGGTGAATCCATAATAAAGCTCACAAAGGATCTTGATGTATTTGGTTTGAACACCCTGTTTGGCTAGGGCATCGATGACTGCTTCAGTCTCCACAGAATCAAAGGCTTTCTGTAAATCAATGAACGTGAGACAGAGCGGCATCTTGTACTCCCTACAAACCTCAATAAGCTTGGTTACTGTGTGGATATGGTCGATTGTGCTGAATCCTTTCTGGAAGCCTGCTTGCTCGCATGGTTGTCCTTCATCTAGTGTTCTGCTAATCCTGTTCAGGATGACTTGTGTAAACAGCTTGTAGATGACAGACAACAGGCAGATGGGGCGATAGTTGCCAATGTCGTGAATGTCTCCCTTCTTGAACAGTAGAGCTGTCCTGCTGGTTTTCCATTGGGAGGGCACCTTGCATTAGGACAGGTAGCGTGTGAAGAGCCAAGCTAGTGTGTTGATGAGTACCGATAGCAGATTCTTCACGTGTTCGGGTCTGACTTTGTCTGGGCCTGGTGCTGTTCCCTTCTTTACCGAAGAGATGGCATGTCGGATTTCAGAAGGGAGAACGTTGGGAATGACATATCCATCCTGTGCAATTTGGTATGTGGGTAGGTGGATGTGGCTATCAAAGAGATTTGAATAGAAGTCCTGGATAATCTTCTTCATTGCCTTTCTGGAAGATGTAATAGATCCATCAGGGTGTCGGAGGGCAGTCATCTTGGTCTTATAGTTGGCGAAGGACAGGCGGGCAGTGCGAATGCTTTTCCTGGCTTCTGCTGCATCTTCCAGTATTTCTGCTCTTCTGTCTTTGAGGTCTTCTTTTATCGCTTCTCTGTACTTTTTAGCAAGCTTGGACATTAGCATTTGGTCTCCGAGGCTCGCGCCTTACCACGTTGGCGAATGAGCTCAAGAGTTTCTATAGACAAGCGTCCTTTTGTATCTTTCTCTATCTCAGCATTCTTCCCACAATCATGGAGGTGCTGAACCAGTTGGTTGTATTCTTCATCGATGTCGGCAATGATGGTATCTTCCCATGTTGCTGCAATGGTGCCAAAGAGTTTCCAGTTGGTCGTCGTTCTGGGAGTTCTCTTCTTAAACTTTGCAGCCTTTTCTCCCCATTGCAGGGAGTAGAATTTTGCACGAAGTAGACGGTGGTCCGATCCTCTTTGGAATCTGGGGACGACAGCTACATCAGTCAGACAAAACCGTTGACTTAAGATGATGTGCTCAATTCATTGTGGAACTGTCCGCCAGGAGATTCCCATGTCCAACGTTTCACTTCAGCCTTCTGGAACTGTGAGTTTCCATGAATGGTCTTGGTGGACATGATGAACTCAGATAGTCTCTCACCCTGTTCGTTCCATTCTAGGCCATGGGTCCCGATGTGGAGTTCTTCAGCCGATCTTCTTGGTCCTATCTTGGCATTAAAATCACCGACTATGATCTTGTAGAAGGTGTGATCTTTTTTATAGAACTCCTTCAATTCCATGTAGAATTTCTCAATTTTATCTTCTTTGTATGTGGATGTTGGTGCGTAGACAATGAAGATAGAAATTGCTGGCAGTGGGCCACATCTCTTCAAGTGTAATCGTCCTATCCGGTTTGTTAGGCATTCAATGAATCAATGTTGATGGCCATGTTCCTGTTGACAAGGATACCAACGCCACCGATGCCTCTTTTTTGTCACATGTTCCGAGGAACAATTCTTCTCTGGTGTCAAATACAGCGTGATGCGGCTGACACCTCCTCGTCTCAGTCAGACCAATGATGCTGTACTTGATCTTTTGAGCTTGCACCATCAGATCCTCAATATATGCTTCTGATGCCAGCGCACGTGCATTGAAAGTACAGACAGTCATTTTAGTCTTTCTTCGTTTTGGCAGCCTAGGATGGCCGTGGAAATTTTATCAGGCACTGCTTGTTTGCCTTTCTTACTGCTGCCGTATTAAGGGCTCATTTGGGGTCAGGAAAATAAACATTTCTGTTACTGGATTTGGCATATTGAACACGCATTGGACAGCTTGCCAGGCTCTGCCATGCGGGCGCTATATTCTCATTACTTTGTGGGGCTCTCTCAGAGGGGTGTGCATAATATTTATGGTAATTTGAGGGAATCGCGGCACGCACAGCGGCCGCTGCAATGGGCAAAACTGGTTTCTGCTCTGCCGGTGTACCTGTGTCTTAGGCTCTAGCATTCCTGGGCTTAAAATACTCTCCTCTGAAGGGCGGGTCTCTGCAGGGTGGGTCCTTGTAGGCTGGGTTTCTGACAAGCCTGGCTGGAGACTGGATTAATCTGTGGGCTGGAGACTGGATTAATCTGTTGGGTGGAGATCTTACCAGCTGTGGAGTGTGGAATGTGAAGATCCCTGCCAGCAAGGTGTGGGGGGTTTCTCTGGGCCCTCCATATACATATGTATATATACATATGTATGTACATATGTATATATACATATGTATTATTTATATAATATATATAATAATATATAATATAATATTATAATATAATATTATATAAATAATACATATGTACATATACATATGTATGTAATGGTAATGGAAAATAGGATACATCTTTAAGAAATAGTTTTAAAGGACGGAGGTGTTTATAGATTTTCTTAGAAACAAATATTTAACACCTATGTTTCATGTATATTATATATAAAATGCATAAATGTAGGTATAGTTTTCTAATATTATAAATGAAATACTATATTAGAAAAATGTAATAGCTCCTATATAGAACATTTAGACATATGACTTAAATATGTCTGTTGGTTTTTATATATGCACAAGCTTTATTCATTTCCTAAGAAATCTCTGTTTTGATTTTGCTCATTTGAAAAATAGTGTATTTATATAGAAACTGCAAAGTATTATATTATGGCAATAATTTTCATTTACAGCACCACAGAATTCTTTCATTCGTCAACAATTCAGTTATTTTTGTGGAAAACATATTTGTAAGATCTAACTTAAAAATGATTATTTTCTTCTGGACTAGTTTATTTGAAAAATGTTTAAATATTTAGATGCAGGAAGAATACTCTGCGGTTTTAAAATTGTGGTTTGAAGTAATTTGCCCTCAATATAAAATGTCTGTAGTAGTTGGAATTACAGAAAAAAAAATATAACTCATACTCTTTATAAAGAGATCTGAACAATATACATCACTGGACAGGAATTAAATTACAAATGTTATATCTTAAATTATTACCATTCTCTATTTTTATGAGGAAGGATCAATGTGAAACTTTAACATGAACAAAACTGCCTGTCTCATTTATACTAAATACCATTTATTTATCTACCAAATATAGGGGTTGAAAGACTAGATCCTGAAATAAAACTCCCTTGTTTCCAAACCTGGCATTGCACTCAGCACTAATGTAAATAAAAATGAGAACTGAAGAAAATTTCTAGCCCCTTTGTGACAACTCTCTTGTCCATAAAACTGGTGAAAAATAATGAGGTATCTATTTTAAGAGTTCCTAGTGTCAGAAAATATAGTTAAGATCATTAAATCGGTTTTCTAACATAATCCTACTGCTGTTTCAAAATGAGGTATTATAAAATCTACTGTTTGCTGGCACTTTGAAATAAAATAAGTAGAACTATAAAGAACACCTTATAGATGATAAAAGTATACATTTTTAGATGCGTGTGCTCCATATTGTGTAGTGGTTGATGACAATCCCAAATCTGAAAGACATTGGTAGATTATCTAAAATAATCATGATTTCCACACTTAAGATCATATAATAAAAACACAGATTCAGTCAGTGAACAGACTCATTACTGTAGAGAAAGTGGTGTTTACATTAAACAACACAGGTAGCAAGGGCAACTTAATGGGGCCGAACTGTAAAATATTTCAATCTCACTGCTTCAGATAGAAAACTTCGAATTTTAGGGCCGGGGGCGATGGCCCAGCGGGGGGGGTGCTGCTGCCGCGGGGGCCCGGGGGCCGCCGGGGTCCGGCAGGGCACGCCGGGGTCCGGGGGGGGGGGGGGGGGTCCGGCTTGCCGGGTGAGACCCCAAAAAAAAAAAACCAAAGGCTGGCGTGGTGAGGGCGGGGGGGGGGGGGGACGGGGGCGGGCGGGGGGGCCGGGTTCCCCGGCCCATATGGTCCCGGGGCCGCGGGGTTCTGAGTGGAGGCGGGGTGCCGGGTGGTGTGCAAAAAAGAAAAGAAAACTTCTTGCGAATTTTAATGCTTAAGATGGCTATTGAAAAATGAGTAGGTGAATCAGTCCCAAAGAGCTCACTAAGGAAAGAATCAAGATACATGTAACAATGCTGAAGAAAGTTAATAGACTCTGAGTTGACCTTTTGAAGGATAAATGTTATTCTGAGTTTCACTCTCAATCCAGGTCACTTGAGAGTTACTATAAATACTCAAACTTCTAGGCTCTTGTTCCTCTACCCTAGTATAATTCCTCACTCTCTCAGAGTGATTGATACAGATGTGATATAAAACCCAAGCTATTAAAAATGAGTCTCAGGAAATTTTCAGGAATATTGGGGCAAAAAAGCACTTGTTTTGCTATTCTTGTTAAGCTGATATCACTTGATCACTTGACTTCCCGTAGATCATAGATTACTTGAGCAGGCACCAGTAACATCTCAATATGTCCTGGCACATGCGAGATAGCGCAAGAGCATCTGCCTGCTCCAGGAACATAAAGAGCCTCAAATCATTCCATCAAGTGATGGGAATGAGGTCTATAATTGTTAATGGTATTTGGCATGTCAAATACGACATGGGTAGCTTGCCAGGCTCTGCCATGCAGGTGGGATAATAAGCTGATATAGGGGACATTAATACAGCAGAACCTGGGTAGTTACTCTTACTTCTAATAACAGCATAGGACTAATACCATCTCAGCACTTAGGAACTAAGAAAATTTAAGTGAATTTAAAGGAATTAAAAAAATTGAAATGAATCTTTCCAATTATCCTCCCTTTAAAAAAAGGTGTTCTAATCTAATTTGTATTGATTTCTTCCTAATTAAAAACAAAAACACAGGGGCTGAAGAGCTAGAATAGGAGGGAGCATGGCTATACCTTTGCCCAGCCTAGTCACCTTGGTCTGTGACCCTGGTTCAAATCAATGGCAACATAATACTTGGGCAGAGAACAGAGAGAGAAATAGCCCTTGAGGATCACCAGTTGTGGCCTCAAAGTCAAATAAATGAATAATTTTTTTAAATGTGTAGTTCTTGTCAGAACTTTGTATCTTCCTTGGTTTATATCATTTATAATGCAATTAAGTCTATGTCTAAACTTAAAGAAAGAGTCTAAACTTGTCTAAACTTGAAGAGTCTGACATGAGCAGTGATAATGGTTTTGGGTATTTTGGGTATTTACGGGATTCAGTACAGACTTACGTGTCACATGTTGCTTCTTTGCTCTACACCTGTGCTTACTATGTGATAGACACAAGTTACATGTGGGTATTTAAAATTAAATTTGGCAACTAAAATGTGTCAACAGAATTTATCTTCATGGCATACTAATCACATTTCATGTTCAATTTAATGTGATTAATGTGAAGACAGTGGTCTCTAAACTGCACAGTACTTATGTAGAACTTTTCCATCATCAAATAATACTCCTTTAGGTTTTTATTTCACTGATACTCAGGTTTTTTAATTTTCTGGCAGTGTTCAAAGGCAGATTCTGTTGTCATAGAACAAGTGGGAGCTCGCTGCATGCGATACAGGTGCTTTATCCCCTGTACAATCTCCTTGGACCCCAAGGAAACTTCTTTTGGTCAACACTAACATTTATTACTTTCAAAGATCCAGATATATTCCACCAGAGAAGCCTAATAAATTCTTCCTCAGAATTTCCTCTCTGGTATCAATTTAAAATATAAACAATAAAATAAAAATAGATAATTCTAATTAATGATATTGAAATTTTATGACTAAACATACTACTTCAATATCTTATCTAAATTCTTCAGAGGGTTTGGATATTTGATTTCACTCAGAAACATTCATATTTGGATATAAGCTATAGTTCCTCAAGAACTAAGATGGTCCAAGCACTAAACTGTATGAATTTTCAGTTAACCAGCATGAAAAATGTACCTTTCTATGTGCACCATTATGAAGAGTGTGGACTAGAAGATTTTTGTCTTACTAGCAAAAACTCTGTTTTACTCACATTTTCTTAATACAAATAGACCCAGAATAAAATGCGATGGACTCTTTAACACGTAATTGGGAAGACAAAGGAAAAAATCAATATTACTGAATAAGATACCTAATAATCGATATCTCATTTTCAGTGTTAATATCAAAAAGAATAGTGATTTGGGACTGCAGAAAATAAAAATGTTATGATGAAGCACTTATAAAAAATGACTTAAATCAATCTTGATAAACATGTAGAAATAATTAAAATACTGAAAAATAAGCCCAAAAAAATAAAGAGAAATAAAAGAAGAAACAAAGATAATTTTGGGAAATAAATTAAGGCCACTTGGCTAAAAAAGAAAAAAAAAATAGTATGCCAGAATAAACTGCTTTTAATAACTGCTTAATACAAAGCAGGTTTCAAAAAAAAATGGATAATAATTTTCTCCCAATTTTTCTACCATGAAGTGAATTTTCATTCAAAGTAACTCAGCTACTTCATGGCTAAAATTAAAATTGCTAATATTTCATCATGTATTGTAGGGTGCTATTTAGTTCTATAGCTAAACAAGTTCTGTATGCGTATATATATATATATACATATGTATATATACACATATATACATATATTCACATACATAGGAATATATTCAAAGAGTTCAAGCCCAATAACTGTGAATATTAAAATTTAAAAAATTATTTTCAATCAGATGCTAATGCTTTTAAAATCTTAATTATTTTTCTGCCAATTTCTCATTATAATCTCGTCTAAAATGTTCTGTCTGTTTTTAATTGAGTATTTTATGGGAAGTAAAAAATAAGTCATTAGACTTTGTTATAGTTAATACTTACAATGAATTTGAGATACACTTCTGTAAAAGCACTCTCATTTATTTCTTAATTATAAGCTTTTCAAATATTTGCCACTTAAAATTTTCCTTTTCTTCATGAAACGTGATGATGTGTTTCCTTTTCAGATTTCTACACAAATTTCTACACAAATTTCTCTATCCAGCTCAGGTATGCTGATCCAGACACTTACAGACATGAGGCAGAGCTGCTACTTACTCTCCCTGTCCCCGCCGCTCACGAAGCGCTGGGGAGGGATGGCAGGGTTCTTGCCCTGGCCCGCCACCTCAGCAGAGCCACACAACAAGCCAGATGATCAACCCCACCCCACTCCATTGGGCCGTCATTTTCCACATCCAGACTTCCCTCTTGTCAGAACTCCACCCTGCGACAGCCTATCACAGCCCATCTCGCGTGGTTCATCTATAAATGCTAAATTTAGAGGTGACTACAAGGGTATGCCAACTGCATGGCAAGCCTGGCAAGCTGCCCTGTTTTATTTGATATGCCAAATACCAGTAACAATTATATTAGTTCATTCCCATGACCTAATATAATGGTTTGAGACTTTTTATGTTCCTGGAGTGAGCAGATGCCCTTGGGCTCTACTAGCATGAGACAGGACATATGGAAATATTACTGGTGCCCACTCTAGCAAATAGATGATCAACGGGAGGATAGTGATAGTGACACAAATTTAGGGATAATTTGGCCCAAATTTTTAATGGAGATATCTAAGATACAAATCCATAAACTGCTATGTTCAAGGTCATATATTAGTAATAAGATTAAAATTGAAATTCAAGCCTCCTTTTTGCCATTCCAAAGTTTATAATTAGGGTATAATTAGTTTATAATTATGATATAATTTAGCAGTAGAGTATTTGCCTTGTAAGTGTGAGGCTCCATATTCAATCCCTAGCACTGCAAAAAAAAGAAAAAATTTGCTTAATTATTTCACATGGCTACTACAAATATTTCCTATCACTAATACCCCACAATTATTTCTAATCATTTATTTTGGCAATATTGTACTGTCTCTGTTGAGAGCTATATTTGTAAAAAGCAGACACTGTGCTGAGCATTTTAATGCATTATTTTTATTTCTTCCAATAATCCTACAAATCAAAATATTTCCAAACTTGACATGTATAAAATTCAAAGCTCAGAAAGTCCTATTACCTGCTTGTGGATACAAAGTTCTAAGGGTATTACCATTGTTTTCATAATTTTCAGCCATTTTTTTTAATTACAACAATGAATTTATTTTTCCATTTTTTTTTGTTTATTTAGGCTATATTTGCTTTCTCACACTAGGTTCCCCAAACAGATACTTTGATTTACATTCTGAAAGTTTTTACAAATTTGACTAATTATCACACATTCTCTGCTGATTCTGTTCTCAGTTTGAGCAAGTTATCTTGCATACTGCATATACAATTAATCAAGCTTCTTATTTATTGACTTATGAAACTGTTTTGTTCTTTGACTGTGAGAGGCTGTGATAGGCTGTCGCAGGGTGGAGTTCTGACAAGAGGGAAGTCTTTGACTTTACTTAACTATATCTAAGTTTTCAATAAAAGTACTTTGGAACAATGGCCTCTATTATGCTTTTTATTGACTTTTAGTTGAAAATCACATTATGAATTTATATAATTTATATAAGGAATTTGATACCATAAGATAAATAAGAAAAACAGAAATAAAATGCCTCTATAATTTCCAAGTCTTGCTTACAGAGTAGTTTGGACTCTGGTATATATTATATTATATATACTATATGGTAATATGGTACATATGTTATCATACATGTATTTAGCATATACATTAAGTATTATAGAATTTTAGTACACAAACATAGTATATGGTTTAATATATATGTGCATATATTCATATACAAACATACTAATTTTCAAGTCTTGCTTACAGAGTAGTTTGGGCTCAGTATAAATTATGACATCTTCGCATACATCACACACACCTCATCAACTAGAAATATAAAGGTCATAGAAAGCCTCTCCCCCAAAATTATTATCCTGAGTATATTACTTGCATTATTTAAATTCTCAAGATAACTAAAAGAATAACATGTAATAAATGTCCCCATTTTGGGGCCAGAGTGGAGGTACAGTGGGCATTTGCCTTGCATATGGCTACTCAGGCTGATCCCTGGCATCTTATATGGTCCCTGGAGTACCACCATGAATAATTCCTGAGTGCAAAGCCAGGAGACACCTCTGAGCTTCGTCAAGTGTGGCCCCAAGACATAAACCAACCAGTAAATAACCAAAAAATCCCCATTTCACTAGATGAGAAATTCTGACTAAAGAGATTGAGTCCTAGAATTATAAATCCAGATTTCAAACCTGGAGCTAGCTTCAAAGATTTTGTTATTGTGTCCCATTGCTTTATTCTCAAGAAATTGGTGTACAATTTATTACCATGAGTATGCTTTAATAATATTAATCAATAATTGTCAAAATTGACAAAATCATGAAATTTAGAGAGTATTAGATATGTAAAAATGCTGCAGTTTTGTCAGCGAGAATAAAATCTAAAGATCATCACAAGTGTTTGTCTCCAAGCAAAGCAGAACCATATTAGTGAAAATTGTTGTGTACAAATGTATTTGTGTCTTATGAGAAAGACAAAACTACAGATTTAGCAGAAGAGAGCAAGAGGAATTTAATACATTTTCTAAAATCCATGGATTAATTCTGCATTATTATAATTTGATCTGTTCATCAAACCACCACAATATAGCTTCTGATTGCCATCCTAAGGGAAGATTTATAAATCTGTATGTCTATCTCTGCCTTATTTCCAATTTATGTAGTGTGGAAAATGATATTGGCATTCCACACCCTTTTATTTGGACCCATTCCATCTTTGAGTTTTATTCTAGTGTTGCTGACATTAAAATGATTATATCAGTGGGTCTGGAACTGTCATAGTAGACCAAGCCAACCTTAAAATGCTTTGAGCACTTTAAGAGGTTAATTCAGCCAACTAGCTCTTTTTGCTAATTTCTGTTAAGTGGAAATATTGTTAATAGTCAAAAAGGACCAAATTCACTGGGAGACCCCAATAATACTTTGGAGCATAAAAATCTCTACAATCTTTTAGAAAATATATATTCACTGTCACTGAAAGATTATTCAATTCAAAAGATCCAAAGGTCATTTCAAAGTGAGTAACCACAGAAACATATATTTGGGAGAAATATATGGCATTCTGAAACTACCTGACCCCCCGATTTGCAGCCAAATCATAAAAAAAATTCAGTAAAATGCTCCAAAACTTAGTACCAACAAATATTTGTTCTGTGAAATAAAATGCATCACAGAGGATAATTCGAATAGGAAGTGACTTTAAATATACATTTTTTAAACAATTTTTTTCTCAACATTACAACCATTTATGAAGAGCTTTGATGTACAATATACAGAAAAAGAACAAAAGACTCAATTTCTACCTCTAAAAGAAAAGTGAATTAAAAACAGGCCTTAAGAGAGTCAACTATTTATATTACTTTTATGTTTTCAAAATGCTTAGATTCTGTTAAGAGCTATGTTTCTCTCCTAAGGGGACAGGGAAGAAGGAAGTAAGGTCCACTTTGCATGACAAAGGTCAGATTTCTGCAGGCAAATGAGACTTCTATAGCTAACAGTTCCTAGGTCTTACTGTCTAGCTGGATCTTAAGAGGTCAAGAAAGGTTCCAAATTGTGTTCACTACTTACAGGATACCCCTAGGGCCCCTTTAATCACTCTTAGGTCACCAGGACTTTTCTTACTCTGGTTCCAGCTTTACTCTTAAATCTTACTAGTTCATATTAGCAATTCCGTACTGGTTTTGGGCGAGAAAAAAAAATGTAAGAAATGTATTATTATTTGTAGCTCAAAAGAAAGAACCCCCTTAATAATTCTTGAAAATCTTACCAGGTTGAATATAATGAAATTTCAGTAAACCACATGGTGATAATCAGCCCCCAGTAGAAAAGCTTGACTCAGTTTGAGCTATCCTGGTTATTTATATCATAATTTCACTGCAGCTAATCCAAATCTTATTTAATATGATTAAGTTTATAAAAACTGATCTTAAACACTTTCATCAAGTATCAAATTGATAATATTTTATTACTTCTTTGGTATCAAATCACTAAAATATAACATAGGCAGGCACACAAATCATTTGATTTCCAATGTTCTTTTCATAGCAAATATGCCTAAATTTTATGAGTTAAATAGAAATATACTATATGAATTATATAATTATAATGTATTATATTCTATACAAGTTGGAAGATTTCTACCAACATGAACTCTTAATAATAACATGAATAGTATCTTCATTGTAATTGTAATTAATGAAGAATATCTCAAGTATTTTCAATAATATGTAGAAAATATCTGCATTTAATTCAGTTATACTTTACTTAAACAGATACTGGAAAATTAATGAATATTTTGAAATCCCTAAAGATTTCAAAGAATATTATAAGCACCTCAAGTACTTTATTCACACAATTTTGAAAATCTTAGTCTGTACAGATCTTTAGCATAAAGGAAGACTCTGAATTACTGAACAGATAAACTGTACTCTTAGAAAAGGGCTTTTTCTCTTATAGAGAGAAGCACATTAATGGTATTTCATATTTGCACAGATTTTCATGTGTTACTCCTGAGAACAATTGCTCTGGATTTTGTTGTATATTAAGAATTTCTGTAAGAAATAATTAACTTACTAGTCATTCTTTACATAGGAAAAAGATACAAAGCTGTTTGTTCTCACGGAAACAGTGAGAGAAAAAAGTATGGGGTTTTAGTAGTCCTTAAGTACTGAAAAAGGTTAGATTTTCTTTCTTGGTGCTTACTGCTTCCAAATGCCACTTCTTTTCAAAGTCATTGTCAGTTCTGCAGTCAGTTTCCAATCTCCCATTGGTAAGAATATATTCAAAGGCTGTGTGCACAGCAGGGGGACGTTTGTCTCCATGAATGTAACTATATCACTCATCAGTAACCCCTGCCATAAGGAGACTTGTGTTTTCTTTCCCTTTAGTGAGTCCTTGGACTCTAGAATGCCAGTAACAGCCCTGAGGCCTGAGGCAATGTTCACATAATCTCTGTCAATAGTTGCTACAATTGCCATTGGTGCAACCAAATTTCTATTCTGTGGATCACAGTTTCCACATACCAAAACTCATGTTCTTTATGGTTCAATTTTCACAAGAGACACTACAGATTCTTTTCATGGAGACTCTCGCTCTTACATCCCAGAAAAGTTTAATTATTTGAAAGGCAATCTGATTAGTAGATAATAGTGTGGAAATCACTGCAATATACAAAAATCATTTACCCTTTTGCAAATTATTCTTGAAGTAATTGCATTTCCTTGAATAGTTTACTAAACCCGTGGTTTTAAAATTTAAGTGTGAAACTTTTTATTATTATAATAAAAATGAAGATTGCTTTGCAGTACTTGATACTCCTTCACCAGTGCTTGGTACAGTAAGGGATAGACAGGAGGTAAAACATTCTTACTTGTGGTTGATTGTATCTTTAAATCTTCATTATGTTGGGCTGGAGTGATATTCCAGTGGGTAGGGCATTTGCCTGCAATGCCACCAACCCAGGTTCCATCCCTGGCATCCCATATGGTCCCCTGAGCACCGCCAGGAGTAATTCCTGAGTGCAGAGCCAGGACTCTGCACTCAGGAATGTGACTCAAAAAGCACACTCGGTGTGACTCAAAAAGCAAAAAAAAAAAAAAAAAAAGAAAATCTTCATTATGTTGCATGTAAGTTAGATGAGAAAAATGTCATCAATGTACAAATCTAAAAAGTTCTTACGATCCATATCCATTTTAATAATTCAAAATTACTTGGAATATAAATGAATATTATTTCAAGAACTTCCACTCCATAGACTGCATACACAAATTACAAGGGTCTGCTTCAAGTAGACCTAAATAAAATACAACCATTGTATTTTACAATTACAAACAAAAAATAATTCTATTTGGTTTTGTCTTGGGGCCACACCTGGCTGTGCTCAGGGCTTATGTCTGATGTTACTTGAGGGGACAATCTGGGGTGCTAGAGATTGAACCCAGGTTTGCTATGTACAAGTCAAGTGTCTGACCTGCTGTATTATCTCTCTGCTCCCTGGCCCTCCCATGATACTTTAAAAAATATCGCTATAGGTTAATTGTGGATATAAAAATGCTTACATTTACAATTTAAAACACCATATGATCTAGAACAGAATGTATACAAGTGCTACTTAGTTTAATTCTTGCTAATGATTTAGTATTACAGATATTAGTCTATAGCAATATGCATACAGTAGAGGAGTAAAGAAGAAGAAAAAGAAGCTTGGAAAACAAATGCAGGTCTAGAATGATCAGGTTGTTTCTAAATTCCAAATAAAAGTGTCATTGTTCTAGGTCTCCTAAGTAAATTTAACCTTAATTCTATTATATGAGATAATATTAGCTATAAAGCTTCACTCTGAGTATTACTTTAATCTGAGACATTAGGCAAGTCACTAATTTGGAATGTAGTCTGGTTTTTTAATCTGTTTACAGAATTGAAATAATAATTTTGTAAGTGTGTGTGGAGGAGGAAAGGTAATTCATATTTCTAGTTTTATAGTAAATGGTCAAGGTTGACAGAAAAATCAGACAAATGAAGGACAGTACAAAAGTCTCTATTAATGGAGACAAATACAATTTCTGAGAAATCCATTTTCTATTTTCTTTTTTTCTAGCCAGAAAGCAGTTTGAGAAAAAATTCAAATATGAAAAACATTTAAATTAAAAAAAAAAAAAAAAAAAACTTGTATTGAATCAACTCACGTAGAATTGGGGGATTGTGCTCACGTGTACACATTGCACATAAATATGTATGCTGAGGATAGTGATGGAGAGGTCACTATGGCTATGGCTCAAACTCTTTGATTTTCATCGAGAGGCATGGAGAAATGAAACCATACATATGTTATGGAAGAACAAATGGAGTCCTCTTGTTAATCAACTTACCAGTTTTTCAAGAGGGAAATCATCCCTTTCCGTCTTGTGCTCCTGGTAATGTGTATTTGTAGGATGGAGATGTTCCACTCAGGGGAGGAGAGCTTTGATCCAATGATGTGTGGTGGGCAGCCCTAAAGAGAAAAAGAGAATTTGCCATTTCTGTTGGAGTTTCTACCACATGTTGGTCAGCAATAATTAGTTGCACATGGTGCCCATGTGTCTCAGTTGTGTTTGTGTTCTTTCTTTTGTGTGTACAAACCACAGTCTCATGTAACCAAGTTTCCTTTAGCAGTCTGTCAGGGAGAGATGCAGGAAGTTCAAGAAAGCCCACCATGTATTTTGTCACAATCAAACAAGTTTGCTTGCCTAAAGGAGAGAAATTACCAATAACCCGAATTCCACTGGCATGATTGGGGATATTCACTCAACATAGAGAAGAAAAGCTACATCTGGATAAATGCGAGTCAACAATGCAGACAAAAGACATGTATGCTGAGATAAAACTGAGGTGGAAAAACACATAGAAGGGCTGAGTCTAACAAAACTATTAAACAGTGTATCACAGCACATGAGGGAGTGTTTTTATGAAGACACAGCAGTGCTTCAACAACCTTGGGTATCCTGATTTCTACAACACTTCCAAAGTAAACGACTGCAGAGCATAATTATCTCAATGTAGATGTACAAATCAGTATAAAGCTGATTGATTAAAAAATATTTATTTTCCCTCATAAATATTGTGAGAAGAAATTGTCTTATTAAAAAAATTATTAGGATGAATACAGATTATAGAGTGCATAGAAATACCCCTAATTATTATAAAAGAAGAAAATACTAAGTAAAACTAATATCATAAACATGATGAGTATTATATTAGCATTATTTATTTGAATCATACTTTCTCAAAAATAATTGCTCTGATACGTTTAATCTAGTTATTACTGGACAATTAGATTCCATAAATTCATGACTTAGTTGCCTAGAGTTAGATCCTACTAAGTTAAATGCAGTAAAAAAAAAAAAAAAGAAAGGTTTACTAAGTAACATTTGAGAGCCATATCTAAAATACCCAAGGGAACAGCTAAACCATTTTTAGCTGACAAGTTGTTTGCTATTGTTTTTCACTATAAAAAGGGTATTATCTCTTCTTAGAACACATTTTACCTTTAAAAAGACCAAAACTTATTTATAAATTACATATGGAGCTTTAAGCAATAAAATATTATTTAAAATATGCATAAACAATGGAAAACTTCCATTAGAGATTACTTTTTTCGATCAATAGACTAATCTGAAAATATTATTTATACCAATAAAAACTATTTATAAGACATTCTGGAATTTCGGGATCTGAAGAAGGAGAGATATTTAGGAAACAGAATTTAAGTACAATAATTCTCTAATTAGAATTCCTGCAACATGAACAACTTTGCTCTATCAAGTAATCAAGTATTTACTGACTTGTCCTTGATGATGTGAAGTATTAAAAAATGTTAAAGTGTAAAACCAATGTTCATTCAGAAAACAGAATTATAAAAATATAAACAAAACTATTATTGAGCCATTATCCAAAAGTGTTTTACCTATAATTCAGCCTGATATATTTACCATGAGTGCCATTTCTAATGATACTCAGTCTGGCCCATACCAAGGGTGTTACTAGGGGTGAACACGTAATGCCAGAGATGGAACTCAGGACCTTGCACTTGCAAGGCTTATACTCAACCACTTGAGGCATCACCTACTACTGATTCTTAAAAGTACCACACCCTTCATATTTTTACACAGAAAATTGTATATTGTACCGCAAGTCTTTCCTGAACTTGAGGAAAATTGGTTGCAAATACTGCAATAATATAGGTTTTTGCAACACTTATGTAACAGAAACCAATCTGTTCTCATTTTACTAGATGCAGCAACATGAGGTGAAGTGAGCACTAGCAAGCTTGTCACTGAAGACTTAGATTTATCTTACTGCTTATCTCCTTTCTCTTTCCTCCCTTGTCTTCTTTTTTTTTAAAGGAATAAAAATATGAGCTTATAAAAATAACTCTGATCCCTTTCTCACATCAAGCGAAGAAAATTTAATTTCAACATGCGAAACGTTCAAAACCGATTGTAAAGATACCATTTGCACCATCTGAGAACAGAAAAATGTGAAATACTTATTAGTTACTATATCCCACCACACATTTACCAGTTATTCATTGACCAAAGAACTGACATACTTCCCTACCTTTAAGATGATAGTTATTAATCATTGCTCTTTGTCAGCAATCTTTATTTCATCGGACTGTCCCCATTCTAGCAACCTTAGATATACTACTATCATTCCTGTTATAGAAAAGGAAACTAACTGAGCTTTAGAGAATGCAAGGAATTTACCAACAACCACAGAAAGGGCAGACCCCAGATTTGTGGCCAGGTAAGCTACATCTAGAGTCTGTGCTCATTATTACAGAACCCTGGAAATAAAAGAGCCAAACACTGCACATACGTGTACCAGAGCTTGGGATGGCGGCTCACGGAATGATTTTTTCCATTAGCTGGAGTGTCTTTCGTTGCTGATTTACTCAACAGGAATTCTTGAAGCTTCTGCTTTACTTCTGTACTTGCCACTGCCCCTAAACATACACACGGAGAAACAGATGTCAATTTGGAATTTTGTCCTCTAATGTCTCTAAGTTACTAAGCAAATTTTAGAAGTAGCACCACTGGTCAGAAAATTTGTTTTCTTATTAAAAGAATAACAAGAATCTCGACAGGCTTTAGAAAATGGCATTGCAATGTTTTGTAATTATAGCTTCAATTGCCAATTTAAAAAAAATCTTCTACTATTTCTTTAATTGCTTTTGCAGAAAAAGGGCATTCCCAGAATTAATACTCCATTTTCTCCCGTAGGCTTTGAAAAATAATGCTGAGGAAGAAAGCACTTGTGAAAATTAAGAATCTTGGGGAAGCATATAAATAATTAAACATATTAAGTTACATTTTCATAAGTGCTAGTTTTAAAACTAACTTAAAGTCTTTTGAACATTAGAAAAACGAATATTGCTGACAACTTCAGTTCAACTTTGCTACTAAATTTTGAAATGTCCTCAAACAGGGGAATTATTTGGATCTGTCTCCCTCTTGTGGATAGTTTTTTGTTTTGTTTTGTTTTTTTGTTTTTTTTGAACAAGTGTTCTGCCTTTAAATCTTCCCCAAAGTCTGGGAGTCAACAAAATGAAATGGAGGCACTTTTGATGTACAGAGCAATTTTTATTTGATCATGAATATATATTAGGGAAACGTGGAAGTCAATTTATTATTTAATTTGATAGCTTTCTGATATTGCTTTAGTGTTTTTAAGATTTAAAGTCAGACATCTTGAAATGCTCTGTAGAAAGATACAGAGAGCTGCTCCGTGACTGCCACATTTGGCAGAGGAGGGGTGGAGGGTGTCACTCATTAATTTCTTGAACTAAACACAGTCAATTGGACTTGTCAAAATCCACTCTTTATCAGACTTCTTTCTATTGATGAGAAAAAATCCTTTTCCCCTGGTGCCTCTTACTTTCTCGTCCTCTGTCTTTGCTCTCTGAGAGGAGGAAGCTGTTCTCTGCGGTGTCTCTCTACTTCCTGTTCTTGCCTCTGCTGCTCTAGTTTCTGCTCCTTTTCTAGGAGTTCTTGTTGCTGTTTTATGGCTAGAAGTTCCTGTTGCAACTTATGAGAAGAGAAAGAAATGAGCGTGATGCAATTTCTTTAGGTTTCACAGTCATTATTAAACAAATAAATTAGGATTATAATGAGATTTTAGAATATTTTTTTACAATTTGACCAACATTTTCCTTTAAAAAATATTGCTGAATTCTTTGGCCTGAGCAATAGCACAGCCGGTAAGGCGTTTGCCTTGCAGCGGCCGGCCTGGGTTCGATTCCCCGGCATCCCATATGGTCCCCAGAGCGCTGCCAGGAGCCAGGAGTAAATCCTGAGTGTAGAACCAGGATTAACCCCCTGAGCATCGCCGGTGTGTCTCAAAAAGCAAAATGAATAAATAAATAAATAAATAAATAAATAAATAAAATTACTGAATTCTAACCATAAGAAATGAATGACACAGATAAGTTTATAGGTAGCTTTAATAGCTGTGTCACTGACAAACTATTAACATATTTTCTCTGATCTTTCATTCCTGATTATCTGAAACACACATCCACACACAGATACACACAGACACACAGACACACGCACACACACACACACACACCAGAGGTATCAACTGCTCAGAATTCTATTATAACAAATCTATGATCATGAATCAACATTATAAATGAATAACTGATTCTTTTTTTTAGATGTGTGGCGGCACTCCAGGTAGAGCCCAGGAACCTACTAGGGCCACACCCAGCAGTGCTCAAGAGGTCATCTGGTGCCAGGACTGAACCTATGCCACACACATGTAAACCATGTGTCTACTACTTTTAATCATATCCCTAGACCATGATTCTTCATGTCTTATCCTAAGAGATTCTCCAATCAAGCTTAATAAAATGGAAAGTCATGCTTTGATCTAAGGGAAATTTACCTGGAATAAATGGATGCTAAAAATTTCAAACTCCTAGAAAGTTTTCAGTGGAATGACACAGCTGATATGTCCACAACAAGAATTTTACTTTTAAAAAACTACACAGAAGTCTATTTTGTTCAGCTAGTGCACTGAAACCTTCAGATAATAGAGACTAATCAAGATGGATCCAGTTTCATAAAATCACACACTTCAAAGCCCTATTGTTTGGCTGTCTGATATCCTTCATTCATCCTCAACAATAAATGATTGGAATTAGAATTCTTATAACTCATCTCATTTTTCCAGATTAAGGAACAGATATCTATAGACAACAATCAGAGTGCCGACTAAGGAAAAACTAAAGATTCTGAGTTGGGGTCCGGAGTGATAGCCCAGCAGGTAGGGCGTTTGCCTTGTATGCGGCCAACCCGGTTTGATCCCCCAGCATTCCATATGTTCCCTGTGCACCCCAGGAGTAATTCCTGAGTGCAGAGCCAGGAGTAACCCCTGACCATCGCCAGGTGTGATCCAAAAAGCAAAAAAAAAAAAAAAAAAAGATTCTGAGTTGGACTTAAGCTCTGACATGCCTAGATATGAGAGTCACACCAGTAATTTTCAATCCTTTACACTGGTACTAGTCTGGGAACCAGTGGCTGAAAACTGCTGCTGATTTACATAACTCACAGAATTGCTCAGAGCTGATTCCTCAGATGGAAGATAAACACAATCTCCCTCAAACTTTGTGCTTATAATATACATGAAATTTGGTATGCAAGTTTGAGCCCTATTAATTTCATTATCACAATTTTTAAACTCTTGATACTACTAAGTAGAAATGCTGTGTGTATTATATGTATAACTAGAGCTCTGAAATGTATATTAAAAGGCATTAGAGCAAAAGTTAAAAGTTCTATAGCTGGCAACAGTCACTCCACAACAGAAGCCAATTCTGAAGGTCAACTAAGATGGCCTGATCACTGCCAAAAGCATATGGTTAGAAGAATATGTGGATACCCTTTATAGGAAAAGTTTCAGTATTTTGATTTCAACAGACATGGCTTTTAAAGGGTCCTCTTTCAAATTTCAAAATAAAAGAAAAAACTAACTTTAAACTTAATATATATTTGCCAGATATATTAACAGACTCTAGAGTTGATCAGAAGCCCCAACGGAATTTAAATTTATCTCAGGTATCTCAAGGGAAAGAAATAAGCGTTTTTTCTTTAGAAAGGAGAGACGCCGGGTCACACCTGACAGTGCTTTGAGGTTACTCCTGGCTCTGTGCTCAGAGACGACGCCTGGTGGTGCCAAGGATCAAACTAGTGTTCACTGTCTGCAGGGCAAGTACTTAAGCCCTGTACAATCTACCTGACCCTAAAAATAAACTTTTACATTTTTAACCTACTATTTAGGTTAGAGAATTTTGTTTAAAACAACAACAACAGCAACAACAAAACAAACTTCACTCTTAAGTTTCAGATGCCCCGGATTAGAAAAGAGGAGAGGCAGGACTAAGTCACAGCTCTACGGGAATACAAGGCAAGGTTCGCACAGCCACTTACTGTGTGATCTTGGACCAAAATACAGTATAGATTTCGGCCTTATCCAAATGGGTGAAAAAAAAAAATTTAGCCATCAGCATCTAACTCAACAGATGTTGTGTCTTTATGCCAAAGATGCAAAACTTTAAAATGTCAGTACAGTTTGATTTACTCTTCAGCCATAGTGTGATTGTTGGTTGACTTAGATGAAGCTGATTTTATCCTGAAGTAAGGAACCCAATGAGACATTCTATTAAGTTTTACAGCATTGTTAGTACTTAAGATAACTTGGCATGGTCTCTTTCATTTAGGCAGCAGTTGATCATTAAAGTATCCACTTTTCTTGGTTTGTAGTAAGATCCAACTACTGGTTGGTCTTTTTTGTGGGTTTATAACTTATTTTTTATTAAATATTTTATTATATCACCGTGAGATATACAATTACAACGTTGTTCATGTTTAGAGGTTTCAGTCACATTGTGTTCCAGCACCCCACCCTCCACCAGTGTCCATTTCCCACCACCAATGTCCCCAATTCCCTTCCCCTCCCATAGCCTACCTAAATGGCAGGTTCTTTATCTCTTTTCTTTCTCCCTCTCTCTCTTTTCCTTCTCTTATATATTATGGGTTGCACTACATACACTTAGAGGCCATCATGTGCATTTTTTTGCCTGTATTTAATGCTCAGTTCTCGATTGGTATCAGCCCTTTCAACATTTATACACACATGTTCTCTTCTCTGTCTTACCTAGCCTCTGACTCCCATACATTTGTGCTAATTTCCACTTTTGGTAAGACCTCCTGATCCACATTTTGCCTGACATTGGATTTTGGTGTCAGAATATGTATATATATTTATGTCATGCAAATAAATGCAGTCATTGGTTTTTTTGAATTTTAAATTCAAAATTTTGATAAAAACCACTGCTATGGGACAATGGAAAACTTGAAACTTCTCTTTATGAAAACAACACTAAAAGCTAAGTAACATGGATTTTTTTATAAGTATCTTAATATACAACCCAAAATATACAATTACAAAGATGTTCATATTTGGGTCTTGGTCGTACAGTGTTCCAGCACCCATCTCTCCACCAGTGCCCATCTCCCCACCACCAATGTCCTCGGTTCCCCTCCCTCTCCCCAGCCTGCCTCCATGGCAGGTTCTTTATTCCTTTCCCTTTCTATCTCTATCTTTTCTTTTCCTTCCCTTCCAGATTGTGGATTACAGAACATACATTAAAGTAACATGGCTTTTTATCTGAACATATATTATACAGAAGGGCAGCAAAAACAGGGGATAACATTTTATTTTACAACAGACTCATTAGAATGCAAAATGAAGGTACACTATGGTCATTATTTTCTTTGTTTCCTTAAACACTCTGTCCTCCTCGGACCAGGGAAAAGCTTTCCTTCTTTATGGTCTACTGTTTTAAGAAATTGATCTCTGTGAATTCTGTTTCAGGATGACAACTCAATAAACCATTACTTTTCCTCCCAATAATACTAAGTTAGCTTGAGACTTCACACAGATAGGCAGGCCCTGTATCCTTTTGTCAGCATAAAGAAGTTGACCTTCAAAAGACAGACCTTCATCATATACCCTTTAAAGATTTAAGTGGGTAAAAAATCTAGAGGAGAATGTTGTAAGCAGATAGTGGGCCCTAGTAATAAACAATTTTGGAAATAACACTAGAAGAAATTGTCTAGCCTGACTTAGCCAAAGGCATAGAGAACACATTTCTTTGAGGTAAAAAATACTAAGCCTTTTGGAGATAAGAAAACTAGAATACAGAAATTGAGGCTCCTCCCAGACAAGCAGGGTCTCCTTCTGAAAAGGAGAACCTACAGGACAATCTAAACGTCCTAATAACAACATGAAAGGACCGTCAAGTATCCAAGGTTATTGAAAATAGCCAAATTCTGAATATAAAGAACTACAGGCCAGGACAATCTAGTGAAATTTTATGAAACCCAAAAGCCTTTCTCCTCTTTTTTCCACTCTGAGAAGCCCAAGTTCTCTATTGAACATGCATTTCTCTCCCTCTCCCTTGACATTTCTCTAAGTGCATGTCTTTACCTACCTCAATAAAACAATTTTGGTTCACTAAGAAAAGTTAATATCAGTAAAGCAGAATAACAAAAAAAAAAATACAGTCATGTGCCTTTAAATTTTTTCAAATTAATATAGTCCTAGAATCAAAAGGATATGCATGCCTTTATTTTCTGAGAATAAATTCTCAATTTTCCTTTTTACCTATCTCTGATTTTTTTTAAACTTTTTTTTTTTTTTTTGCTTTTTTGTGTCACACCTGCCATGCTCAGGGGGCTACTCCTGGCTCTGCACTCAGGAATCACTCCTGGGGACCATATGGGATGCCGGGAATCGAACCCGGCCAGCACGGGCCGGCCTAGTGCAAGGCAAACGCCCTACCTGCTGGGCTATTGCTCCGGCCCCTATATCTGATTTTTCCCCTAAAAATTATCCCCTTTCAACATTTTCCAGATACACTACTTTGTTTATGTGAAAGCAATAATCACCTACTTGCTACTATAAAATTCTGAATAAGTTCAATCAATAACTTATAATAATTTTATTCTAACCTTTAAGTGACAAAAGTCATGAAAAATAAATGAGGAAAATATGTAAATCAATAACAAATCAGTAGAACAACATGGCTTGTATACTATGGAAAATGCCTTGAAAGTTTCTTAAATCAAAAAAATACAGTGGAAATAGAAATTTTACTCATCCATCACTGCCTTCCTAATAAGCCTGGAATAAATAACAGAGATAAAGACATCACTGTTTCTACTGTTTTTTTTCAAGGATCAAACTGAAATAATGTTTCAAAGTCTTAAAAAAATCTGTAAACTAAATATTTCCATGTAATAAAATATAGTCATAATTGCTGAGTCTTTAAATGACACAAAATCAAATCTTTAATTTTTTTAGGCTATTCTAGCAAACATCAGGATTGATTCCTATGCTCAGGGACTTCTGGAAATATTCACAGGACCATATGCAGTGCTAGGGAGCATATGTAGCGCTAGGGATCAAACCAAGGTTAGCTACATGCAAGGCAAGCTCATAACAATGTACTGTCTCTCTGGTTCCCTTTGTCCTTTTTATTTAAATTCAAAATCATTGTTACTTTTTGAAAAATATAAAGGCACCATGGTGTGTATATTTATTCATAGTTGAGTTTCAGGCATATAATGGTCAAATATCAATCCTATAACCAGAGTCATCCTCCCTCCAAAAAACATACCCAGATTCCTACTCCCAATCTTGCCTCCTTGTCAGGCACTTTTTAAGTTTAGTTGTAGTTTAGATTTCATGCCATATTACATATTTGGACTCCCCTCTCCTCAGAGCTCCACCCTGCAGAAGAGCTGATCACAGACCAGCTCATCAGTGACCCACCCTGCAGCAGTCTTTTTAAGGCCAGCCCAGGTATGCCGATACAGAGACTCACATACGGGGCAGAGCTGCTACTTGCTCTTCCTGTGCCCAGCTGATCATGAGGCATCTGGGAAGGATGGTGGGTTCTAGCCCTGGCCAGCCACCCCAGCAGAGCCCTGCAAGAAGCCAGAGGAACCCCTATTCCATGAGGGGCCACCATTTTCCACATCCGGACTTCCCTCTCCTCAGAGCTCCACCCAGCCGAAGTGCTAATCACAGCTGGTCTTGCACGGCAGCTTTGGTTCATCAATAATTGCTCAAGTTTTGAGGTGATTACTAGAGTATCCCACCTGCACAGCAGAGCCTGGCAAGCTACCTGTGTTGTGTTAGACATGCCAAATACCAGTAACAATTATAGACCTCATTCCCATGACCTTATGGAATGAGGCTTTTTATGTTCCAGGAGCAGGAACTTTTATGTTCCTGGAGCATGCTCTTGGGCTATCTCACAAGTGATTGGACATATTGAGATGTTACTGGTGCCCACTCGAGCAAATCGATGATATACGGGAAGATAGTGATACAGTGACAGTGAAGTTTGGATTTCATGATTGCAGTTCTGTTCTCTCTGTAGTTTAGATTTATACCAAACCTCTACACCACTTACATGATGTGCTCAAGGCTGCTAGCCCCTACCCCTGTTACTTCTTGCCAATCTCTTAAGATTTCTTACAAGTCAAACCTTCAAGAGTTATGTTAGTGAGGCCCAACAGCAAAATAAAAAAGATTACATTATCAACCATCTTTGGGAAAATAAGAGTCTTTCAGGCTAAGAAATTGTTATAAACTGAAAAACATAGGAAATATTAACATGTCAAAACTATATATTAAAATACATTGGTAATATATATTTGTCCCACATGAATGTACTTGCACTTGATAAACAAGTGATTAATATATCAAGCATCTATACTAGAGCATAAAATTATTATAACAAAACTTAGGCATTAATAAAGTAACACATTTAAATCATTCTGAGCTAGTTAGATATAAAAATGGAAAATTTTAATAGCTAGAAACTTCTGGTTTTATACTGCTGTCATAATAAATTCAAATTAAACATCTATAATCAGACCAGAATAACTTTGTCTTAATTGTCTTTGTCAAGAAGCTGAAAGACATTTTACAAATAAAAGCTAAATTAGGATTTATCTTGGAAGATAGAAGTCAGGAAATAGATAAAGATACATCTGAAATGATCTGACAATAAGACAGTCCATCATAAAAAAAATTCTGAGACACAGACATATTTCTTCTAGAATAATTTAAACAGTTCACATCTCAGAATTTCAATTACTCCCAAATTCCTTCAATAAAATCTTATTTTTAGTCTACTAGACTTCTATAAAAGCAATGAAAATATCCACATTGATATTAACTATATACTTCTGAACTTCCTATTATTCTATTGTTTCAACTGAACACATTATGAAGTCCTATCTATGTAACTTGGGGTTTGAGTACAGCAGGTAAGGCACTTGCCTTGCATACTGCTGACCCAGGTTTGATCCCTGGAACAGTGCTGGATTATAGTTCCAAGCATTCTACATTGGTTTGTTCTTTCTCCTCCTGCAGAAAGCCTGAGTTAACTGAATTACAATCTTTCCAGTGCTCCTGGGGGCACGCCTTATCCCACCTAGGCACTCTCAAATCTCTGTGATTAATATTGCTTTCCTCTTTCCTTTATGTCCTTATATTTTATGTTAGAGCAATGCCCTTTTTGCATAGACACAGGAAGACAGTTATGGTATGATCGTGCAATATAGGAATTGATTGACTCTGAAATATGTACTCTGGGTAGATGACATATTTACCTGACTTAAACCTCAGTTTCCCTTAGATTGACTTACATCCCAAAAGGAGGGTTCCACTGAGGGACTTGGATGAATCCAGAGCAATCTGTTAGTAAGTTACCCTGGCCTCAACATGGAACAGTCTAAGGACCGAAAGAAGTGTAACAGTTGGGGCTGGATATAGCACAGTGGTAGGGCATTTGCCTTGTACACAGCCAACCAGAGTTTGATCCCCGGCATCCCATATGGTCCCCCCAAACACAACCAGAAGTAATTCCTTAGTGAAGAGCCAGGAGTAACCCCTGAGCATCACCGGTATGACCCAAAAAGCAAAAATAAATAAATAAATAAATAAATAAAAAAAGAAGTGTAACAAGTTAAAAAGCACAGTCATGGTACAAACTCTGATATGACCCATAAAGAAGTAAAAGAGTAAGTAACCTGTTTGGGTTAGGAGAAACTAACCTGGCCTGAGGATTGTAGTCTAGAGCATATATTAAGATGTCCCCAGGAAAAGCCACCATTTGCCATGAGTCCGGAGAGACTATTAAGAAGTAAATGTAATATGATTACCAGTAAAGGAAAGGGGAAAGCAATATGTTCTTTGATAGAATGTCCTTGTCCTTGGGAGGGTCTCCAAGAAGGCATCAAGAGTGCTGTAGCCAAAATGTATTCCATCCCTGGCATGGATCTCCTAGAAGATTATCACCTGAAGGAGGGCTTTTTATCTGTTTATGTTTATGTCCAACTAAAAGCCATTATTTATGTCAGGGCCCAGAGCATAGCCCAGCAGGTAGGGCATTTGCCTTGCACTTGGCCTGCCTGTGCTGGCCCGGTTAGTACCCGGCATCCCATATGGTCCCCTGAGCTCTGCCAGGAGTAATTCCTGAGTGTAGAGCTAGGAGTAACCCCTGAGCATCGCTGGGTGTGACCCAAAAAGCAAAAAAAAAAAAAAAAAAAAAAAAGCCATTATTTATGTTTAAGTAAACTTGTTTATATTGATATCTGACTTATACCCTCAGATAACTAAAAGTCTAATCCAACAAGAATGTTTATTGTTCTAATGTTTACTGGTTCCAAACAATAAATACAAGCTGAAGACAGTCAGGGCTCTTAGTCAGAGCTCTTATACCCTGATCCAATTGCTTTTCCAGCCCCCTTTTCTGTCTCTTTTGTTGATCCTCACCAAATCCCTGCCTCAGGCCATTTCACCAGGACTGCCTTGCAGATTACGCAAGGCCACTGATTATCAGTGAATCTGTGATCCTGAACCACACCATCTGTTGGGGAACTTGCAGAACCCCTATGGTCCCAAAGCCATCCCTGAGCACAGAGGCAGGAGTAAGGCCTGAGCACTGCTGGGTGTAGCCCAAAAACCAAAGGAAAAAAATAAAAATATTTAAAGTCCTACATGATAAAGAACAGGACATCATCTGACTGTAGTTTTTTTTTTTAAACTGGGAGAGAGGCACTCTCCATTAAAAGTGACTAATTTATTGCCACTGGTAAAGACTCTATGCATAACTTGTGGAAATATAAAATGCTTTTCCCAGGTTTATCTTCATAGGAAGAGTAGAGAGGGCAAATGAATGAAATTAGATAGAAAATAATTTAAAAAGTAGGTGCGTAGTTACGCTCTCCTATTATTGATGCTGTAAATTAAAAGTCCAAAGGAATGGTAGAAGCATCTCCAAGAAACATGACACATTTCCTAGGGAGTATTTTTAATAAGTCCCCACTGTTTGCCCCAGTCTAACCAGCTTTTTCTTAAAGTCACACTTCTAAGTCTCAGTCACGGTGAGGAGAAAGTTCCCCGCAAAGACAAAGCAACATTTGCTACCTTGATGTGCTCCTGAAGCTGAGCCTGGTGCTGCCGTGTCAAGTTCTCATGCTGCTTCTGAAACTCTGCAATCAAAAGCTGCTTCTGGATTTGCTGCTGTTGCTGAATGAGGAGTAGCTCTTTGCTGTAGTTGCTTCTCACGCACCACAGGGTCCACCACTGGCATCATCATCCTCAGGTCCGTCCTTAGGTCTAAAGGTGAGATGGGCTCCAGGCCCACAGGAACTTCTGATTTCACATCCACTGAAGGAACAGAAGTGGGGAGGGAGAAAAAAGGACAACAGAGGACTGAAATTAGCACATTCATTGGCAAGCTAACACGAAACAGAAGAAACTATATCTAGTACATGCAGGTTTATACCAACCACTTGAGACCTCTTATAGTTATGATAAAATGATATTTATACATCAATTCTGGTCAACAGAACTGCACAGAATCTGACATATCAGACATGGAGAAACAATTATATATGCCTGTTGCTAATTTTCATGCAGCACTTTATCAGAGATATAACAGAGAACTAACACAACTAAAACTTCATATATTTTTGTGATCAGAAATTAATATACATTACTTAAGTAACAAATAACCTAATGGTATTTAATTTAAGGATTCTTGTACCAAGAAAAGATAATTAGAAAGTTGTATGCTTAAATGTGGAAATGGTGAGTAGCTACATCAAATATAGCTACAATATCAGGTCCAACAAAAGAGCTAAATGTCACCAAGTTTCTATGTGCTAGGTTTTATACAGTAATTGATGAGAACCCTAGGAGCCAGCCGGGTCTCCAACAGTATTCAAGTCAGGGGATATCCAATGCAGCAGATATGGGGCACAGTGAGGTCCCCAATATTACTCATAATCCAATAAAGTCGCTGGCTGCATCCAGGGTCAACAATCATTCTCCCTAACTGACAAAGAAACAAGACCACAGACTCTTAAAAGTCTGAAGTGCTTTCCTTGTATTCTACTTTTATATCTTCTTTTAATCACTTGTCACTTGTCTTCCTGTTCATCATTGATTTGCTCGACTGGGCACCAGTAACATCTCCATATGTCCTATCTAAATATCTCCTTTAAATCTCTCTTCTCTCACTCATTCCAAGTCTCTCCAGGAACCTCTACCCTTAATCTCTCCTCTCAATAGTTCCCTCCCTTAATCTTTCTTCTCAACTGAACCTTTTGCTTTTAGCGGTCTCTCTCTCTCAGGACTTTTCTCTCTCTGTACCTCTTCATTCAGGACCTCCTTTTGGATATCCCCTAGTTTTTGGACTGGTAAAACAGTTAAAATCTGTTATGCCAGGATTCTGGAATCCCAGTGAACCTGGTGCCTAGAGTGCTAGGCCCCAGAATCTGCTTCCTTTGATATCCTTTGCCCTGAATACTGTTAGGGACCCCATTGGGCCCTGAGATCCCCTTCTTCTCTAAACCATCCTTTTGTCAAGGCTGAGCAAGAGTCAAGAAAATTCATAGCTGAAAGAAAACAGGCAGCATAAAATACATAGGGTTTTTTTTGGGTGTGTGTGTGTGTGTGTGTGTGTGTGTGTGTGTGGTGTTGGTGGGAGAGGGTGTATGACCACATCCACAACCAATATGCTCAGGAATTACTCCTGGCTCTGCTCAGGAATTACTCCTGATTTGTTTTTGAGTGGCCTTATGAAGTGCTGAGGATTCAGCCTGAATCAGCTGCATGCAAAGCCAGCATCTATTCACTCGACTATCACTTCAGCCCAATATATATGAAATTTTAAGGGAAGATTGTAGTAGACTAGATTAAATGGCTGTTCCACAACAGTTGGTCAGTACTTAAAGTCAAGTCTGCCCCCCACCATATAAAAAGAAGGAAGGAAGGAAGGAAGGAAGGAAGGAAGGAAGGAAGGAAGGAAGGAAGGAAGGAAGGAAGGAAGGAAGGAAGGAAGGAAGGAAGGAAGGAAGGAAGGAAGGAAGGAAGGAAGGAAGGAAGGAAGGAAGGAAGGAAGGAAGGAAGGAAGGAAGGAAGGAAGGAAGGAAGGAAGGAAGAAGGAAGGAAGGAAGGAAGGAAGGAAGGAAGGAAGGAAGGAAGGAAGGAAGGAAGGAAGGGAAGGAAGGAAGGAAGGAAGGAAGGAAGGAAGGAAGGAAGGAAGGTTAACAAATCCATCATACTTTACTTCTGTTGTTCTTTTTAGCTCTTTGTTTCAGGGCCACCCCCAACTGTGCTCAGGGCTTACTCCTGGCTCTGAGCTCAGGGATCATTCCTGTTAGGAGAGGAGGACTATATGCGAACCTAGGAATTAAACTTTGTGCAAGGCAAGTCCTCTGTATGCTGTACTATCTCTCAGGTCCTAGTCACCTAATTTTCAATGCAAAAATAAGTGATAAAGATTATTTAAATACTCCAGAATAAAATTATACTTCTGCAAATTAATTTGAATTTGCAGGTTCCACTTTTCAGATTTTGTTCTAAAATCTAAATGTCCACTGACATTCTTCATGCTAGCCCATTATGTTATTTAAATTCTAAATAACATTCTGAGTTCAGACGAACTCTTAATCAGGAGCAATTCTAACTCAATTTCTTCATATGTCAAATGGAAAAAACAACAAATTTGTTAAAAGAGTTAAATGGGATGAAATATCCTAAGCTTCTATGTTCCTCAATAAATGCTTTATTTTATGATACATATATGAAAATTTCATATACATTAAAATCACTGACTGTGTAGCTAACAAAACAAAAAAGTAAGGATATAAAATATATCTAAAATTTAAAAAATGTTAATAAAGTTGTGTAGACTAATCAATATTAGAAATATAGACTAAAATGTGTAGTAAAAATTAGGTAACTGTTGGAGGACAGGTTTAGCTATTCTGGGAGCTTTGTTGTTTTGCCCACTCCCAGCTTAAGTCAAGGTTCATTTTAATGAGACCTCTCTTCTATGTAAACACTGCTAGAGGGTGTGGCAGTTACAGAAGTCACCTTGATTGAATAACTTCTGACTTATACATCTACTAAGACTTCTATGTTTTCTAGATTGGGCACAGCTCCTCTTTATACCCACTGCACCCAACGTGGGACAATTAGAATTTACCAGGAGACTACCACCCTGGCTACGTTGAGACTATAGGAAGACTATAGAAAAGATCATACTAGTTTGCTCTAAGCAGGCAAGTGTGACCCTTTCAGTACACGAGAACAAGATACTCAGAATCACCCTGGTGCAGATAATAATAAGAAGGACCTTGTGGGTACCATCTAGATTACATGAAGCTCATGAAGTTAAGATGTATTACTTTATATCAGCCCCCTCTCTCTCCAGTGTTTTACATAAGAGATTATCTTGGGATTATGAGGTATAAACCTTTGTTTATACCTGTAATAGGGTGTGGCACTACACTCTGTTTAGAGTTCTTTGTTGACATGTCCCTCCCAGTTGGATAACTTTGGTGTATATAAGGGGGCTGACTTGAGGCCACTTCACTTTTCACCTTTTGGGCCTTTTAGCTTTCAGCTTTCGCTCCTGTGGCTTTTGGCTCCTCGGCCTTTTGCTTTTAGCTTTCGGCTTTTTTGCTCTTTGGCCTTTTGCTCCTTCTTCTGGGTAAGACTCAGCTCGGGTGAGATCCTCTCTCTTTGGTGAGAGACTTAGTCTCTTTTGTGTGGTCTAAGTTCGGAGCAGAGCTAAAGTTTGTTCATTATATTGGAGTGCTGTGGAAGAGCTTTGTACTATTAAAAGCCATTTTTGGAAGTGCACCAGACTCATGAGTTTTCATCTGTTCTCTCGGCGTCCTCGGAGGTAGAAGACAACCTCTGTCCTGACACTGTCAGGGTCCCCGGAGGCGTTCCCGACAGGTAACAAAAAATTTATCTTCCTTTGTTATGAACTGCATATTACAACTAATCACTGTCACTGTATCACTGTCTTCCCATTGTTCATTGATTTGCTCAAGTGGGCACTAGTAACATCTCCATATGTCCTATCACAAGCAAGAGTAGCTCAAGGGCTTCTGCTTGCTCCAGGGACAGGAAGAGCCTCAAACCATTCTTTAGGTCATGGAATTGAGGTCCATAATTATTACTAGTTTTTGGCATAACAAATAAATAAAACACAGGTAGCTTGCCAGGCTCTGCCATGTAGGTGGTATAGTCTCAGTAGAAGGCTCTCATCTACATATTATATAGATAGATAGATAGATATAGATATAGATAAAATCCATGCATACATGTAGGCATATAAAACATTTCATTGTATATGTAAACATATGATCAAATAGTCAATAATATATTGCAAATGGCACTGGCACATGATTTAAAATATTTGAAAAATAGTTTGATGATATGTATTTAGAGACATTAAATTTCTCATCATTTGATTTAGGTTTGTCAACTCTAAGAATATTTCCTAAAGAAAAAAAAATGAACAGATGAATGCCATATTATTTGCTGAAGTGCTAGCTTAATTAAAATCTCTAACTATAAAGTTATGTGAAGTAAACTATATAGAACCATTTGGTAGATAAAGGTAATCATTAAAAACAATACTATGGGAATGTAAAAAATGGTAATTACAACTTTAAGTAAAAAATCCTAAAAATTATTTACATATACCCCTATATACATAAATTAGATTTTAAGGTTCTTATACTCATTGAGAACCTTAAATTCAAGATGCTGTGATTAAGTAGTAAATTTTAAAAGAGAAAATTCTCACTTTCACAGTGTATACATAGCATAGAAATTAATTATATTAATATTTGAATTTCAATTTTATTATTAAGAGGTCTAAACAGTAGATGATGGCTGGTAGAAATTAGTTTGGTTAGAAATAAAGATGTCTCTATTACTTTTAATATTTTTCCAAATTACATGTGATACTCTGCCTATCATGTAATAAATTAAGATTTGAGATTTCAGGTTAAAATGTACAATACAAATATTCCATGTGGATTAAAGAGCTATTTTTAGTGAGTCAGGGAGTATTACAGACATTCTATCTGTGGAAGTTAACATGGAAAATACTAAACAAAACATTATATCACTGTTTACTATTTGAATTGTGTATGTGTGTGGAGGTGGGTGCGGCAATGAATGATAATAACTGTGTCATTTTCAGTGTATTAAGAGCTTGTGTTAATGTTCAGTAGGTGTCACATTATTGGAAACTGAAAAATAATTTATTTACAAATTACATTTCAGTATGAGGTCTTCTAAAATATGATATTTGTAAAAAAATAACTGTTGCGACAGTTTGGCCGTTAAGTGAGGATGTTGACTTGTATGCTCTCTTGGTTGCATTGTACAATATAAAACATTCAGCTGAGGTTTATGGGGTGTATCATGAGATTCTGAGTGTTAATTTAGAGACTTAGCATAATCCCAACCTAAAGTGAAGGCTGCTAATAATTATTTCAATTTTTATATTAAAAATAAAAATATAGTTTTTAAATTAAAAAATCAAATAAATTTCACAATAGAGCCCTACTAAGACTAAATATGAAGTTTCAAGAGGCCTTGAGGTCAGCTCCTGCCTGCATTTTTATTATACATAAACTGTAAATATCAAAAGTGTTAAAAAATATTTTCTCCCAAAAGAAGATTGGGGAGGGGGTGGTTGGTGGGTGTGGGTGAGTATCAGACCTTTCAGAAATAGCTATTGTAAATCTCAAAGAGTAATTTGACTTCTTAACCTGCTATCCCAACAGAAATGATTCTGTCTAACTGCTTGCCTTTGTTCAGAGACTAATCACTAAATTGTGAAAAATCACCCTCAACTTAGAAAAACTGCTCTTGATTATAAATAATTGCCCAAGACTGAGAGAAAACGGCAGGCAAGATCCCAGTCTTTCATCCAATTTATTCAGCAGCAATCCACATTCCATTTGTCTAGACTAAATATAGCTACGTTTATACAAGAAATCAATAGTGCTTGCAGAGAGGAGAGCAAATGCATGAATATTTCATCAAACTCAGAGAGAAGTGGCAATCAGCAAACTGATGCTTCTGTGTAGGTCATCTTTGGCCTGCCGGATTTGTTCCTGTTAACTTGGACAATAGCTCATCTCCAGCTAATCATAATCATACCATAGTCATTCTTTCTATTTTTAACATTAATTGCATTGTGGGTGATAAAGGCTCATCATATTCCAAAAGGAATGATGAATTTTCTTACATCTCCCATGACAAGCTAATAAGCCTCTCCAGAAGCAATAATAGTAACACAATACCAGGGCTGAGTTTCAACAAGTTA
The DNA here is from genome assembly GCA_021461705.1 of Cryptotis parvus. Lineage (NCBI taxonomy): Eukaryota > Metazoa > Chordata > Mammalia > Eulipotyphla > Soricidae > Cryptotis > Cryptotis parvus. The sequence goes on along the minus strand of JAJIBD010030611.1, from coordinate 356,537 downwards.
TAGTTAAACTTTCATATTGAGAAAAATGAAAAGGGGACATTGTCTGCAGTTTCTTTATTACCATAATTAGAATCATCCAGTTTTAAAAGAAAAATTAATATTCATTTTCACCTCAAGGGAAAGGGATTGTCCCTGCTCACAAATTTTACTATTAAGAAACATTAATGTGCCTTATAAATTACTAAAAGCAGGTGTCCAATGATACCTGTTAGAAGAAACTTGCTGACAAGGAATAATAGCATTAGCATTAGCACAAATGAACTATGTATTAAAAGAGATTTTAAAAACTCATAACACATTTGGTTTTTTACCTGTACATCTCAGATTTTAAACATATCCAATATATATTATATAAAAGCATTATCTCAATACAAATGCAAAGCTTTACAATATATTAGCAAGTCTTAATTTTCAGTTAACAAAGTCTTGTTCAATTTTTTCTTTAGTGTCCGGCTTAATGATCCATTAATAATTCCTTTTTTCTTTTCATTATCTATGCATTTTTAAGAAGCAGTGTTTAGTATTTGCTGAAAGTAGAAAAAAAAATGTTCCCGTCTCAAAATTAAAATCTCAGCTTACATGGATTGCCATGATAATTTAATTTATTTTAGCAACATACCTGTTGAGTATTAACTAAATTTATGTGATATACTGTATTTTTTAGTGTCAAGAATATTAAAAAATCTAATTCAAGTAATAACGATTATTTTCTATATGTGGTGAATTTTTTAATTCTTAACTTTAGAAGCTATTATTAGTTAAAAGTACTGGTAGAAAGAATGAATTTTTCTTATCTTAAAAAAAGGAGTTACTGGATGCTATTTTATCAATTGACTAAAAATAAGAAACCTTTCATTTTCATGATCTTTTAAGTGCAGCTAGGCATCTAGTTCAGTGGCAGGGCACAAGATTTTGGGGTTAATTTTCAGTAAATATTTTTAGTGGACAACTTGAAAATCCAATGGATGGAAAAAACCTAGGAATGCACAATGTCAACCAGATATAATATTATGGGATTAAAAGTGTTCATACTATTCGTAGGAAATGAGTCCTCAAAGCAAAATAGCTTAAAATATAGGTTCTACATACACATACAATGGCATAGGAAAATGACAACTCAATTTGTATGTGTCAATTTAAATTTTTAAAAACAATGGGATAAAACTGGAACACTGTTTTCCTATCTCAGTTAATAGTCATAGTTACTGTTCTATAACTTAGGTTCTTAGCACGCCAGTACAGTCCTGAACTCCTTGATACTGAAATAGATTTCTTTATACCAAAGACACGGTTGTCCACAGCCATGAGAAGTGGACATATGAACTAATCTGTAGATCTGGGGGAGAAGCAAATGTTTCTATGACCATCTGTTCTGTTTCTTTTGTTCTGTCTTTCACGCACAGAAATCTGTGAGACTCCAGGTCCACTGTGTGCCCACTGGAAAAGGCTGTCAGCAGTGCTTCTTTCCGTCATGTAATAGTCCTATCACATACGAAGTCATGTAATTGCTTCAGGATTCAGAAAATAAAGGTAGCATAGCTGCCTCAAACACATGGAAGGACTTTCTCAAATGCAGCTTATAGTACCAGTTTAAGTACATGGTATCCTTTGTTCAAAACTTCAGCAGCAATAGGCGTCTCCTTTCACTAATATTTTCATGTTTCTATTCTTTGTTGCAGCCTTTAAACTTCTGCATGTCAGGGAGGTTCTATTTAAAAACATAAACATTGTGTGTCATCTCTGAAACTGCTGAATAATACAATGGACGGTGATGCTAACTCTAACTTCTCAGTTCCAGACACTGCTAATTTTTTGAAAGGTCTGTGATGCCTTAGCCTATTTGTGTAATTCTTAGTCAAGCGAAAAGAAGTATGAGATACCTACTGCAATGAAACACGACAGTTATCACACGTAGGATGTTGTCTAGTCTCCTGTCTCTATATTTTGTTCTAATTAATTTTGGTTGGGGGCCACACCTGGCAATGCTCAGGGCTGACTAGCCTCCTACTCTTCAAGCGTGAGACAGGTAAGCCTCCAAGAGGCTTCACAGAGCAAGGCGCTTAAGGTGAGCAGCAGAAAAAAGAAGGGGAGTATTTATGATCATGACGATATCCCAAATGGCCCCAAAAGAGTTTAATCACTGCTGCTGAGTCAATCATTTTCTTTCCATGAGGGTGCTATGTGGAAAGAATCACAGTAAATATAGTCACTAGGACTTTACTGGTTGGTAAAAGGTGAGTAGTGAATCAGAAGGGAGCAAGCACCTAGAAAAATATTGTCACTGCTCTGCCATCTTGTCCTGCAACCTCCAGCATCACTGAGTCCAGAAGTCATTCCTTCCTGTGTGGAAGTATATTGGCAGTACCAGAAGAGCAGACCTTATATTGAGTGGTTAGCAAATCTTCATTCAATCTTGTTTTCCAATTGATGACATGGATGAATTTCCTGCAACACTATCGACATTAAAATGCATCACAGACTTTCCATCCTGCCCTAGGATCATCTCCTCACAACTTTTTGAAAGTTAAACTACAGTTGCTTTCTGAAACATACTCCTTCCTTCAAAACTCTCTCGTCTTCTGACCATGTGCCATTCCTTCATTACCCATTAACTAAACATTTCTGAGCATCTGTTATATAATATTACTTTGCCAAATATAAAAATGATTACACTATACAGCCCCTGCCTTTGGAATTTTACAGTAATGCATGGATAGGGTTGGGGGCTTTATTTATTTCTTTATCTTGACAATTACTTATGGGACTTCTACTTTTAGCTACCTTAATATTTCTCTAGTACCCCTTTTTACAATTATTGTAATTAGAGAAGAATTCTTTTGTTGCGCATATCTAATTTCAGAAGTAATCTTTTACACATAAAGTTCTTGGATCCATTAAGAGCTTTACTAGTAAAACAAATAGAAAATTAAAAAAAAAACAAAAAAACCTCCACTTTGCTAAAGACACCCTGTCTTAGAAGTCCAATGTGCTATCCATTGCGCCACAGAGCCACCTAAGACATCTGTCTTATTTCCCTGAACAACACCTGTCAGAGGAATTTCACTATTGAACATGCCTTGCCTGCCCCCTTCTTCATACTCTTGGTCTCTGTTTCTAACCTAATTGCCTCCTATTCTCCCTTCATTGAATATCAGTGATTTTATCATAAAAGATGGACAATACTATGTTGTGCATGTCTTACCCACATGGCATTTCAGATTTCCGAGATACTTTATAACTTAAAATAACTTTCAAAATTTAGTATGCTGACAATTAACAGTCACCAAAGCAGGATCAGAGAAACATAAAAATGAGACCGATATCTATGCTGTTCATCTTAGCAGGAATTAATCAAAACTAAATCATACTTCTGAATTATCTAAGCGTTTATTCCATATTATTTATTAAAAAATTAGATGAGCATGTAAATTTTAATCTGAAAAATAAATTAAACTATGTAACTAAAGTAATCTAACTATACACATGTACATTAGTAACTATAACTAACTATGGAATACATATTTTTTACATAAACATTTCTCTCAACTAACAAATATTTGATATTTAAAAAGTGCCAAAGTGTTTTTTATTAAAGTTTCTTTTTTTTACATTCAAAAAAATTGTATATTTGAGTCAAATATACAATTTGACTCAAGTTTGGCACATAATCTCTAAATAAAGCTGATATGCCTGACATAATAAATATTAGAAATCGAAAAGCAAAAAATGCAATATGTTTGATAACAATACTGCCCCCCCATTTCACTTTAATGGTATAAATGTTAATAGCTAATTTTCCACTTTTAGTGTTGATGACAGCATTATCATGAAATAAAGAGAATTATTCATTATCAATCATTAAAAGACAAATTGAGAACAAGAAATATTTAAATTGATTAGTCCAGAAACTAATTTCTCCTTCAAAGTGATTCTGATCAAACTATACATATCTTTAGTTTCTTTAAAGTACACTAATACATGGCACAAATTGAAAGAAAATAAATGCAAGAAGCAATCTGGGCTTTGATTTACTATTCTCTTATTTCCCAAGGGTCTGAACAGGAAATAAAAATAACCACAAATGACTAAAATATCAGTAGGCCTTGAAATATCAACATTTAAGTTAAAGCAAGCTAACTTTTTAATCAAAGCCTTACTATTTTGATTTACTTAATTCAAATTCCCTCTCTGCAAATATGCTTTTGAATTAAGTAGTCATAACAAACCGTAACACAAACATGAATTGCCAACTCATTTGTAATACCCACTTAGTTCTAAAGTATTGCAGTGTTTGCTAGTTCTTTAGCATTGAGAACCAAGGAAAAGCTACATTGAGAATCTTGCAGTATGGGAAAAAAAGCATTCATTTATGTGATTTATAGGCAATAGAAGTTCAAAGACTAACCCACTGTATACTGTAATTTAAGATAAAATTTTAATCTTCTATAATGTCACCTGTAAATAAAGCCCTCAGTATATGAAACACTTGTGCTCTAAAATGGAAAATACGTCTATTAATCTAAAAGTGCTATTTATTTGTCTACATATTATATTTCTCATTTGGAATGTAAAGCAATCTTCTATAAAACACAGTGAAGGTGGGAAAACTGATTCTTCCCCTTGAATGGTTTTCCAAAATTTATTTTTGTTTCAAGGATAGAGTCATTATTACCACTCTCAAGTTGTTAACACTTTCTTTTCACTATAAAATCTAATGTTCTAGACAACATATTACATTCTAATGCAGAATTTTGCACATAGACTAGGACACTTATAAAGAAAGTGAAGTTTATAAGCATTAGTTAAATAAAGTGCACTTGAAAGAGATATCCACTTTTAGCAACATTCTTTTTCATCAAACGGAACATTTATACACATATATGTTTCCTTTATATATATTAATTATATATATATATATACATATATAACTATATCTGCATTCACGAATCTGTGCAGTATCATGAAGATGTGTTCTTTTATGATGGGTTGTGATGCAGAGAACAGTTACTGGTTTTTGCATCCTATCTGCAAGAAAAAAAACTTTCTTTGAACCAGCAAAAAATATCTGAATGTTTTCTGAAAGCCTCAATGTTTAATAAATTTATGACAACAACTTTATATTAAAAGCTGGCATGCTCGATGTTTGTCCTTGTTTTCCTTTTTTGATTTTGTCTTTATGTCTTTTTGTGCTTTTTACTCTTTATTTCTAAAGAATGGAAACATGACTTCAAGCAAACTATTATTTACCTCTAGATGTCAGTTGTTGCTCAGTTCTGAGGAAATCTTTATCATGCTCCCTCCCAAAAATAATAGATTCTTACCAAAAGAATTCTAACAAACATTTGTGCTAATTTTTTCAAGATTTTCTTTTAAAAAATCCATATTCTTTAAAAAAGTTGGATACTTTCTTCAAATAAAATATTAGGTTCTGTATAAAAAATATAGCACTACTAAAATTCTTTAGAGGGATGCATATTGTACCCACTTATTTCTGACTGTCTCTGGGGAATATGAACATAATTTTATTCACTTGAAAACTGTGATATCTGCATTATATTTTTATTGGCTAAATACAAATGGCTAACTGAATTATTATTTCCAAAGAACTATGCAGTCCTGTTTTGTGAAAATTAGAACTATGTATGGAATTTAAAACTTTTGAATTGTGACTAGTAATGTTATAGCACGAGCATACAATTTTGGGGACAATGATAAATATTTTTTAAAAAGTCAGCCAATGCGGTAAAATTTCAACCCTATAAAGCCCATGAATTGGTATCTGTGTTATGTTACTGCCACATGGTGGCACCACTTTAGCTTCTAAAGAGAAATATCCATTATCCTATGTCAGGAAGCACATTGGAGCTTCAAGTGTAAAACTAGTCATGCAATTTGGGATTATGCAAAATTTTAAAATTGAATGTTCCGATAAATTGTGACTTTCCTATCCTGACACTAAATGTGACTTTGCAAACTTGAATAAGAATAATAACTGGTCAGTCAAGAGCCTTGGTTTATTTTAACCTGAATTCTTAACCAAGATTAATGCAGCAATTATTATATATCAAAAACTGTTCTGAATGTTTTACATACTTAATATTTCTTATCATTTAATAGATTAATAGATGGTACTGTCATGTACGCTATGGGGTATCACTATGATGTGATGATGATCTTCATTTTCACATGAGGAAAAAGGGAGGCCATATCGAAATTTGGTCACACAAGTCACACAATTACAAGTGTATGTAATATGAAGCTACAAAAATTAATTAGGAACACACATCATCCAGCTTCAGAGTCTATGATCTAGTCACTCTACTTATTCTTAATTCTATAAAATGTTCATATGGTGCAGCTGACATTGAAGTATCCCTTGATTAAAAATAGCTTAGAAAAGTTTGTTAATATGTAACTCATTTGTTTTCACAGGTAAGGGATTCATTTATTTATAGTTGTAAATGCATTCCAAGGAGAGAAGTAGTTACAAGACACATGTTACCATATTTTGGATATTTTCAGGTGAGTTCAAAATATAGTTTACATGTGTTTAGAAACAATTCTGTCTTTTGGTATTAAAAATTTGGTTGTCTACCTTTTTTTTAAAGTTACAGAAAATTCTGTTTAGTCTAATGAAATTTTTCAAAAAAATTCATCTAACTTTCCATTCTGATCTCATTAACTCAAAGGTAAAGAGGGTCAGATAAGAAAGTCATCACTGCCCATCACCTCTGAGGGTCCCGGAAGCAGCCAGATGAGACTCGCCCACCACACTAGCCACCACCTTCGCTGTTCGGACACTGGGATACTACCGCTCGACCAGATTAACAGAGTAAAACCAGTTCGAGCCCAGGTAGGCAGCTCCCAGAAGCGGGAATCACTGGGAATTCGTCAGATTGAGTGTGGGGCTGGCCCTTCCCCCTCCATTTTTGTGGAGCCTGGTGGCCCGCCCAGGAACTGCCCTGGGGCCACCAGCCATAGCATGAAGAGCCTCACAAGTGGCTGGGGGAAGCTGGAACTCAGCTTGCCCCAGGCCCAGCTGCCCATGGGGCTCCAGGGAGGATTGGTGGGCTTTGGGAGTGGGCCCATCACCTCTGGGGGGTCCCGGAAGCAGCCGGATGAGACTTCGCCCACCACACTAGCCACCACCTTCACTGTCCGGACACTGGGATACTACCGCACGACCAGATTAACAGAGCAAAACCAGTTCGGGCCCAGGTCGCACAGCCACTTGCGGCGGGGTTCATTAGAATATTGGAAACAGTAATGTCCTTTGGTGCACTGCATTCCACGATGTGCAGGAAAGTTTGGAGGGAGGGAGAATACAGAGGAGAGAAATGATGTACAGAGCCCACCAAGTAGTTGAGGTGTGGGAGGGGGAGGGAGGTGGGGATGTTGGTGATGGGAGATGGGTTTGGGTGGAGGGATGGGTGTTGGAACACTGTAGAACCAAAAACTCTACATGAGCATATGAGCATCTTTCAATTGTATGTCTCAAATGGTGTAATAAAATTTGGAAAAAAAAATAGCTAGGAAAATAAAGGGAAAAAATTTGGAAAAATATACAACTTAAGACAAATATTTCATTATCAAGTTAATTTCCAGAATAAAAACACTGTTATACCATGAAAAAAGAAAAGAAAGTCATCACTAATACTTAACTAAATTCCACTGGGCTGTTTAAGAATAAATACTAGGGGCCAGAGCAATAGTCCAGCGGGTAGGGCATTTGCTTTGCATGCGGCTGGCCCATGTCAGTCGGATTCGATCTCCCGGCATCACATAAGGTCTCCCGAGGCACAGTCAGGAGTAATTCCTGAGTGCAGAGCCAGGATAAATCCCTGAGCATTGCCGGGTATGACACCCCCAAAAAAAAAAAAAAAAAAAAAAAGCAAAAAAAAAGAATACTAAATCATAATTGTAAACAATGCTAAAGAGGTTTGAATGAGTGTAATGCTCACAAATTTTTAGATTACTCTCTTTTTTAACTGAAGAGAGAAAGTAGTAACAAAAAAAAAGACAGCTGTTTTTTGACAGTATGATAAAAGATTTGACAGAAGAAAAGACCATGGTGCTTTGTTTATATCAGTTTCTTTTTTTGTGTGTGTGTGTGTATGCATGATTCCTGGGCATTATGAGAGATAATCACTAGCTGTTAAGGCACAAGTCATTATATAAGTCAGTGTCTACCTCAAAAAGAAGTCTAAAGTTGTCAGAAACATAAAAAAATTATGTGAAAAATAGAAATCAATGTGTCTATATCTGTGCAATAATTAGAGACATTCATAATTTGACACAAAAACGTAATAAATTTTCTCTGTAGATTCTATTTAATTAGACTGTCATTAGAATTTCTATTCCTGGTAGAACTCATAGTATCTGTTTATAGAAATAGCCTGTATTCAGAGAACTGTCAGCATTACAGAATGCTTTTTAGTATTATAAGCAAAGGTTTTAAGAGTATCAATCTACCTTTTGAGTAGTATAATCAATACAAATGAAAGTATCAGAATACTATCATTGGGTCAATTAAAGTAATATGAACTCCATATAAAAGACTAATATGCCAAAATCATTTATTACCTTGATTTTTGTTTTGATTTAACCACCTAAGGTTTAAGAATACTGTTCATAATTTTAAATGACATAAAATACCAGAAAAAAAATCATTTCATGATGAGTAAAAATGATTTTTAATTTAAACTTAAGGGTTTATAAATAAAGTTTTATTGCAAAACTCATTCTTACTCCTTCATATATTGTCTGCATTGCTTCTGTACTGTCAGGCAACATGACCAAACCCTGCTAGAAGTGGTTCCTGAATGCAGAGCCAGGATTAAGGCCTGAGCACTGCTGGGTGTGACCTCAAAAGATAAACAAAAATAAAAAGCCTAACTAGGTTATGTTTATGGTAACTTTATAGAAAATAGAGCCAATTTTTATGATCACAGGTATTTCCTCTGTCAATCATGTTTTCCAATCACCCTCTACTGCTTACCCAAGAGTGCAATGCAGAAAGTTAAAATTTACCATAATTTACATATTGTAAAGCAAAACATAATTATGAAACAAGAAATGCTCGCAAAGGAAATAACATATGAAAGAAACTTGAAATATTTTTGTTGGATTAATATACTAGTTTTAGACCTTGCTGTTGGCTCTTTGCAATAAGGAATTATCTTGAAACAAAATATGTAAGTATTGTGGTGTGACTGTATTTTTAACTCTGATCACTACAACTGAGAAGTAGTCACAGACTTTGCATTATTTAAAAAAATAACACAATAGCATTATATTCCTCTCATTTTATGGGCAGGGATGAGGAGGAAATGTATTAGGTAGGTTAGAGTCATTTCTTCAAATCACAAAACCATTTTTAAGTGTTACATTTTATCTTGCTTAAAATGGCAAATATGAATTTATAAATGTTAAATTAAAGATACCAGTATCATATTCCATACTAAAATATTCAAGTTTCTTCTAATTTCCTTCCAATAATTCCATAAAAAAAGATGTGCTCTACTTATAATTCATCTCTGGTGTATGAGGCTGATAACAAACTTTAAATAAAAAGCTTTGTCAAGTACAGTTACTTGTTCAATTGAAATTTATTTTAATAAAGCAAAAGTCACAGACTAACTTAATATGTGAAACAGTTACTGTATTCTTTCCAACTTTTACATACACATTCAAAAGGCCAGTACATCTTATAGAAATCAACATTTTGAATGAGTTTAGGAAATAAAATGTTTGGTAATTACAGGATATTGTGTTTATTTGACATTCAAATTTTGTTAATGATGTGTGGGTTGATTTCATTTATACTGAGTATTTTAAAACCTAGAAGTCTTAAAGAAACATCATATGTACCTCAAAGTTATAGTAATAAAAAAATACAAGGTTGGCTATTATATCCTTGTGATAGATCTGTAGCCAAACCACTAAAAAAAACCCTTCATGCCTGAAACAAAATAGCTCTGGTAGTTAGGCATTCATTGTAAAGGAAAAAAAAACACAACTTATGGAAAAGAAGTTAGCTGAATGTTCTTCCAGATATTAATGCAATTTTGAATTAATGTTACCAAAGATCATAGGAAATACACCGCTAATCAAAGATCTTAGCAAAGACATTCTCTCCAGGCTTCAATTTTATTTTCCACAGAATTTGTAATACAACTAAGATTACACTAGTGGGAGATTCAATAGCTTAAAAAGTATTTTTATGTAAAAATTTAAGCTTCAGTTCAGTTTTCAAAATGCTTTAAATGAATGGTTTGGAATCTGTCTTGAAATTTAAAAAAATAAAGAGTAACTATTGTCTTAAAGAAAAGAAACAAGAACAGAATAGATATATTTCTTTCTTTATCTTAAGTGAAGTACTTGGATTTAAGTACTATTTAGGTTGCCTCTATTTGCCCATACAGGAAGAGAAAGGAGCTGACTGAGTTTCCGTGGGGTCAAAATTATTAGTGATTCACCACATTAGACACGGTCTCTATTAGATTTATATACTGTATTCAGTTGTGTTTATTCCTCTCCAGGTGAATTCAGAAGTAGGCAGGATTTAGTCAAAGCCAAATTTCAAAACTTTCTGGGCATTTCTGGAGGGCAGGTGGGGCTGGCACAACAGATGTCTATTTGCATAAATAACAAAGGCACCTCCTAAGAAAAAACACATCTTCAATAAAGAGGAAGCCAGGACTGATACATCTGACCAGTGCACCAAGCCTCAGCGCCTAAGGGATTCTTATTTTCAAGACTTCCCTCCTCGCAACTACTTCCCTCCTCTGTTCACATTCACTCTCAGGTCCACTGGTGCAAACCTAGTTTTTAACTTTCAAAGTTGCACAACAAATGCTCTAATTAAACTCACTGGTAAAATATTGTGGAAACCAAGTCACTGTCTACTTGGCTCCCTATGAAAGCATGGAACACATCTCCTTGGTGGGGAGGAGGGGTGGAAGGGTTGTCTTGTGTCCTCACCCAGTGATGCTCAGAGTTTACTCCTGATTCTGCATTCAGGAACCACTCCTGGTGGTGCTTGAGTGACCACCACATGGAATGCTTGGGATCTAATCCGGGTCAGCCATATGCAAAGTAAGCCTCCTAACTGCTGTATTATCTCTCCAGCTCGCAAGCACCTACCAATCAAATTTCCTGGGCCAATACCATGCCAAAATATAAAAAGCAGAACATGGAATAAGAATATTGTTTCCAATTATCATTTTGATGACTCCATTTCTGTAAGGCTTGGATACCTCATGTTTAAAACAAAGAAAACAGTAAGTTGAAGTGATCATATGTAAGACTCCTTAGCGTGCCAAGACAACTCTCTCACCAGCACCTCAAATAAAAAGAGTATCTATTAGTCTCTATCATAAAGGATATTTCAAGTTAACACAATTGCCTTGGTCAGTACTGGATTCTTTGAGGTAATTAATAACTAACAAAACAGTGCTGACCCTGAATAACTGAATGGATACTAGAAAAAGAGAGCTGCTTACCTAATGGAAGCAAGAAACAGCAGGATCTCCTTTAGAGAAGCCTTATCAAATTAAAAAAAAACTTTATCTAATTAAGAATTACCCTAAGGCAGTCATTGCTTGAGATAAAAAAGTTCAATTATGGCCAAAAGTGTTTTATTCCCTTGATTATTGTAACTGAAAACTTCTCTTAAAAGCAGCCACCATAAATAGCAGATTACTTTCCATTTTCTGTTTCAGTAAAAACACATCTTTTTCTATGAAAATTGTTTCTCAGTGGGGCACAATGAACAAGCACACTGACACTGTAATTTATTATTTTTGAAAATAAGACTAAACATTTTCTTCACATAGGAAATGCTATTATGTAGCAAATATATGGCTTGAGAATTGTAAAAAATCTTATTCTTATCCTGATTCAAAAGCATACATGCTGCTTAATAAAATTCATAAAAAAACAACCAGTAATTAGGAACAAGAAAATGAACTGATATTAAAGAGTAAAATTGGGCGGGGAGAAGTAAAATTGTGGCTCGAGAGCTAGTTTGAGGTTAAAGTGCTTGTATCACATGCAGCCCCTCCTGCTTCTATCCCCACCACCACATATGGTCCCTGAAACACTGCCATGAATAATCCCTGAGCAGCGGGTTAGCTCTGAAAACCACTCAGTGTAGTTTCCCCAAAATGTAAAGAAACAAAGAATCTATATTGCTATAAATGCAAAAGCAAAAAAAAAAATCAAATTATCTCATATACCTTCCACAATTAATACTGAATGGATTAAATTTAAATGTTAGGCACAAAGTTACAAAATATGTTGAAAAATAGACAAAAATAGGCTTCTGTATGTCTTCATGGTTCGTGTCTATCAGTAAAGGAAACATAAGTGAAAATGAACAAGGGGGATTATGGTCAGACTAAAATTCTTCAGTCAGTGAAAGAAACTAACAGAAACAAAAGGGAAACAAACTTGTTAAAATATTCACACTCTAGACATCTGACAAGGGGATAATAGTTATAATTAATAAGGAACTCACAAAACTCAACAGCTAGTTAATAAAAAAATACACAGATGGCCAACAGGAACAAGAAAAAATGTTCATTATTGCTTACCATTGTGAAAATACAAAACACAACGACAATATCTATGCCCTCACACTTGCGAGAATGACTTATACCAAAAGGGCCAAAGAGCAAGTGCTAGGGAAAGGTATGAGAAAAGTGCAGAAAAGGAACCATCATTTTCTGTTGGAAGGAATGCAAATTGGTCAAGTCTCTTTAGCAAAACAATATGGACGTGTCTCCAAAAAATTAAAAATAAATCTACTATATGATCTGACTATTCCATCCATAGTTAGCTCTCTGAAGAATGCAAAATTGCATATTTCGAAAATATTCATGCATACTCAGACTCACTGTAGTACTGTTTATAATAGCCAAGACACAGAAACAACCGTTGTACTCAAAAACACTATGTGGAGAAAATGAAGTACATACACACAGTGGAATAATATTTAGCAATAAAAATGATGGAATTTTGGCTTTTGTGAAAACTGGATGGAACTGGAGGGGGCAGGCTAAGCAAACAAATGTCATTTGATATTACTAAATATGGGATATAAAGAAGCAAGAGAATAGACAAAGCCAAACAAAAATCAAACCTTGGATTCAGATCATACAGCTGAGTGCTATGGCTACATACAGCTTGAAGAGCTATGAAATTATATTCCAAAAAACACAACAAGACTTGTAAAATGAATACTACATTTTAAAAAATATTTTTAAGCGATACCCATTTAATTAGCTTAGAATTTCCATATTTGGTTAACAAAAGTTATTTACAAAGGTTTGGCTAATAAAATTAAAAACCATCATAAGCTTTTTTTTTTTTATATGTTACTGCACTTAGATGTTTCATAGTATCTCTCCTTATTTTTGGCTAAAACTTAGTTTTTAATAATTATCCTACATTATCCAAAGCATTTGGTGATGTTCAATAGCTAAAGAAGTTTTTCTTTCCCCTTTTCTCTAAATTGGCTTCAAACCAAGGCTGTTTTTCTCATTCCAACTGTTTTGGACATATGCTGGCCCAACTAACAATGGTAAACACAGCAAGCTGTCTCTGATACGATGCTGATTAAGTCATCTTGTGAACAAGCAGAGTTTGGATGTTAAAATGCAATGAAAAATACTTTTAGAAACTCTCCACCCTTTGGATAACTTTTGTAATATTAATTTTAAATTATAGAATAGGATACTTTAAAAAATATATTCATGAGGCAGTAGTGATAGTACAATTATTGGGGTACTTCCCTTGTACAAGCCAGCTTGGATCCCCCACAACCCATATTGCCCCTCAAGCCCACCAGAAGTGATCCTTGAGAGGATAGGAATGATAGCACATAAGGTAGGGAGTTTGCTTTGCATATGGCTGACCCGGGTTCTATCCCCGGCGGCATCCCATATGGTCCCTTGAGCACCGCTAGGAGTAATTCCTGAACAAAGAGCCAGGAATAACTCCTAAGTGTCATTGGGTGTGACCCAAATAGCAAAAAAGAAAAAAAAGAAAAAGAAATGATCCCTGAGTGCAAAAGCTAGGAGTAAAACCCAAGCACCTTTGGGTGTGACCCCTCCCAAAATATTCTCATGGGACTATAGAGATACTACAGAGGTAAGGCATTTGCGTTACATACAAGCAAGGGTTTGATTTCCCACATCACACAAGGTCCTCTAGAATTGCAAGGAGGGGTCCCTTAATATAAGGAATAAGTTCAAACACACACACACACACACACACACACATAAGAGTGGCCATGCGTGCATGTCTATATTAGAACTAAACACTGTGCTGGCTTCGCAGCATATATACTAAAATGAGAACTGAACACTTATTTTTCATATGTTATATGCCAGCTTCTGCTCATTAAGCAAATATAAGAGATAAAACCAAAGTGTGTGCGTGTGTGTGTATGTATGTGTATCACTTGTATCCTTTGTCTTCCCGTTGTTCATCAATTTACTTGAGTGGGCACCAGTAACATCTCCATACCACCATATGTCCTGTTGAGTGCTAGTGTAGACCAAGGGCATCTGCTCGCTCCGAAAGACGAAGAAGATCTGCAAACATTCATTCAGGTCATGAAATGAGGTCTATAATTGATACTGGACTTTGGCATATCAAATATGACACGGGTAGCTTGCCAGGCTCTGCCGTGCAGGTGGGAAACTCTTGGTAGTAGGCTCTCAGTTCATGCATTTACTGATGAACTGCGTAGTCGCAAAGCTGCCACACAACAGAGAAAGTCAGCTTTTCTCTTAGCTCTGATGAGCTGTGGAGTCCGGATGTTGAAAATGGTTGCCCTCATGGTGCATGGCTTCCTCTGGCTTCTTGCGAGGCTCTACTGAGAAGGCGGACCAGGGATAGAATACGCCTTCCCTCCCAGATGCCTCATGATCAGCTGAGCACAGGGAGAACTGGTAGCAGCTCTGCCCCAATAGATATCTGTGTCTCTGGTTCAAGCATACTTCCCCTCATATACGTACATATGTGAAAAAAATACATATATGTATTCACCCTACATATGTCTGAATATTTGATATACAATAAAAACCTCAAGATATGATTCTCATATTTGTGAATCATTTCCTTTTACTGTAGTTGGGGGATAATTAAAATATTGACATTTATTATTTTATTATTAAAAATACTCTTGGATGACAGGTTTAGCTAGTCTGGAAGCTTTGCTGTTTTACCCACTCACAGCTTAATCTACTTACATGTTCTTAAACCAAGGTTCATTCTAATGAGATATCTCTTCTAAGTAAACACTGCTAGAGGGTGTGGCAGTTACAGAAGTCACCTTGACTCTGAATAACTTCTGACTTATACATCTACTAAGACTTCTATGTTTTCTAGATTGGACACAGCTCCTTTTTATACCCACTGCACCCAGCATGGGACAGATAGAATTTACCAGGAGATTACCACTCTGGCTACATTGAGACTATCTTTAAAATTATGAGATGGATCATACTAGTTTGCTCTCAAGCAGGTGAGTGTGCCCCTTTCAGTATATGGAGAACAAGATACTCAGAATCACCCTGGTGCAGATAATAAATAAGAAGGACCCTGTGGGTACCATCTAGATTACATGAAACTCATGAAATTAAGATGTATTACTTTATACCAGCTCTCTCTGTCTCTGTCTCTGTCTCTGTCTCTGTCTCTGTCTCTCTCTCTCTCTCTCTCTCTCTCTCTCTCTCTCTCCCCCTCCCTCTCCAGTGTTTTACATGAGATAATCTCCATAGAAGGAATTAGTCCTTGGGAAACCTTTGTTTATACCTGTAATTGGGTGTGGCAATGCCCTTCTACAATCTGTTTAGGGTTCTTTGTTGACACGACCCTCCCTGTCACAGATAGGATTACTTTGATGTACATAAGGCCCCTTCGCCTTTTTCTCCTTCTTTTGGATAGGACTCCTCTTGTGTGAAATCCTCTCTCTTTTGGTGGGAGACTTGGGCTCCCTTTATGGTCTAAGTTCTGATCAGATCCAGTGTTCTTTCATTATATTGGATTGTGATAGTAGAGCTTTTGTACTATTAAGAAGCCTTTTTGAAACTGCTCTGGACTTGTGAGTTTTCGTCCGTTCCCCGGCATCCTCGGAGGTAGAAGAGAACTTCTGTCCTGACACTGTGGGGATCCCAGTGGCATCGCAGACAAAATACTATATCATCACCACCACCAAAATGCCAAGGACTCCTCCCCCACACACACACACATACACATAACTGCTGATATTTGGTTAAATTTACATTTCACAAAGATAAGGAAGAGTGTAGTAGAAAAAAAACGCATTTAACAGTAGCTCTATAATATGGCAATTGCTATGTTTTTTAGGATAAAAGCACATAAAATAGATATTATGAATACTTTTAATATCCTATAAGATATATGTACACAACCAGTATTATATTTTAATGAGAAGGGTCTCCCATGCAGTTCTCAGAGGGTACCAGAGACACTGCCAGTGACACTTTCCCAAAGGGGCTGGATGGCTCAATAGCTGGGGCCCACTACCCTAGCTCATGGGTCACCAGCAACACAGGTGGTGGTTCACAGGTTGTCACCAAGGCCACACTCAGCAATGTTTAAGGGCCAATGCTGTGCTAGGGATAGAAGTCACGGCTTTGTGATAATAGGCACATAATCTGGCCCTTTGGTCTCCTCAGTTCACAAAAAATAGAACCTTAACCAAAATAAATAGATAGAAAGAAATAACAAAAAGAAATAGTAAGAATGCATATGGCAGAGAAATGAAAGAAATATAAATATTACAGTGTACATAATTATGATTCAGAATGAAAACCTTAATTTTAAAACTTGGAATCTTTGATGTTTTATACATTATAACTGAAGATTTTTCCACTTAGATTGCTATATGCCAGCTTCCCCTCATTATGCAAATAAAATAGAACCAAATTGGAGAATAGGGCCAAAAATACAAATATAAATGCTTATGAAGACGAGACACTCAAAGAAGGATCACATGAAAAATTAGTTACATCTTAACTAGTTACCAATAAAAGTCTTCACAAGTTAATACTAGCTATTAGTAGCAAGTCAGACTAATTAATTTATAATCATAGATAATTTTTTCATTCTTACTTCTTGGAACATTAATCACTTATCTTACTTCTTAATTGTGCAAGCGCTGAAAATAGAAAGCTTAGAAGTAATAATGTTGCTCTCAAAAAATTTTACAATTTGTATGGCGTGGGAATCTAGGAAAATAATAATGAGCAAAAATATGTAAAGCATAGAGAATATTATAGAGGCTATACAAATTATTTAAATATGTAGGGAAGTTAGTAAGTAACAAGTCTTGAGAGACTTTCTATAAAGGTAAGTGCACTAAAATTAGCACCTTAAATATATTATGAAAATCATTGTATTGGAAAAGTTTTTTTTCTGTAGGAGTCACAAGAGAGTTTCTTTCTAAAATACTCCACACAGAGACCAAAAGATGGAGAAGTAATGAAAGCTTAAAGAAGACAAGAAGATAATCCATGAACAATTATGGTTACCAATTAAAATAGAAAGAAATGGTTGTTTCAGAGATGTTGCCAAGATATCAGCAATATTTGAAGACCAGGTAATAAAAAAGCAGGATTTTTTAAAAAATGTGATTATATTTAATTTATGCTCACACTATTAGTGAGATAATACTCTTTTAAACAATTAAATTTGAAATGAGAATCTAAAGAACACAGATAACTTTTTCTTATGAAGTAAAATATTTTATAGCAAAAGTAGGAACACATAAACAGCAATAAATTATTTTCATAGCCAAATTATTTTTCTTGTTTTTTTTTTCTTTTTGGGTTACACCTGGCAATGCTCAGGTGTTACTCCTGGCTTTGCACTCAGAAATTACTCCTGGCGGTGTTCATGGGACAATATGGGATGCCGGGGATCGAACCTGGGCGGCATGGGGCAGCTGCGTGCAAGGCAAACACCCTACCTGCTGGACTATCGCTCCGGCCCCAATGATTTTTCTTTTAATTGCAGAAAAGCACATTATATTTTAAAATTCTTGAAAACTTTTGATCAGTTAATATAATTAAGCTAAGTAAAAGGCCATCAAAACATGATGTACATTACAAAATACTAAAACTTTTTCTTTTTTAAACTTGTATTTTTAACTTATTAAAAAGTAATGTAAGCAAACTAGTTGCCAACTTTTATACTAAAAAATTATAAGATATTTTGAAAAAAAATGAAATAAGCTACTAGTGAATGAAATAAATGAAATCAACATGCTATAGATTATAAGATAAGTATTACTAAATACTAAATTGCAAATTGATCAACAGGTTCAAGGAATCTATCAAATTCCCAGTTTTTGATATTTTTACTATAATTTACATTCTGATTTTAAAATTAATACAGAAATAAAAAGTTTCTCAGAACAGCTAAAAAATAAGGAAAAAATAAAAACCCTTTACATGTCCAAAGTATGGGAATCAGACATTTAATAATGCAGGTAGGGTAGTTGCCTTGCAAGTGGCCCACCCAAGCTTGATCCTTGGCATCCCATATGGTTCCCCGAGTACAACCAGGAGTAATTCCTGAGTGCAGAGCCAGCAGTAACCCCTGAACGCCACTGGGTGTGATCAAAAAAATCAAACTGATTAACAGGTTCAAACAGTCTATCAAAGCTACAATAATGAAGACATTTATGCATTGGCATAAAAGCAAAGGTGTAAATTAAGCATTCAATAACAAAATCATCCACTTATAGTTGATAGTTTTTAATAAGATTATGACAATTTTATAAGAAATTATAGTTTGTTCAACAAATGGCACCATAATAAGTATATATTAAGAAAAGAAGAATAGAATTGGAGTCATACATGCCACTGCACAAAGAAAACTAGAGTTGGAGAGATAGCACAGGGGTTAAAGTACTAGCCTTGCAATTAGCTATCTTTGGTTCAATTCTGACAACTGTATATGGTTCCTAATCACTACCAAGACTGACCTCTGAGCACAGATCTGTATGTAAGTAAACACTTAAGATTTCTTGGTATGGACCAAATCCCTTCCCCCACCAAATAAAACGAGGTAGCTTAAAAAGGATGAAAAGACAGAAGAATTCAAAAAACAGACTGTGGACATGGTTTCTAACTTCTTTCAATATGCTGGGGGACAGAATTGATACTACTGGACTTGAATTTCAGTGGATAAAATTTTGGGTAACTCAATAAAGCTGCTAAAACATTGTTTATGTATAGTGAGGAATAAAAATGTTTCTGGTATAACACATGATTATTTTTTGCTTTTTTGGGTCACACCTTGCAATGCTCAGGGGTTACTCTTGGCTCTGCACTCAGGAATTACTCCTGGCAGTGCCAGGAAGACCTTATGGGATGCCAAGGATCAAACCTGGGTTTGACACATGTAAGGCAAATGCTCTACTGATGTGCTATAGCTCTGGCACCAAAACATGACATTTGTTTATTTCAGATTTATAAAAGTTAATCCCTTTGCACTATAAACTGTTGCATTACCTGTAGAAATTTTCAAGTGAGAGTGTGAAGTAAAATAAGTTGCAGAGAATGGCCAAAGAGACAGTTCAAAACTCTGGTGTGCTCGCTTTGCATGTGTGAGTAAGATCCCTAAGCTGACACCCAGTGAGCAGCTTTGGAGGCCCTAAGCACTGAATTATCTAGCTGTTCAGCCTAGAACCCACCCAAGAGAATCACTGACCCTCCGCCATAGTCTCATGGAGAGTCACTTCTTAATGGTCAGAAGGCAGGACAATTAAATTCTGAGTATAACTGTCCTTCAAGATAAAGTGACTTCTACAAACTTCCACTCTGCCCATTGCCTCTTCCCTTCACTTTCCATTTCTTCTTCCTGCTTTCTGTCCCTCTCTGACTCAGATTGGACATTTTCTATGTCTTCTCAATTTTCATATTACCTATATTTCACCTATGTCTTCACAATTTTCATGTTACCTATGTTCACCTGTCCATTTATCTCTATCAGAACTGGTCACGCCACAGCGGAAGTTCATTTAGCATATTTTATAGTGCCATAAATGCTGTGCCAAATGACAAAACATAGAACTAGGTACTACCCTGGATAGAAATATAAATGCACCATTCAACCGAGGGGAAATTGTAATGTCAAATATTCATGCATGGCATAATGGGTGCACTTTCATGGTAACATTTTTTGAACTTGATATATTCAGGCAACTTCAAGCAATTATTGGCACTTTTAGCTTCTGTTAATGAAGTCAATATTCATGACAAAGTGCTTAGGACTTGAAAAATTGTTTCTTTTGCAATCATTCTGTTATAGAAACTGTAAAAATTTCTTTAAAGCTATTTTGCTCAGTTAATTCTCACAACTCTCTCCGATCCTTAAAATTATAATTTCCAATTTGTTGACATAATACCAAGATTTAGCACAATTATGCTTCATGCTCAAATGCTTTCAGTTAAAAGATAATATATGGCAAGCTCAGTTGTGTCAGTCTAAGTTCAATTAGGATTTTTTTTAAACTATGCACATGAACCATGAGATTTTAAGAAATAAATGACAAGTACACTCTTTCTACCTCTTTTTTTTCTTTTCAGTTTTTACTTCAGGCTGAGTTCATGGATTATTCCTGACGGGCGTCGAGTAACATACATGGTACATGGGATTGAACCTAGGTTGTCTGTATGCCAAGGCAAGCACCTTATCAACATTATTATCTCAGTGTCTCATGAATTTCCTGGTTGTCTGGACCAATAGTAGAGCAGGGTGGGGCATTTGCCTTTCACGTGGCTGAATCAGGTTTGATCCTCGCATTCCATATGGTGCTGGGTGTGATACCAAAAGCAAAAAAAAAAGAGAGAGAGAGAGAATTTCCTAATTGTCATTATGCCCCTATTCTCGCACCCTACTTCCTCAGTGACAGAAAGCTTTGTGCGTGTCTCACTTCAGGAGTAGTGAAAAGGGTTTCACAGAACACATTTACACAGCATAAAATATTTGTAACTTTAGAGATACATTGGATTGATTTTCTGAGTCAAGTCTGAGGAACATAAAAACGAAAACCAAGTTTCAAAAGCTGGTTAGGAGAGGTTAGAGAGATAATACAACAGGTGGGGTGCTTGTCTTGAATACAGGGTACCTGGGTTTGATCTTTGACACCCCATATTGTCCTGTGAGCATATCAGAAGTGATCATCATTGAAGACCTGGAGTAATACTTGAGTGACCCCAGGTGTGGCCCCCAAAAAAGAAAAAAAAAATAAGAAGTCTACTGGGAAAAAATGATGCATTGATGAGGTCTAAGGTGTGGATATAATACAGAGAATAAACATGTGTCAGGAGAGAGAAAGAGAATGCAAGCATGATCTGAAGCCCTCATTCAACCTAGTCGTGAGTCAGGGATTCTCTGCAAGAACATTCTGGAGCTATATGTTGGCTGATGAGTAATGTGTGAAGAAAAGAATTAAAACTGGCCATTTGGGAAGTACTCCACAGTTCAGCAGAGTGGAGATGAATGAAGTTTAAGAACTACATTAAAGGGAAATACTCAAATTTAATAACTCCTGAAATCAAGAAAAGGACATCAGGAAAACTGATCATAACTTTCTTTTCCATTTCAGGCTTATCCATGCAGCAGTGAAGAAACTGATATTCTGAATAAAATGTCAGTTTGTTGACATGACTGAAAGGCGACAACATACTGAGGGGTAGACAAGCCTCTCAAGATATAGTCAGAAGGTCCGGGGGCTCCAGCAATGATTCTTGGCTAGCCAAGTTGTTGGCTCAATGCAAGCATCCAAAGAATTGATATTGTTCAGGTTCTGCTGCGATAGAGTACCTGGGCTACCCTACTGGTGCTGGAGTTCTCTGAGGACACAGCCACATCCTGTTTAGGGGCCTCCAGGGCTTCTCCCAGTGATGCTTGTTGTACCTGTTGTACCAGCAATGGAAAGTGGGTCAGGTGACTGTAGGCAGGCATCTTAACCACTGATTATTTCCCTAACTTGAGGATTTTCAATTATTTGAAGGAATCAGAAAAAAATCATGAACCCACAGTTCATGCCTAGCTGTACTTCTTAGATTAATCTCAGAAAGAGATTGGGGTTGGTATTCTTCTGGAATATGAAACATCCCATATTTCTAATAAAAAGTAACACTATCCTCAAGAGAGAAGAATCCCTAGAGAGGAACTAAATCTATACCTGATCCTGGCACTATAAGAAACATACACTGGTACAACATGTCTCCTTATCTGTAGACTTGCTACATAGGTTTAGGAGGTTGGTTCAGGAATGCAGTGTAGAAATAGGCCCTGACAAACAGCTCCTAGATGACCTTGACTGAAAAAGTTCTTAGGGACGTTAGTTGTGTGAATTTTTACCGTTTATTTCTCTCCAATTTCTTAACTTACCTGGTCTATGCAAAAAACACAAAGGAAAATAAATCACATTTAGGAATACATTATTATATTTATTTTGGTACTTGGAAAATGAGTGTCTGATAATTCTGAGAATGAAATATGAAAAAAATAATTATTCTTGTGAATGAGTTAGAAAAAAGAGATGATTACATGAAGTTTTATGTGCCAAAGATTTTAACCAGAAAATTTGGTTTATTATGAAAGGAAATGTCTTTTGATTGGGGTGTAAAGTTTAATAAATATAGGAACATTAAAAACATCTTATATATGAGACTACATGAAACTAAAAAGCTTCTGCACCTCAAAAGAAATGGTGACCAAGATACAAGACAGCCCAGAGAATCATGAAGAATATTCACCCAATGCCCATCTGATAAAGGGTTGATACCCATGATATGTAAGGCACTGGTAGAACTCATCCATTACTGTTTGGTATGTCGACTGGTCCAGCCTTTTTGGAATACAATATGGACATTCCTAAAATAAAAACAACTAGAAATTGAGCTTCCATTTGACTCAGCAATACCACTCCTGGGAATATACTCTGGGAGGCCCAAAACATACAACAGAAACACCATCTGCATGTCTACGTTCATAGTTGCACTCTTCACAATAGCCAGGATCTAGAAACAACCTGAGTGCCTGGGAATAGATGACTAGATATGGAAAGTGTGTTACATCTACACAATTGCATGCTATGTAGCTATTAGGAAAACAAGTTATGAAAAAAGTTATGAAATTTGCCTATAAATAGATGGACATGAAGAGTATCATGTTGAGTGAAATTAGTCAGAAGGTAAAGGACAGATATAGAATGACTGCATTCAGTTGTGGGATATAAAAAAATACTATGAGACTAACATCCAAGACCAGACAAAACATGGACCAGGAGGATTTGTCAATGGTTGAAATCTACCACAAATGTGTGCAAGTCATATGCTAGGTAATACAGAAAAGTAACCAGTGTGTTAATAAGTATCCTAAATGATGCCACATTAGAACTGAACACTGAACATAGGTAAAAGGATATGCATGACAACCCTTAAATGTATGTATTGCAAGTCACAACATATTAGAGAACAGGGAGAGAGAGGGAGAAAAGATGAAAGGGAAAGAGAGGAAAAGAGAGATAATGACAGAGAGAGAGAGAGA
Source organism: Cryptotis parvus (assembly GCA_021461705.1). Taxonomy (NCBI): domain Eukaryota; kingdom Metazoa; phylum Chordata; class Mammalia; order Eulipotyphla; family Soricidae; genus Cryptotis; species Cryptotis parvus. The sequence goes on along the minus strand of JAJIBD010030611.1, from coordinate 332,933 downwards.
GAGAGAGAGAGAGAGAGAAGAAAAGTACCTGCCATAGAGGTAAGTTGGGGACTGAGGGGAAGTAATCTGGGGACATTGGTGGTGGGAAATGGGTACTGGTGGAGGGATGGGTGCAGGAACAATGTATGACTGAAACCCAAACATGAATAGTTCTGTAACTTTATATCTCATGATGGTATAATGAAATTTTAAAAATGGCTTTTCAGGGCTGGAGAGACAGTACAGTGTTTAAGAAACTTGGTTCACATGTGCGACCCTAGTTCAGTTTGTAGCCTTTTAGCATCATCAGGAGAGATTCTCTGAGCACAGAAGCACAGGAGAAGTCCCTGAACAATCCTGGTAGTTCAGCATCCCACTCCACTCCACCCCTGCATTTCAATGACCCCCAAAATAACCCTAAAAAGTACTTAAGTTTCTGGTTGATTACTTTAAGCATAGTTTTCATAAATTGTTAACATTTAATATGTTATTCAATGTTATGTTAATATATAATATATTAAATGTTATGTTAAATATATGTTTAAATATATTTAAAATATATATATTAAAGTCCAGTATGTAATATAATAATATGAAAAAACAGAAATAAGATAAGTAAAGGATGAAATTTATATATATATTTATTTATTTTTGCTTTTGGGTCACATCCAGCAATGCTCAGATGTTATTCCTGGCTCATCACTCAGGAATTACTCCTGGTGGTAATTATACATGGTGGCCAGAGGACCATATGGGATAGCAGATACTGTACCTGGTCAGCTGGTGCAACACCAACACCCTACTCCCTGAAATTTAATGAAATATTTATTATGTTCTAAATATTCTTAAGTCATAACATAAACTTTTAATTAATGTGTAGATAAAGTTCTTCCTGTTTTAAATGATAAAGAGTATGTTATGACAAACTATTTCCACAGTAAAAAATAAGTAAAAAATTCAAATTCCCTCTTTCCAATAGCACCTCTATACCAAATTCCTATAAGAAGTTTCTTGTGTATTATTTATGAGTCTGATTATATAATATTATGTTACTGTCTCTGAATTATGGGCAAAACATATGAAATTGTTGAAATGAAGCACAGGCATAATTACTTTTATATACATATAATAAAAATTTAGGAAGAGATGACTTTAAAATATATTCGAGAAAGGAACAGTGAGCCAATAATTGTCGAAAGTCCATTACAATCCACAACATGTAAGAAAGGGAAGAGAGAAAGAGAGAGAGAAAAGAAAGATAGAAAAGAGATAGAGAACCTGCCACGGAGGCAGGCTAGGGGAAGGGGGAGGGTATCGGGGACATTGGTGGTGGGAAATGGGCACTGGTGGAGGAATGGGTGCTGAAACACTGGATGGCTGAAACCCAAGCATGTACATTTTTGTAATTGTCAAAAATTAATTAATTAATTAATTAAAAATAAAATTAAATGAACAATTATTTAAAGCAAAAATATATTCGAAAGATTTAGGTTAGATCTTTTTAAATCCCTCCCAGAAAACTCACCATTTTGTCATTGATTTTGAGTTGTCAAAGCTGCAGATAAAACACTGAAAGTGTTTGCAGAATCTTTTTGACTACAGCTGCTTTTTAAATTTTGAGTTGCTATCACATGGTGAATAAATCAAGCATGTTGAACTAAAAGGACTCCAAAATAGTTTTTTTTCTATAAATAACCAATGATAATAAAAATAACCATAATCAAACTATCTCTAAGCAGTTGGAGATCTGAGCACAGAACATTCTCTCTTAAAACTGAAATGTTAATGAAAGTCATTAAAAATTCTTTTGAATCTGTATCCCTAAATTTATACTTTTACCAGGTATACTATTCCCATTAAAATGTTTTCAAAAAACCAATCTTAGTAAATCATAATATGTAACTCTTAATTACCCTATAGCAATAGTAAACATGGTTAAACTAATGAGAGATCAAATCGTTCTTAATAGATTTTCCTCCAATCAGTGATTTGGCCCATACCCCAGTAGCCATTCTAAATGAGGTAAAATCCTCTTGAATTCTATTGAATTATGTAGTATTAACAACTATTTAGCAGCACATTAAAATGTGTGGGAAAACATTGAGAAACAGAAGTTTTATTGAGTTAAATATTAAGATAAGTGACAGTAAATTTTAAATATTCATTTACTTCCAGAGGAATATTTTTCCATATGTGGCATTTGGCTACTGACTTCAACACTGGAATGAGATAGAAATCAGGGAACCTAATTGAAAAACTAAAAGAACACCTGGAATTTCATTAAATAAAATGAAAGTAAAGATTGAAATTTAATAATGTGACATTGCTAGAAAACTTAAAATTTTTTAATTTTTGGTAAAAAGGAAAAGAAAGAGTCAATTTTATTTATCTCTTCTTACAATTCTTTTGCCAAAACCCTGGGCATCTAAGTTCATGCTCTAAAACTAATTGTTGAATGAATGACTTAATAATAATAGCAAAATTTGGAACTTATCTTTATGATAATTTTATATAAATTCTACAATAAAATTTTCCTACAAGTTTATATATCATTACACATGCTTCTAAAAGTGATAATATGTAATTTGAGCATAAAATACTATTTTAACTTAAATATGGTCATGATTTGGGGCGGAGCGATAGCCCAGCAGGTAGGGCATTTGCCTTGCAGGCGGCTGGCCTGTGCCAGCCCAGGTTTGATCCCCGGCATCTCATATGGTCCGCCGAGCACCACCAGGAGTCATTCCTGAGCAAAGAGCCAGGAGTAACCCCCTGAGCATCGCCGAGTGTGACCCAAAAAAGCAGAAAAAGAATATGGTCATGATTTGAACTTGCTAAGACAATGCCTTAAATTATTTGAAATATGGCTTAGAATTCTTTAACAGTTCTTTTAAATGAAAAACTATTAAATTTTTATTATAAAAACACATTCCACAAAAAATAAATTAAAACAGAATTTCACCGTCTAGCGATAATAACTGTAAGACATACTTTTGGAATATATGTGTATCATGATAGAATTACATACAGTTTCACTTTGACTTACTTGTAAGAACATTTTATGTGATTAAATATTCTCATAAACATTCTTAAGTATAGTGAGACAATATGGAATATAAACATATAATAAAGAATTTAACCAGTATGTTTGTAATTTTTGTTTCAAGTCTGTGCTTTAATATTTTATTAGATAAGTTATACTACTCATCAATAAACACATCACTATACATTATAATGATAGTATCTACTGCACTTAAAAAGTGATTTTATATAGTACACTTGTTAATCAAACTGTTTCATTACATAAAAATTACCTTTTCCACTTACTGAATGGATTTAAACATTTATAAGATCTTATTTAATATATTACATTTACAATTTTAGTGTGCAAAATTTGTGTGAAAACTAGTTTTTGTTAATCATGCTTGCTATGCCAAAGTTACATTTTTTTTTACTAACTCAGTGAAAAAATATGTTGTAATATAGGAAAAATGACTACACTTTTTAAAATTTTACATGTGTTTAATTTACCTTGATTTCTTTTTTTTTCAATGTCCAGGAAAGAACAATTCTTAATAAAAATAATTAGTAATGTTCACATAATCATTGTATCACTGTCTTCCCGTTGTTCATCGATTTGCTCGGGTGGGCACTAGTAACATCTCCATATTCCTGTCACAAGCAAGTGTAGCTCAAGGGCAACTGCTTGCTCCAGAGACAGGAAGAGCCTCAAACCATTCATTCAGGTCATGGAATTGAGGTCCATAAGTGTTACTAGTTTTTGGCATAACAAACAAAACATGGGTAGCTTGCCAGGCTCTGCCATGTAGGTGGTATACTATCAGTAGAAAGCTCTGATCTCGAGCATTTCCTGATGAAACTTCACATAATACTTCTCAAAATAATTAACTTAGAATTTGGGGTAAAAGTATTGTATTGACAATCAGTATTACAGTTCAACAAGACCCTTGGCACCATATGAACATAGAGTGACCCTTGAGCATACAGACAAAAGTAGGCTTAGCATGGATGGGTGTGCCAAAATTTTATATGTGTAAGAAATTAAGAAATGCGCCTGAAATCTTAAAATATAAAGACTAATACCTAACCTCCGTAAGCACTTTTAAGTCCTAAATTCTGTTGAATTTTTATGTATCTACATACATGTACATGTACTTGTATGTATATGTGTATTAAAATCATAATAATTTTTCATAACTTATTTTTCTGGGTTAAAAATCTTCATCTTCTGGTGGAAAGGGGGCACTGGTGGAGGGATGGGTGCTGAAACACTGTACAAATGATACCCAATTATGAACATCTTTGTAATTGCATATCTCACAGTTGTATAACAAATCAATTAAAAATTAAAAAATATCTCCACTTTTTCACTGCATGATTTTTTTTTCCTTATTTTTGGGTCACATCCGGCCATGCTCAGGGGTTAATACAATCGGGATTTACTCCCAGCAGTGCTCGGGGACCATATGGGATGCTGGGACTTGAATCGGGTCAGCTGCATGCAAGGCAAATGCCCTACCTGTTGTGCTATCGCTCCGGCCCCTTGCAGTGATTTTTATCTCAAGTAAAAGCCAAATCATTTTATGCAGCCCAACCTGTTCATTGATTTGTTAAAAAGTAGTAGATCTCAATTTTTACTACTTTGCTTTTGCTGAAGATCTACCCCCCCACCCTTTTTTGGTTATCAATAACAGGAGTAAAATGGAGAGTTACGTGCATAAGAATTTTTATATAATTAGAATTGTTTCCTTAGGATATGTTCCCAGAAATAAAATTAACGAATCAAATGTTATGAACTTGTTAATCTCTTGAAACATACTGCCAAACGTCTTTCCAAATGCATTCCCCTAAATTATATTTTCAACATTAGGGCATGAGAATTTTCTTTAAAAAAGTATAGTTAAACATTAAAGGACACTTCTGACTCAATTGGAACTTGAGAAATAACTTGAGAAAAACCCAAAACCTGTTATACATTCCACCACTTCTGTTACATTTAAATCAGTCAACCTCACATGAATTCTACAGAGAATTTAACTAGGTAGTGCAGACATACAGCATGATTCCTAGCCACTGAAAGTATGTAATTACAAAGTAACTATAAGGGATGTAAAACAGACAATATCAATGTAATGCTGACCAAGTTCAAGGACATACAGCACTAGTTCTCTCTCCCAACTTTCTCTAAGGAAAGAGAAAGTAAATGAGGCTTCAAGCTCTGATAAAGTCACTTATCTTGATTACATAGTAGTTATCCAAGAGAACGAAAAGTAGAGACATAAAGAGGATAGCCAGAAAAAGGATTAGAATGAGTTGGGAGAATAATCTGTAATCTTACTGGATTGTAAATATGGAAAACTACTTTCTTCCCATCATTCCCTAACATTTATAGTACACTCATTCCTTTAATATAGTTTTAAGTTTCTAAGAAATCTGTTCTATAATCACTTCCTATCCATGCAAAGTATATTTCAGCCTTGTAACTGTTCCCAAGAGAAAGGGTGCAATTAAGAGATTCCCTAGAGAATATTTGACAAACATATCAGTGTGTTTTTCCATGAGGCAGTTACTAATGGTAATACTCACATTCAGAGGTCAGGGTCCAGGGAAGCTTAACTTCCTCCAAAGCTTTGAATATTTCCACATACCAAAATATTGTCCAACACAACCAGTAGTGTTCCAACTACTCTTATTGGCTAACACTGAGATGGAGCAACATATTTAAAGACAAAAACGGTATTTTACACATCTGTCATCTGAATGACACTTGGAACATAAAAATGTTATATACACAATAAGCATCCACTTAATCCCCTTGATAGACTAAGATGAAAATTATTGCACTTTAAAACATAAGTAAAATGTTTAAAGGACTTTGTTTTACCTTCCTACTCAGCAGACATAAGCACAAAGAGTATTATCTAAAAATGATTGGGTTGTGTGTTGCCCATACTGAAATAAAACCAATGGCAGCATCACTAACTGTTTACATTGGCAGAGCAAACACATCATATCAATCTACTCTATCACTTTCTATATGGGGAATAATTGAGAGATATATTTAATATCTGTGAAACCTTATATACTTAATCATTGTGGTTCAACTCACTTATCTAGAGTTACCTGGAAGTGAAGTATAATTGTGTGAAGCTTAAGACAACCTATTATAGAAACTGGTGACAAAAACACTGAGTTTATCTAAGTAGCTCATTTTTAATTATATTACTGAAGTTTTTTAAGTCCATTGGCATAGATTGCTTTTAAAAGTGTTTTTTTTAAAGCAAAATTGCTGTGATTTATTTTTTTCTACTGAATCTTTACACATCATTAAAAGTCTTTAGCCTTAAAGACTACCATTCAGCTCTTGGAAAGGGAAAATAATCCTCCCTTAAAAACATAGGATTCTTCGGATTTCTACTTTACAATAAAATAGGCCACAGGCAAATAAACACAGTTCTGAGTTAAAAGTGACCAGAGAATTAGGTTTCAGAATTATCGTAAAACAGGAAGGTTGTGCGGGTGTAACATAGGATGAAAGCAGCTAAACCCCAGGGCCTTCCTGCTGATGAGGGGGCCATGCCAAAATCCACAGTGGTTTCCACACAATACAAAGACACACAAAGCTGCACACCAGCACAATACTCAAAATGCTTAGAACCAGAGTTATCTTTCCAAAAGTCCAGTTTAAAATGAATAAGAAAAACAAACAAAACCAACTGTTCAGAGAGTGGATTTTACTGTTTCTGAAAACACTGCTAGTACATTTAGATTAGAAAAGACTTTCAAGTACGTGCATGTTAGCAGTTATATTAAGGTAACGCCATCTGGGGAATAATCTTTCCTTGTGGGTAATTACGCAGATGTATATACACTTAAATGCCTCTAAAGAGTTGTCCCTTTGGTTTAGGTATAGTATTTCTAGCTGAACAATTGCTCTGGGTCACACCTGGGGGACAGAAAACATAGATGTGCATTGGTAGCTATGGCCTGAAACACAGATGATGATAAGGAAAACATACATTGTGGAAAGCAGTGCTTGAGCTAGAGCTACAGGCACGTTCCAATCAAAGGAGCAGGAGCGTCCATCAAACGAAGGAAGAGGTTAACTTGCTCACGAGAAACATAATGAAAGTCAGATCAATTTTTTCCTTCTCAGAAATACAGACGCAGCTTTTCCTTAATTTGGAATGGTCTTTGGAAAACGTGAAGCTTGTGTTTATGCAACTCTGTTCTTTTCAGCAGTCTAGTTCAATAGGTCTGTAGATTTCTGTTTTGTTTGCTCTTTTATCTTGTTATAGTAATAAGTAGGTATTGTTAAACCTGCACATGAGGTTTCAACACAGAGGCCTGCACTGTAGTATATAAGCAACATTAATGCAAAAAAGGGTAACTGAACTTCTAAATGCTTTGCAAACTCCAAAATATTTAGCCTGAAAATTTAGTCCTTTTCCTAAATTAAAATATATACACACATTTTACTGAAAATGAATGTTTTATCCATAATCTATAATGTACTCATGTACTTGATATATTTAATTTCAATATCTTTCAATACAATAGAAGGATAAATTCAATAAATAGAGTACAAACTTTCAAATATTAGCCACACTTGAAATAAATTCCAGTGAGATTGTAAATCACCAGGTCAAATGCATAAAGTTTTAACATGCACAGGTACAGGAGAAAATGTACATAAACAATGTGATTTATAAAAGATAGTAATAATAACTGACATGAATCATAATAAAATAGGCAGCATATCATTTTCTCTGCAATAATCACACATCAAATACTTGTCGATTTTGACTCAGAGTAAATAAAATAGGCATTCTTTTTTTTTCTTTTGTCTTTTTATTTTTTTAATGAATTTTAATTTTTACAATTACAAAGATATACAATTAAAAAGTTCATATTTGGGTTTTGGTCATACAGTGTTCCAGCACCCATCTCGCCAGCAGTGCCCATCTCCCACCACCAACGTCCCCGGATCCCTCCCCCCTTCCCCCAGCCCTCCTCCATGGCAGGTTCTTTATTTCTTTGCCTTTCTCTCTCTTTCTCTTTTACTTCCCTCCAGACTATGGATTACAGAACCTACAACCTAAGGGTTGTCATGTGTATCTTTTTGCCTCTATTTCATGCTCAGTTCTAGGTTGGCATTAGTACCCTCGACAATTGTTAGCACACTGTTCCATTTTCTGTCTTACCTAGCCTCTGACTCCCACACGTTTGTGATAATTTCCACCTTTGACAAGACCTCCTGATATATGTTTCACTTGACCTTGGATATTGGTATCATAATATGTACATATATATTTATGCTATGCACATAAATGCAGTCATTCTGTGTCTGTCTCTTTCCTTCTGGCTAATTTCGCTCAACATAATCTTCTCCATGTCCATCTATTTATAGGCAAATTTTATAACTTCATTTTTCCTAACAGCTGCATAGTATTCCATTGTGTAGATGTACCAGAGCTTTTTATCCAGTCATAGATTTTCGGGCACTCTGGTTGCTTCCAGATTCTGGCTATTGTGAATAATGCTGCTATGAACATAAAAGTAGGGATGGTGTTTCCGCTGCGTATTTTTGGCTTCCCAGAGTAGATTCCCAGTAGTGGTATGGCTGGGTCAAATGGGAGTTCAATTTCTAGTCTTTGGAGGAATGTCCATATTGTTTTCCAGAAAGGCTGTACCAACTGGCATTCCCACCAACAATGGATGAGTGTCCCCTTTTCCCCACATCCACGCCAGCACTTCTATTAAGATAATCAATCATTCCATCGTTTATTATAAAATGTGTCAAGAACAAAATCACCACAGGTAACTATTAACATTTCATCTACTTGAACTTAAGTCGATGTTGATTTGAAACTTGAGTAGTGAAAAAAAAAACTTCCAGTGGGCCAGAGTGAAAGTCCAGGGATAGGGCATTTGTCTTGCCCATGGCCTACCAGAGTTCAATCCCTGGCATACCATATGGTCCCCTGAGCACTGCCAGGAGGAATTCCTGATTGCAGAGATAGGAGTAATCCCTGAGTATTGCCAGGCGTGACCCCAAAAAGCAAAATAATAATAATGATAATAATAATAATAATAGTAATAATAATGATAAAAAAGAAAAAAACTTCACTAATTTAGCAATCTAAGTATTTCTTAGAAAAAAAATTTCCCAATACAAAAAAAAGATAGCACAGGACCGGCTGGAAATCTCCCCCCCACAGGTGTGTGCGTGACCCCTGCGTCTCCGCAGACCCAAACTGCCCCAGGGAAGAGTGGAAACTCCATCAACGGGAACCAAGGCAAACTGCCTTGGTTTCACTATGGATCCTTGGGCGCTGCACCCCGGGACCAGCTGGAAATCTTCCCACAGGACCAGCTGGAAATCTCCCCCCACAGGTGTGTGCGTGACCTCTGCGTCTCCTCGGACCCAAACAGCCCCAGGGAAGAGCGGAAACTCCATCAACGGGAACCAAGGCAAACTGCCTTGGTTTCAACGCGGAACCTTGGGCCCCGCTCCCGGGATCATCCCAAAACTCAAAACCTCGCAGAGCGTTGGCGTGTCCAGGCGACCCTCTTACTACCTATCGTGCATGAGGTACCAGTGAACCTTGGTTCCTATATCCTTGCTACCCACCCAATCTCTGCAAATAGACCAGACACCTACTAACTGTACTATCTAGTCACCCAAGACCCCACATTTGAAACCTACAATAGTCATAATGGTAAGGCAATGCAAAGTTCCATCCAGCTCTGTGAGTGAAGTCACTAGTCCAGATGAGCCATGTAATACCAATGAGTTGTATACCCTCTCTAATAAGGAATTTCGGAAAGAAATGTTAAGGAGTCATAAGGAATTCAAAGAAGCAATGGAATGCAAACTCAATAAAATACAAGAGGACATGATAGAAGAAGTGAGGAAAATGCAAAGGGAAATGACAGTTATTAAAAATGAGGTAAATGAAATGAAAAACACAGTGGAAAGCCAGCATAGCAGAATAATAGCTACTGAAGAAAGAATTAGTGATCTTGAAGACGCATTCCAAAGATTCTCTACACAACACCAGAAGATAGAAAAAAGACTCACAATTACCGAACAGACAACAAGAGATAATCGGGATGAAGCCAGAAGAAACAACATACGGATCATTGGGGTCCCAGAAGGGCAAGAAGAAAACCCTGATGAAGAAGAAACTGTCAAAGCCATCATTGCTGAGAAGTTCCCGAACTAAAGAACGCTTGCCTCAAGATCCAGGAGGCCCGTTAGGATACCTGCTAAAAGAAACCCCAACAAGAATACTCCAAGACACATCTTAATTAAAATGACAAAAACTATAGATAGAGATAGAATACTGAAAGCAGCAAGATCAAAGAAGGAAATCACATACAAAGGAACATCTCTAAGATTTACAGCAAACTTTTCTGATGAAACACTCCGAGCCCGAAAACAATGGTGGGATATTGTGAAAAGGCTTAATGAACTGCAGGCCTCACCAAGAATTCTTTACCCGGCCAGACTCACATTCAGATATGAAGGAAAGATACACAACTTCATGGATAAGCAACAACTGAGGAACTTCATGGATTCAAAACCAACTTTAAAAGAAGGACTGAAGGGTCTACTAAATACGACCAAACCCATAAGCACAACAAACACAAACAGAAAGATGGCACAAAATCCGATGACAACAATCTGTCTCAATGTCAATGGTCTAAATGCACCAATTAAGAGACACAGAGTAATAAAATAGTTTAAAAAAATTGAACCCAACATTCTGCTGTCTACAAGAAACACATCTGAATAATCAGAACAAACACAGACTCAAAGTCAAAGGTTGGAAGACCATTCTCCATGCAAACAACTCCTCCAAAAAGGCTGGTGTGGCCATATTAGTATCAGATAATATAGACTTCAGGCTGAAAAAGGTTAGAAGGGACAACGAAGGCCATTTCTTATTACTTAAGGGGTATGTACACCAGGAAGAAATTACATTAATAAACATATATGCACCCAACGAGGGGTCAGCAAAATACATAAAACAACTGCTAAAAGACCTCAAAGAAGACATTAACAGTAGCACAATAATAGTTGGAGACTTCAACACTGCTCTATCAACGATGGATAGATCAACAAGACTGAAACTCACCAAAGAAATATTGGCCCTGAAGGAAGAAATGGAAGAAAGAGAGCTAGTGGATATATACAGGGCTTTTCATGCCAAAAAAGCTGAATACACATTTTTCTCCAGTGCACATGGAACATTCTCCAAGATAGACCACATGCTGAGCCACAAAGCATACCTCAATAAAATTAAAAAGATAGAAATTGTGTCAGCTATCTTTTCAGACCATGATGCACTGAAAATGGAAGTTAACCGTACACAGAAACAGGGAGTCAAACCAAACACCTGGAAACTGAACAGCTCACTGCTGAACAACAAATGGGTCATAGAAAAAATCAAACAGGAAATCCAAAGATTTCTGGAAACAAATGAAAATGATGACACCAACTATAAGAACTTGTGGGACACGGCAAAAGCCGTGTTAAGAGGGAAATTTATAGCTCTGCAAGCATTCATCAGGAAACAAGAAAGGGCCCACATAAATAACCTGACTACACAGCTGAAGACATTAGAGAAAGACCAACAAAAGGAGCCCAACCCAGGCAGAAAAAAGGAAATAATAAAACTTAGAGAGGAAATCAATGAGTTGGAAACCAAAAAAAAACAATCCAAAAAAATTAATGAAACCAAGAGCTGGTTTTTTGAAAAAATAAACAAGATTGACAAACCATTGGCAAGACTTGTAAGGACAGGGAAAGAGAGAACCCAAATAAACAGAATCAGAAATAAAAAGGGTGACATCACAACAGAAACCACAGAAATCCAAAAGATCATCAGAGATTACTTTGAGAGCTTGTATGCCGTGAAACATGAGAATCTAGAAGAAACGGATCAATTCCTGAAGTCCTATAACCTCCCACGGCTGAAACAAGAAGACCTCCAATACCTGAATAAGCCTATCACCATTGAGGAAATAGAAACAGTAATTAAAAGTCTTCCCAAACACAAAAGCCCAGGTCCAGACGGATTCCCTAGTGAACTCCCAAACCTTTAAGGAGGACCTACTGCCTGTCCTGGTCAAACTCTTCCAGGAAATAGAAGAAACAGAAACACTACCAAACAGCTTCTATGAGGGACATATCACCCCTGATACTCAAAGCAGTGAGAGACAACACAAAGAAAGAAAACTACAGACCAATATCCCTGATGAACACGGATGCTAAGATTTTCAACAAAATACTAGCAAACAGAATCCAAAGACTCATCAAGAAGATTATACATCATGACCAAGTAGGATTCATCCCGGGTATGCAAGGATGGTTCAACATTCGCAAGTCAATCAACATAATACATCATATCAATAAGAGAAAAAATAAAAACCATATGATCCTACCAATAGACGCAGAGAAAGCATTTGACAAGATCCAGCACCCGTTCATGATTAAAACCCTCCAGAAAATGGGAATTGAAGGGACGTTCCTCAAGATAGTTACAGCCATCTACCAAAAGCCCACAGCGAGCATCATTCTAAATGGGGGAAAAGTTGAAAGCCTTCCCCTGAGATCAGGGACAAGACAAGGTTGCCCACTCTCACCCCTTTTATTCAATATAGTACTGAAAGTACTTGCCATAGCAATTAGAGAAGAAAAGGACATCAACTGCATCCAGATAGGCAAGGAAGAAGTCAAGCTATCATTATTTGCAGATGACATGATATTATACCTAGAGAACCCTAAACTCTCTACCAAAAAACTCCTAGAAACAATAGACTCATATAGTAGAGTGGCAGGATACAAAATCAACATGCAAAAGTCGGTGGCTTTCCTATATACAAATAACGAAAGTGAAGAAGGGGATATTAAGGAAACAATTCCATTCACAATTGTGCCACAGAAAATCAAATACCTAGGAATCAACTTACCCAAGTGTGTAAAGGACCTGTACAAAGAAAACTACAAGACACTGCTCCAAGAGATAAAAGAGGACACAAGGAAATGGAATCATATTCCCTGCTCATGGATGGGGAGAATCAACATTGTCAAAATGGTAATACTCCTAGAGCTCTGTACAGATTCAATGCAGTCCTTATAAGGATACCCATGACATTCTTCAAAGAAATTGACCAAACATTCCTGAAATTTGTATGGAACAATAAACCCCCAAGGATAGCTAAAGCAATCCTCGGGAAAAAGAAGATGGGAGGCATCACCTTTCCCAACCTCAAACTGTACTACAAGGCAGTAGTAATTAAAACAGCATGGTATTGGAATAAAAACAGACCTGTGGACCTATGGAATATAATTGAGTATCCTGACACCCAACCTCAAACACATGATCATTTAATTTTTTGATAAAGGTGCAACGAGTCTAAAATGGAGTAAGGGAAAGCCTCTTCAATAAGTGGTGTTGGGAAAACTGGGCAGCGACATGTAAAAAAATGAATTTGGACCTGTGTCTAACACCATGCACAAAAATCAGATCAAAGTGGATTAAAGATCTCAATATCAGACTTGAATCCATAAAAGTACATTGAAGAAAATATAGAAAAACCCTCCATGACATTGAAACTAAAGGCATCTTCAAAGATGAAACATCACTAACAAAGCAACTAGAAGAAAAGATAAACATATGGGACTACATGAAACTAAAAAGCTTCTGCACCTCAAAAGAAACAGTGACTAAGATACAAAAGCAGTCCACAGAATGGGAAAGAATATTCACCCAATACCCATCTGATAAGGTGTTAATATCCAGGATATATCAGGCACTGGTAGAACTTTACAAGAAGAAAACAGCCAACCCCATTAAATAGAGGCAAAAATATTCACATGACAACCCTTTAATGTATGTTCTGTAATCCACAGTCTGAGGGGGAAGGAAAAGAGAAAGAGAGAGAAATGGAAAGAAATAAAGAACCTGCCATGTAGGAGGGCTGGGGGGGGGAGGGGGAGGGAACCGGGGACGTTGGTGGTGGGAGATGGGCACTGGTGGCGGGATGGGTGCTGCAACACTGTATGACCAAAACTCAAATATGAACTTTTTAATTGTATATCTTTGTAATTGTAAAAATAAAAAAAAATTAAAAAATCAAGGTTATAGCAAGATTGAATCATGTAACACCTAACACCACAGACTGAGTTGAGTAGCTGGTCCTTTTCTGATAACTTCTTCTTCACTTGTTCATGAGGAATCTTGTGTTTTTGTCATACTGGACTAGAACTGGCTATTCCCATTCATTCATTCCCTGTTTTCCTCTTGGATCTTTTGCTTTGTTTTATTCTGTCCTGATTTTGTTTCATGGCCACACCCAGTGGTACTCAGGAGCTATTTCAGTATCTCTGCTTGGGGTCACTTCCAGCCATGTGTGATGCTGGGATCAAACTCAGAGCAAAGCATGTGTTTCAGCCTCTGAGTTATTTCTCCAGCTCTCTCTGATCTTTATTTTATAGGAGCCATGTACAATGATGTGAGCTTAAAGGGTTTTTTTTTGTTTATTTGTTTGTTTTTGCTTTTTTGGGTCACACCCAGCAATGCTCAGGGGTTACTCCTGGCTCTTCGCTCAGGAATTACTCCTGGTGGTGCTCAGGAAACCATAAAGGATGCCGGGAATCGAACCCGGGTCGGCCACGCATAAAGACAAATGTCCTACTCACCGTGCTATCACTTGGGCCCCAATTTTATAGGTTCTAATGCCAGCAATGTTCAGGGGCTACCAGGGCTCCACCCAGTGCTCTGTGGGACGTACAATGATGGGATCAAATGCAGGTTCTTGCAAATGCCAGCACATGCCAAACCTGTGCTCTGATACTTGAACTTTCTCCAGAGGCCCCTCTCCAGTTTCCCAGGGTTTAATTCCTTGGTCCTTTTCCCTACCTAATACCACTTTTTGCTGAATTCACTTCATATCAAGATAAATATTATGATGTGTTTGCAAGTCTAAAACATTGTATTCTCATTTTACTTTTATTCTTAACTCTGTATTACTGTAACCTCTTGCTTGACTCTTAAGTAATGTCTACTTGTCTATCTAAATAAATCTCCAGCTGAATTTCTTCACAAACCTGTATTTTTATATTAATATTTTATTATACCACCATGAGATAGAGTTACAAAGATGTTCATGTTTGGGTTTCGGTCATACAGTGTTCCAGCACCCATCCCTCCACCAGTGCCCATTTCCCAACCCCAATGTCCCTACTTCCCCCCCCTAGCCTGCCTTTATGGCATGTTCTTTATATCTTTTGTTTCTTTCTCTCTCTCTCTCTCTCTCTCTCTCTCTCTCTCTCTCTCTTTCAGTATGTCTCTTTCTTCTTTTACACATTGTGGATTGCAATACATACATTAGAAGTTATCATATGTATCTTTTGTGCCTATATTCGATGCTCAGTTCTAGGATGGAACCTGAATTATTTGTAGTCCTTTCTGTATTGGTTGACTGCTGCACACACACACACACACACACAAAAATTTGTAGTCAAGCACTACATTTTGGAGTCATCCTTTTCCTCTTCCATTTTTCTGCACTTTCCACCTAAATTTATCAGGAAATTCTACTGGTTCTAACTTAAAAATCATATTAACATTTGGGAGACCAATAATAAGACCATTTCTAATCCATTCCAAATAGTAAGGTATAAGCCAATATCTTTTTTTACACAATTGCATATTCCAAAATCTGAATCAGAATAAACAATTGTCTATTGAAAGACCGTAAAAATGGTTATCATTTTCTTTAAAGCAGACAGAATTTCACAAGCTTTATTTTATTATACCAGTCCTTTCCTCCATTACTTCCAAATCATCTCTTATTACTATCTCTTTTCTAGCCACATTGATCTCCCTTTTTAATTCATGTGCATTCCAGTCATCCCCCATGCGACTGTCAGGAAACTATTCCCTCAGATCTGCATCTGGGAAACTTGCTTCTCTCAAAGTGTTTCTCACATCTATTCTTGTTTTAAAAATTGAAATTTCTCCCCATACCTTCCAACTATTTGATTTTCATTCATTTTCCCCAAGCCTTTTTTTTCATTGATCTTTATTTGAACCTATCCTTCTTCAAATATAAGTTTTAGTATAGACACAATATTTTACAATATTTGTGTTTTGTTTAGTGCACAAGTCACCTGGGATAATACCTTAAATATATTAGATACTTAGCAAATATTTGTATAATAGAGTAGAAATAATGGAACTGAATAGTTTGGAAAAATCATAAAATGGCATGGCGTAAAATCAAAGGGAACAGAATAGAACAAAGTGAATGGGTAAAGCAAATGGCTATTCTGTTAACCCACCATACCTGGTACTTAATATCACCAACTCTGCATCTATTCCTATCTTCAGAAACAACATATCATGGCAACTGGCTGAGTTCCAAAAAAGAAGTATAACTCTGAAATGAAATTATTTGAAATTTTATAAGATATTCAAATATCTCAATTACAAACATGATAAAATAAGCAACTACTAAGAAAAATTTTTCTAAAAATAAGGCACAAATCAGACAGCCAGGATCTGAAAGGGCATAAATGAGGAAATTAAGAAATCTCAGAATTGTCAGAGTCAAAAGATTCTGGTCATGGGGCCGGAGCGATAGCCCAGTGGGTAGGGTGTTTGCCTTGCACGTGCCGGCCTGTGCCAGCCTGGGTTCGACCCATGGCATCCCATATGGTCCCCCGAGCACCGCCAGGAGTAATTCCTGAGTGCAGAGCCAGGAGTAATCCCTGAGTGTCGCCGGGTGTGACCCAAAAAGCAAAAAAAAAAAAAAAATTCTGGTCAGAATACATGGAATGCCAACTCCCCATTTCCTTAGAGGTAACTTTTTCTAGTGAGCAACAAAGTGTTATTACATGAGTAAGGTTTTAAAAACACACACACACACACACACACACACACACACCTATTTTGCAAACAGTATTGGGAATGGGCAGCGGTGCACTCTCATACTCTTCTATTGAACCTTCCACCATGGCTGGCCTGACAATTGGTAGTGGGGCCCTAGGTCTCCTGAGCACAAATTGGGGAGTCTCCCCAAAAGAAAACAAATTGTGAAGTAAATTTAGAGTCACATAAAATTTCAAATAGAACCCCTTTTTTAGCTTTCAAACTAGAAGGCCATCAGTGGCATAACATGTCAGCATATTCATACAGAATATTGGTGATCTCTTTATTCTTCCTCCAACTTGTTGCTTCCATCATTAACTTTTAGTGCTCTGTAGTATTCCATAATATGAAGCACCACACAATTTGTTCACTCATTTCTAGGTTGAAGGGAATTTTGAAATAGTAGATTTTTGCTATTCTGAACTATTAGCAATTGAAACTGCAATGAACAATTATATAGTATGCATACTTGGACTGAATTTTTAATTTCTCTAGGATAAATTCCCAGGAGTGAAAAACAGAATATCAGTAAGTTTATTTTTATATTTTTCAAAAAATAGCCACACCACTTCCCGGAACTGCATATCATTTTACTTTCCCATCAGTGATGTATGAATGTTCTAATTTCTTTGCATCTTTGCCAGCATATTTTATTTTCACATAAGTATTTTTAAATGTTAAGTATTCTTAGTGTATATTGATATATCACTCAGGTCTTTCATTTTTCTACTTGCTAATGAATTTAACATCTTTTCATGTACTAAGTAGCAACTTATATTTTAAAGAATGCTTAGTTATACCACCATGAGATATACAATTACAAAGAAGTTCATGTTTCGGTTTCAGTCACACAGTTCCAGCACCCATCCCTCCACCAGTGCCCATTTCCCACCACCAATGTCCCCTGATTCCTTCTCCCCTCCCTAGCCTGCCTCTATGGCAGGCATTTTCTTTCTGTCTCTGTCTCTATCTGTCTGCCTATCTGTCTGTCTCTCCTCTTTTTCTCATTGTGATTTGCAATCTAAGTAGCAACTTATGTTTTTCTAAGTGGAGGATTATTTTGTCTTTTATCTAGCTAGATTGTTGATGTGTAGAAAATGAAGATAGAAACTGCTGGCAATGGGCCACATCACTTCAAGTGTAATCGTCCTATCCGGTTTGTTAGGCATCCAAATGAATCAATGTTTGTGGCCATGTTCATGTTGACAAGGAAACCGCCGCCACCGACATCTCTTTCATCACATGTTCCGGGAACAGTTCTTCTCTGGTGTCAAAAATGGTGTGATGCGATTGATGCCTCCTCGTCTCAGTCAGACCAATGATGTCGTACTTGATCTTTTGCGCTTGTACCATCAGGTCTTCGATATATGCTTCCGTTGCCAGTGTATGTGCATTGAAAGTACAGACTGTCATTTCAGTCCTTTGTTTTGGCAGCTTAGTATGGCCCTCAAATTTTATCAGGCCCTCCTTGTTCGTTCTTCTTAGTGCTGCCATATTAAGGGCTCTTTCAGGGTCAGGAAGATGAACTTTTTTTTTTATTTGATTTTTGGGTCACACCCGGCGATGCTCAGGGGTTACTCCTGGCTCTGAACTCAGGAATTACTCCTGGTGATGCTCGGGAACCATATGAGATGCTGGGGATCGAACCCAGGCCGGTACAGGCCGGTCGCATACAAGGCAAACGCCCCACCCACTGGGCTATCTCTCTGGCCCGATGAACATTTTTTATTACTGGTTTTGGCATATTGAATACACATCGGCCAGCTTGCCAGGCTCTGCCGTGTGGGTGGTATACTCTTAGTAGCTTGCTGGACTAAGCACTGCCAGAAGTAATTCCTGAGTGCAGAGCCAGGAGTAACCCCTGAGCATGGCTGAGTGTGATGTCGCTCTCCGCCCTGAGAAGCAGGTCAAACACTTTAGTCACTCCACATAGCCAGAGGACACATGGCCTATGCCCTGGTCTTTCCACTGGCAGTCCTTGATGAGCACAGCGAGCTGGTGGTGGTAAATATGGTAAAGAAAGATGACCGCCAGGTGTCCGTAATTGTGCCACCCATTAGGCCGGGTCTAAGGCTCTGCCAGAGTCGCCCAGGAACAGGGGCCACAAGCTGCCTTAACCTCACTGTCATCGCTCGCCGCAGCCATGCTGTGCTGCCCACATGGCCAGTCCCCGACCCGCTCCTAGGTCCCCCCGCCTCACCTCGTCATGCACCTATGCAGGATGGATCTATCACATGTCCTGATGGATCTATCACATCTTCCAGAAAGGCAATGGACAAGATTATCCATGATATCTACTCAGATCTCTTTGATAGCCACGTCCACCTGCCCACATACCAAATTCCACAGGATAGATATGTCATTCCCAATGTTCTCCCTTCTGAAATCCAACATGCCATTTCGTCAGTAAAGAAGGGAACAGCACCAGGCCCAGACAAAATCAGACCCAAACACCTGAAGATTCTGCCGTCAGTACTCATCAATACAATGGCTCGGCTCTTCACACGATACCTGTCCAAATGCAAGGTTCCCTCCCAATGGAAAAACAGCAGGACAGTTCTACTGTTCAAGAAGGGAGACATCCATGATATTGGCAACTATTGCCCCATCTGCCTGTTATCTGTCATCTACAAGCTGTTCACTTGAGTTGTCCTGAACAGGATTGGCAGAACATTAGATGAAGGGCAACCATGCGAGCAAGCTGGATTCCAAAAAGGATTCAGCACAATCAACCATATCCACAAGGTAACCAAGCTCATTGAAGTTTGTAGGGAGTTCAAGATGCCACTCTATCTTTTGTTCATTGATTTAAAGAAAGCCTTTGATTCTGTGGAGACTGAAGCAGTCATCGAATCCCTAGCCAAACAGGGTGTTCAAACCCAGTACATCAAGATCCTTCATGAGCTGTGTTACAGATTCACCACCAGGATCTCACCATTTTACAAATAAGTGATCATCGATGCCAAATGAGGTGATAACATTTCACCAAAACTCTTCAGAGCCACCATCTAGAACATCATGCAACAATTAGATTGGAAAAGAATGGGAGTGAAGATAGACAGTCGGCAACTACACCACCTCCGCTTCGCTGATGACATCGTTCTAGTAACACCAAATATTAGCCAAGTGGCACAAATGCTGGCTGACTTTGACCGAGAATGTGAAAAGATAGGTCTACAGCTGAATCTCAGCAAAACTATGTTCATGAAAAATGAACTAGTTCCAGAGGCCCCCTTCACTTTCAATGGAACAAACATCTCTGAATGCAGCAGTTATGTCTACCTAGATGGAGAAATCAACATGATGAACGACCTAATCCTGAGCTGATGAACGACCTAAATCTGAGCTGCACAGGAGGAAGAGAGTGGCATGGAATGCCTTCAAAAACATCGAAGAAATAGCTAAAAAGAGAAAGAACCTCCAGCTCTGGGCACATCTCTTCAACTCCACCATTTTCCCTGCATCAACATATGCCTCTGAGACCTGGGCCCTACGAAAGCAGGATGAGAATGCTATTCGGGTCTCCCAGAGAGGAATAGAAAGAGATATGCTTGGAATATCATGCCTCACTCAAGTGAGAGAAGGAATCTGGAGCTCTGACCTCCGTAGCTGTTCCAGAGTCAGGGATGCTGTCTCGTTTGTCAAGGAAAATCAGATGGGCTGGACATGTAATGTGATTTGGAGATGACTGCTGGACTAGAGCCATTACCAACTGGATCCCAGGGGATGTCAAAAGATCATGTGGCCACCTACAAGATGGTCAGACTTCTTCATCAAGACCCTGAACGAACAGTTTGAGGCTCTTCATATTCCTGAAGCAACCAGATGCCAATTGGCTACACTGGCACGTGATAGGGTCAAATGGAAATGTTTCTTGTGCCCAGTAGAGCAAATTGATAAATAATGGGATGTCAAGTGATCTAGCTAGATTACTTTCTTTACTATTAATATTTGAGAGAGGTTTATGTAATCTATATATGAGTTACTTCACATTCATAGTTGTAAAGTACTTTCTTTATAGCCTAGGTTATACACATACACTCATATACACACATAAAAGCAATAAAGTGAAGAGCTCATTACAAAATAAATAAAATTATATTGAACTCACTAACAAAATTAAGACTTCAGTGTAACTTTGCATTTAATTTTTCACTGTCCACTCCTGCTTCCCTTGAGCCTTATGTCTCCACAGAAACATTTTAAGTATAAAAACAATTTTAAATAAAAACATATTAACTGCATCTCACATTTTTATTCAAGTATACTTATTCTACAGAGACATGTGGTATATCTTATTATAAACTGATATTTAATTCACACACCCCACATATTGTTCTCAGAGCTTATTTTCAGGGAATAAAAGGTTCAGGATCAAATTTTTATTTTTGCCAATAGAAAAACCACGGATTTCTTATAGATATATTTCTAAGTTGAACATTGGCTTATGTATTATTGAATATAAAACTTATGTTTTATTGAAAACCAAGCTAAAAACAAATAATAATTATTATGTAGAAAACCATCCACATGGTTTTTGATAATTTAAGAGTTGTTTTATTTACCTGAATACTCTACCACAAAAATTAAAACCTATTTCAATAATTGAAGCATATGTTTATGAGTCCAGAGTTCCTAAATTTCATAAATTGTTTATAAATCATATTCCTTTGATATATAAATCATGACACTCATTAGCAGCAGTTGCAAAAAATATTTTCATTATTATTTTATTCATCAGTGTCTAGGTGGAGAAATAGAACCCATGTGGAGCAAGTTCAATAAAATGAAATTAATAGAGCAGTATTGTTGGAGACATGCTGGAAAGAACTGAGAGAAGAAAATTAAAGGAAGATGATGTAACCTACATAACAAATGCCCATGTCTAGATGGGGAGGACAAATAATGGATCATTTAAATCTGGGGGCTGAATTTGGTAGGAAGAAGACAGAAACCAGGAAACTCATCAAGGTGCCACCCACCCACTACCACAATAAAACAGAACAATGAGATAAAGAACCATGGATAAAATTCAGAGAGATATAGACCTGTTAAACCAGCCATGACCATGGAGTGGAGACTTTCTGTAGAACAGGGAGCAGAACATGATAGTGTGCAGGGGTCCAATTGGGTTTATCTAAATGCCATTTATTCTGCACTCAGAGCTTCCCATTAACAAAAGGCAAGAAGGAATTTTTTGGCAAAAGAACCTGGAAAATGATGTTTGTTAGCATCAACCTCATGGAAAGAGCAGAACAAAGGGACAAAGTGAACTGAGCTGGGGAAGTTAAGTCAACCAAGATTTCAGAGTCAAGCTCTGTTTTAAACTCAAATAAAAAGAACTGTGTTATAAATTATCGTGGAAATATGATCCACAGATTATATTATACAGCAGTCTTTTTCAAGCCCAGCTCAGGTATGCCAATCCAGAGACTCATACACATGGGGCAGAGCTGCTGCCTGCTCTCCCTGCGCAGCTAATCACAAGGCGCCCAGGAGGGATGGCGTGCTCTAGCCCTGGCCTGCCACCCCAGCCCAGGTATGCCGATCCAGAGACTCACACACACGGGGCAGAGCTGCTGCCTGCTTGGCCACTTTGCGGCCGCACGGTTCATCAATAAATGCTCGAAATTTGAGTTGACTTCTAGAGTATCCCACCCACACAGCAGAGTCTGCCAAGCTACCCGTGTCATATTTGATATGCCAAATACCCGTAGCATTTATAGACCTCATTCCCATGACTGATGGAATGGGTTGAGGCTCTTTATGTTCCTGGAGGGGGCAGATGCCCTTGGGCTATGTAGCATGTGACAGGAGGTATTGAGATGCTACTGGTCCTGCACAAGCAAATCGATGATCAACGGGAAGTCAAATGATCAAGTGACAATCCACAGGGATTATAATCTAAAATTCCTACAGACAAGCTAGAACAAGTGAGATCAAGGTATGCGCATGGAAAGGAAATACTATTGTGATCACTCCCTGGGGGAAAGCTGCAGTGGCCTCCGGTGACCAGAGGATGCTTCTCAGCCCACTCTGACAGGAGCGCTTAGTGTGACTATATAGTTTCTAAGATGCTACCATTGTTTCATACCATAAGCATGAAATACGCCATTAAACCATAAATATAGCAACTAAACTGAAGTTGTGCATTTTTAGTGGTAATATGTTGTATTAGATTCATTGTCAGTTATCAGACTCTAACAGAAGAATGGGAAAGGAAGTACCAGGATGGGTCAGGGAAACAATCCAAGTATCAGTGCTCTTGCCCAGCATGTGTGAAAATTTAGCTTGATTCCATGTACTTGCATGGTTCCCAAGTACCCACATGGATGGCTGGAGTGGCACCTGAGAACCAAACCATCCACCCTGGACCACTTTGCTAAGCACCCTGAAGAGCTGCACACCACCACCACCTCAGCACTGCTGGATGGGATTTAAGAAAGAATGTCAAGCTACAGCTCATTAAACATCTTCTTTGGATCAGATATGGTGTTAGGCACATGTCATGAGCTAATTCATTAAAACCTGATAAAACCTTTAACATATGACCAATATAATTTGATTTTCAAGCTGATAAAAACATAATCAAAACTCAAACAGGCTAATCGCCTTGCTCCAAATAGTTGGTCCTCTGTAGTGGGAGGACATAGGGGATTGTTATATCCCTTTTCAAAATCCAACCTTTTTTCACAATATCATGAATGTTTCCATAAGTTTATATTCTAAAATCATATTCTTATACTGAAAGTTTTTTTTTGCTTGCAACAAAATAAGACTTACTAAATCTAAGAACATCTCTTTCCAACATCTATATACTCACAAGGGCATGTAATGCTTGGCAAAAGTGACAGGAAGAAAAGCAGCCAAAATTGAGGAGATACTTAAATAGTTCCCTCTCACATATTCTTGCAGAATTAAATCACAGTTGTGTCACTATGCAAAACATAAATGAGAACAGAAAATTCTATTGGTAAAAAATCAATGCAATCTGATGAAAGAAGTAAACCTGTAAGCACTAAAATCAAGAAATTATAGTCTAGAGATTCACAGGACGAAAAAGTAGAAAGCCAAGCTTTTGTGCCTGTCTATTATTTTGACCACATATAAATATAAAGGGCTATTTAGGGATCTCTTAGCATACAGGGAACCAGTAGGTTGAATTTCACTAATTGCCATATCATTACCTGGACATTACAACACAGATGTGCATATCCCCTTTCTGTATTCCATGCCCACAATTCTACATTAAGTTTTCAATTTATTTATATGTAAAATATTTATTCATTTATGTCATCATTCGCATTGGATGATGTGAATGATGTCTAACAGTGCTAGACATTGGTGACGCCATGCAGTATTATCTATTTCTAAGGAATTTTCAACATAGCAATACTTGATTTTCTCCTTCATGGTAGCCATGGTACCTGCTGCATAAGCTTTAACATGTATTGAAGAAACAAGAATTCTTTTCTTCATCTACTGTCTTTCTGCTGTTTAGATCTTCCAACGAAGTTTGTTTCAGTTCACCCAACTTCTTCAAGTCAGTGACTACTGATTCCAGTTTTATTGTATCCTTTTTATTCTTTTTCTTTCTTGAAGGTATTTTCTATCATTACCCTTAGTCAATTAAACAGTCCTACTGGTTCACTGTGAAGCTGTCGTCTAAGAAGCTGAAAAGTTGGCAGATGTTTGGAGGAGACCACATCTGGACTTCTTTCTCATCACACTCCACCCAGCACACCAGTCTATCACAGCCCGGGTCATCGACACACACCCTGCAGCAGTTTTTTTTTTTGAATCCTGCCCAGGTATGCTGAACCAGAAATCCTCAGACATGGGGCAGAGCTGCTACTTGCTCTCCCTGTGCCCAGCCGCTCATGAGGTACCCGGGAGGCATGGCGGGTTCTAGCCCTGGATTGCCACCCCAGAAGAGCCTCACAGCAAGCCAGACGACCCCCCCCCGATTCCATGGGGCCACTGTTTTCCACATCCAGACTTCTTTCTCGTCACAACTCCATCCAACAGACCAGTCTATCACAGCCTGGATCTTCGACACCCACCCTGCAGCAGTTTTTTTTTCAATCTGGCCCAGGTATGCTGAACCAGAGACTCTCAGACTTGGGGCAGAGCTGCTACTTGCTCTCCCTGTGCCCAGCCACTCATGAGGTACCCTGGAGGTATGGCGGGTTCTAGCCCTGGACTGCCACCCCAGAAGAGCCTCACAACAAGCCAGACGACCCCCTGACTACATGGGGCCGCCATTTTCCATATCCGGACTTCTTTCTCATCACAACTCCACCCAGCAGACCAGTCTATCACAGCCCGGATCATCGACACCCACCCTGCAGCAGGTTTTTTTTTTTCAATCCGGCCCAGGTATGCTGAACCAGAGACTCTCAGACATGGGGCAGAACTGCTACTTGCTCTCCCTGTGTCCAGCCGTTTATGAGGCACCCGGGAGGCATGGCGGGTTCTAGCCCTGGTCTGCCACCCCAGCAGAGCCTCACAACAAGCCAGATGACTCCCCCTCCATGGGAGCCGCCTTTTCCACATCTGGACTTCCCTCTCGTCACAACTCCACCCAGCAGACCAGA
This sequence comes from Cryptotis parvus, assembly GCA_021461705.1. NCBI lineage: Eukaryota > Metazoa > Chordata > Mammalia > Eulipotyphla > Soricidae > Cryptotis > Cryptotis parvus. Next base: position 307,390 of record JAJIBD010030611.1, on the reverse strand, counting down.
CTATCACAGCCCAGCTTGCGCAGCCACTAGCAGTTGCGCAGTTCATCAATAAATGCTTTATTTAGAGGTGACTACAGGATTATGCCAGCACACGGCAAGCCTGGCAAGCTTCTCGTGTCGTATTTGATATGCCAAATATCAGTAACATTTTTATTAGGTCATTCCCATGACCTAATATAATGGTTTGAGGCTGTTTATGTTCCTGGAGCAAGCGGATGCCTTTGGGTTCTACTAGCATGAGACAAGACATATGGAGATATTACTGGTGCCCACTCTAGCAAATAGATGATGAAAGGGAAGATAGTGATAGTGATAATAGTAGAAACATGTTCTAACACTGCAATCAAATACAATGAAAAAGACCTCTAGCTCTTGTTAGAATTTAGACCATACATTGGGGACCAAGTGTTTTACCAAGGAGGATCCCACCAGAGAGAGAATCCCACCAAAGTGGATTCCAACCAGAGAGAAGTCCTACCAAAGAGAGAGCGAGTACCTTATCAGTCTTTTATATACACAAAAGTAATCCCTAACTTCAAGAGTATCCTAAATTACAAGAGTATCCCACCCTCACGCAGAGCCTGGCAAGCTACCTGTGTTGTCTTTGATATGCCAAATGCCAGTAACAATTATAGACCTCATTCCCATGACCTGATGGAATGGTTTGAGGTTCTGTATGTTCCTGCAGCAATCATATGCCCTTGGGCTTTACTAGCATGTAACAGAACATATGGAGACGTTACTGGTGTCCACTTGAGCAAATTGATGATGAGCGGGAAGACGAGTGATACAAGTGAAGTGATGGTAGCCATAGCATCTCAGCAACATTTTCTTTAAACAGGGGCCTCCCATAGTGATACCAAGTCTTTTTAGTGAGGGGTCTCAAACTTCTATACTCAAATCCTGCAATGGAACATAGGTTGTCTGGTAGAGATAGGAACCACTGGAACTACAGATTCATCCCAGGACTGGTCTGTAGGCCAAGTGGTGTTATGGATCTAACTTCTGGCCTCCACATACAATGTAAGTACTCTATCCCTTTGTGCTATTTTTCTGACACTTTTACTTTTAAGCATACTATACTATGTTATGGCTACTGTAATTGCATGAAAAACAAAAGCCTTACTTCCTATATTATCTCTCCAGCTCTATTACTATATTTTTTACCCCTGGGTAAAAGAAATGTCTACCAACTGATTTTACTGAGTTGTCAGGTCCAAAATACAGGTCCTAACTATATAGGGAATTATTTTCAGAAATTATATCACTGCTCAACCTTAGAATCAGATTGTAAACATGAATCTTACTTTAGTCTAAATTTATTTTCACATAGGGCTCAATATTAATAGAAGCAGATTCCAAACTCAAGTCTCCAAAGATAAAAAGTTGTGAAAATGAATAAAGAGAAATGTTCAGACTGTGACTCTTCCTTGAATTAGTATACATGCTGTTTGAAAAATGTGAGTCCATTCATTATTTGAAGTATACCTGCCTAAGAACACAGCCTGCCAACTAAATTTATGCAGTTTCTCAACTTTAACACTGCGACACTGTGGTCTGGATAATTTTATTGTTGTGCATTGGTGGGGACCTGTCTTATGAATGCAGGATGTTGAGCACCATTCTGATCTACCCCTAACCTTAATGCAGCCATTCTGACTACCTTGATTGTGCTGTTTCCTTCAGCTTTTACAATGCCCTTCTACAACACAGCAAGGCTGGTTTTAAAATACAAATAAGGTCATATTGTTCTCATGATTAAAATAAGACAGAATAAAAACAAAGATTTTACTTAAGCTTTCAAAACCAAACTCTTTGTTTTGTCTTATTTGGGGGCTACACCCATCAGTGCTGTGGGGGCTACTCCTTGCACTGTGTTTTTGCAATACTCATAGCATGTTTGGGAGGGTCCATGTGTTGCCAGAATTTGACTTCAGGCCACACACATGCTGATCTATCACCTAGGCTTTGTGGGGGTATCTTTGTTTTCCTTTTTTCTTTTTTTAAACTTTATTTTATTAAAGTACTGTGAATTACAAAGTTATTCATAGCTGGTATTTTTGCATACAATATTCCATCACCATTTGTGGGGTATCTTAATAGTATTTCTGAATACACTTCTCTCAAGGAATTTTATAATTCCTGTTATTATAAATTCATTTTCTGTTCTGTTGAATTTAGTGTTAAGAATATTAAAAGCAAAAACTTTAAAAAATCGGGATTACTTATATCCAGAGGATTTATCTTCATATATTTGTACTGGTTATGAAGAAAATTAGAAAATTTAAAATGAATCTCTGAAAAAAAATGAATCTCTGATGTCAAAGTTATTTTGAGTGGAAAGTAATTAATCAGCAAAAATGCAAGAAAGGCGCAAACTTTCACCTTTGTTACATGAAGTTATGATAAACATTCCTTTCTCACTAAGATTATTCTTTACCCATAGAGGATATCAAAAAAAAATCTGCATAAAACTTTTTAACATTGGTTTCCTTCCCGTATATTTATATCCCCAAAATTTGCTACTCTTGGAAACCTAAAACTTTTCTCCTTTATTATCTTATTCTCTACAAACGTGTTGCTCAGTGAAAGATGCTAAGTCAGAGTTCTATGTCATTTCTTGGACTTACTCTTCATAATGGTCTCTCCATATGATGTTTTATATAATCATTAATAAGCTATTTTTCCTTCCATTTTATGGTTAAAACATATCTTAAATGTCTGTTAATAAATTTTGTTAAGTAAAATGACCTGCATAGTTTTGCCTATCTCTTACTCTGTTCTCTATGTTCAACTCAAATTTGCCTCTTCAAAAATTTTGATTATATTCAATATTTTCTACTGGAAAATATTCATATTCCACTGGAATATGAATCTTCAATAACAGGATATTTTAAATTATTTTCTACCTACAGTACTTTCCACCTATACTACTGTCCTTAACATAGTGTCAGGCATTAGTTGCAGCTCAGTGCATATTTGTCTAAACGAGTAACAGAATAGAGAAATGCATAAACAAAATAGAGAATCTAACATGTTGTGCTACAAACACAAATGTAGAAAATAGAAATGTGAATATGTTACATAAAACTTACTAGAGCAAGTAATAGCCTCTACTTGATTTTGAGAAGAGAACAAGTAGAATGGGAAAATGTTGATAAAATATTAGGTTTGTGGCTCAAAGCTCAGGATGAGTGGAAAGTTTACTCAAGAAATAGAGATAGCAAATCTAGCACTCAGAGGAGTCTTCAACCTTTTGTGTTTCCATATTATGCAAATTATCCATTTACAAGACCACAGAAAATTTTCCACAGGATTCACAAGTGCACATTCATTATCTTCTATCTACAGTATCAGAATCTTTAATAAGTTGCTGACACTGGGAAACCAGGAAATATACACACAGCTATATATGGTAAGCCATGGCAAAATAAGTGTTAAAAGGCATGCATCAGCTGGAGAGATAATATAGGAGGTAAGGCACTTGTCTTATATGCAGCTGTTTCAGCTACAACCTTGGTTTGATTCCCAGCACTGTATCTGGTTCCCTAAGCAAATATAAGTAATTTCTGAACAACATCAAACATTGTTACATACATTTATGGTCATTTGCATAGACATATCTTTTTGTATTAAGCCATTAATATATATTTTTATGCTGTGCATATATCTATATAAAAATGCACATCTTGTATATATATATGTATATCTGAACTAGTGTATATATGTATACAAACATATTGTAAATATATGGATATATTCAAACATGCAAATACATGCATTGTATTTTTAGTGCTGCTTGTTCCGTGAACTTGGGAAGGCTGAGAGTTACAGACCCGTGAGTCAGTTTTATGGAAGAGACAGACTTGGGCGATTTGAACGAAAAGATGAACAAAGGCATGAGTGTAAAATTATCATTATTATCATTATTATTATTATTATTATTATTATTTTTACCAGCATTTATTGATGAACCCACACGGCAGAGCCTGGCAAGCTACCTGTGTCGTATTTGATATGCCAGATATCAGTAACAATTACAGACCTCATTCCCATGACCTGATGGAATGGTTTGAGGCTCTTTATGTTCCTGGAGCAAGCAGGTGCCCTTGGGCTCTACTTGCATGAGCCAGGTCATATGAGATGTTTTTGGTGCCCGCCGAGCAAATCAATGATTAATGGGAAGACAATGATACAGTGATACAGTGATATGTAGGTATGTTTAAACTATAGACACACATTCTTTACAAAGAAGAATATTTTAAAGTCCATGAAGGGCAAGAGAAATAAATAGTGAATTAGATACTCACCCTGCACACAACTGACCTAAGTCTTATTCCCAGCACCACATAGGCCCAGTGCTCAGGAAACCAGCCATATGCATTCCCAAAGGATCCTATATGGTGCTGGGCCAGAAGTAAGCCCTGAGCAAAGCTGGGTGTGGTCCAAAAAACAAAAATAAGTAAATAAAATGTCCCTGTATCATGACTTTTACAAAACGTTAGTCTTACTTTATTACTATATTTATTATATTTATATTTTTATTAATTTATTATATATTTATTACTATACTTCAAAATATTATGTGCTAAGTGTTCTTAGTAAGTACTAGTTAATTTAATTTTAATGATTTAAGGGAAGAAATTTTTATTAGTACATTTATTTTATAGGTAAATAAGCTGAGATTTAGATACAATGGTAACTTGATTGAGTTATACAGCTATTAAAGAAGCAATATTGAACATGGTCATTTATATGCAGAGTTTTGCGGGAAGAGTGAACTTATATTTTGTATGCTAACTTTCATAAGTTCTGTATCTAAATAAGTTTTTCTCAAGGAAATAAAATTTAACCCCCAAATTAATGGGGATTACTGGAGACATTTTTGATGGTCACAATTGGAAGTGTGTGTTACCTATGTCTTGTGAGTAGAGAATAGCCATAATTGCCACTAATCATCCATTAATGCAAAGTACAAGCCCTTTCAACAAAGAACTGTCCATCCCCTATGTCAATAGTGTTGATATTCTCAACATCATAATTATAAAATTACTGAATTTTTGAATTATGGAAATTTTCAACATCATAATTCCATAAATTCCATAATATAGTATGACATTTGGAACTCTGAACAGAAGTTCAGGTCAGAGAGAGAGTTGGAGAGGATTGCACATTCATGGAAGACTGTGAACATATGTTGTTAATTGTATTTCTGCTCAATGATAGCTTGTGCTAAATTTATTATTAAGCCTTCAAATTAAAGATATAAAATGACATTTAGACATACATTCATATATATATTCATTTATAAAGCACCCTTGTTTTACAGCAATTGTATAAGGTAATTAGAATTCTGGAATCCGTTCCAACAAAAATAATGAAAACAAAATCTCGTACAATTATTATTTTTGTCACCAAAATGAAATGCTTTCATGCAAATGGATTTTGTGATGAAAAACACAAAATGGAATATTTAGATAAATTGGGTGATTCCAACCACAGTAAAACATAAAATTAAGAACATACTGATTAGAATTAAAAGAGCATTTCAAAAGCAAACTGAGCGAAGGCACACTCAGAGTCACTGCCTAATTATCCACCTTGTAAAAAGACTGTTGTCATGCTAGCTTTATGCCAACTGACAAGGTCAGGTATACTTGTAATTCACAGAGTTTCTACAGGATCTGGCTGATACTTTTCCACTTTAGAATCTTGGCTAACTTGCCAAGTTCTGTTTGCAAGCTGAAAGGTACTACATATATGGATGAGTATCCATGTATGTTAGCAAGGGGTATGGGAACAATGGAGAGCAGCGCTTTAAGCGTTATTTGCTTACAGAAAATAATAGTTCTCTTTTAAAGCACTATAACCCACCCAATAAAAAATTAGGTTGTTTTGGATATATGAAACTCTTTTGGCTTATTTCCAACTACAAAAATGAATTAACTATCCATGCTAGAGCTATCATGTATTTTAGAAGAGTGGTGTGTGAAAAACAGACTTAGGACCCTGATTTCAAATACTAGATCTGCTACTTCCCAGTTGCATCCTCTCAGGCACTTTATTTAATGGCTTGGTGACTCTATTGAATACTATCTATCTCTGAAGAATCTTAGCAAGAAACATGTTGGTTAATGGCTAATACATATAAAGTCCATTTACGTGGTTTATTTATGTTCAATTTACAACAGTCCTGGGTATTTTAACATAACTTTCCCTTTGTTTATAAAAAATGCCGTAGTCTGGAGGACTTAAACAATATACATTTATGTATCACATTTCTGGAGATTGAGAAGTTTGAGATATCAAGTGTCTGTTAAGTGCTGTCTTGCGGGTTTGCAAGATGGTTGCCTTCTAGATTTTCCCTTACATGTTGGGAAGGGAGCAAAGGGGTGGTTCAGATGAAGAGAAATGGAAGGAATAGTCTCATGCTGTTTTACATATCCCAGAAATTAGTGAAATCATTCATGTCTGTCCTTCCTTCTCTTTTTGACTCATTACACTCAGTATGATACTCTCCACGTCCACCCATTTATAAGCAAATTTCATGACTTCATTTTTCCTAACAGCTATGTAGTATTCCATTGTATAGATGTACCAAGGACCGTAGAAACTAGGGTCAAGAGGTCTGGAGCACAATTAGAAGCTTGCCACAAGTTGGGGGTGGAGCAATTAGGATAAAGGAGAGATCATGATGATAATGATTGTTGGAAATAACCACTCTGCAAAAATTGATTAGAAAAAGGGCTATACATGACAACCTTTAAGTATATGTATTGACAAACCATAATTACCAAAAGGAGAAAGAGAGAAAGAGAGAGGGGCAGAGAGAAAGAGTAAGAGAGAGGCAAGAGAGAGAGGAAGTACCTACCCAAAAGCAGACTTCGGGTAGTGTGGAGGGAGGGAAACTAGAAAGTAGAGACATTGGGGGTGGGAAATATACATTGGTGCAGGGGCAAGTGTTGGAACAATGTATATCTGAAACACATTTATGAATAACTTTGTAGCTGTATATCGCATGGTTATTCAATTAGAGAGAAGAAAGGAGGAAAACGAGAAAGAGGTACTGAGAGAGAAGAGAGAGAGCACACATACAAGGGAAGGAAAAGGGAATGGGAGAGGGAGTGGAAGACAGAGAGAAAATGTTCTGGTTACTTCCCATAAAGTCACTAATCTTATGAAGACCTACCCGTCTTCATGGTGGTATCTAAAATTATTTTTTGACTGTCCTTGGGGATTAGGACTTTCACCTTTCACAAATAAATTTTGAGGGACACAAATCTATAATCCATAATTTTGAAACAAAAATAGTTGTGTTTAAATGTTCCTTTCTTAAATATAATAGTCGTAAATCATAGAAAAGATTCCCTTCTCAAATTGTATGTGCTTATGTAAATTCAAGGATGTTTACGTCTCTTCTAAACTTATGTCATCATAATTCACTTTGCTTAATATAGTTCTGACATTATCTTAAAATATTATGTAAATATTTCACTGTGGTTTATCTCCCATATGTCTTAGTCTTGACTCTTTTTAAGAATCTTAAGAATATTTTTTACAGTATGGTTGGCCTGTCTCATTTTCACATGGAGAACAGATTCTCATGTAACCTCTTAGCCTTAACAGTATCTGACAAGTCATCAGGATTCAATCATTATTTGAGTAAAAACATAAAAATAAAAATAGTTAATAAGGTTTTATTAATTTGGTGACATGTATATAAGAACAGTGCTCTTAATTTACAGCTAAATAAAAAGAAAAAAATTTACAGTTGATAATAGTTTATCTTGGACCTTATATTCTTTTTGTTACCTTTCATTCCTTTTAACTATTATATTCATTTATTTGTTATATATTTAATTAGCATTCATTAAACCTAACTATTGTATATGTCTTCAGAGTTTTATGTACATACAACCAACCAAGTTACAAAACAGGTCATAAAAAAAAAAACACTGCCGGGCACACCACCTATGGCAACCACTGACATATCTCTGTCATGCTTTTACTATTCAGCATTAAACATTTTCTTCACTTTATATTTTGAACTACTTTTCGATTTTCAATAAAGTTGTGAGGATAGTTCACACACTGAATTCCCATATAAGGTCCTCTGAGCTTCCCTTAACAGTAACGTCTTTCATAAACCAGTCAAACCAAGAAACTAACAGCAATTCAATACTATTCAACTATATATTTTGTAGTTTCCTTCTAGCATCCTTTTTATTTTTCTAAGAACCAAGATTACATGTTGCTTCAAATTGCCATGACTTGTTAGTCTTCTTGTGACAAGAAGTTTCCAATTATTCCTGTTCTTTATGGCCTTCATAAAGAAGGTATTTTGCAGAATACCTTCTTGAAGGTATTTTTGCAGAATATTTCTCAATTTGAGTTTGTCTGACTTTGTTGCATAATTTGATAGATGGAATGAATTTTGGAGAATGAACACAGAGATGAAATGTGATTCTCATCAGGTCCACAAAAGCATCAGAGATTCCTGTGACATCACATGGTTAAGGAGGTTTTTGCCAGGTTTATCTACTATTACATTGTTATTTTCCCCTTTCATTCACTGAGTCACTAACTCAAAATTATTATTATGACTATATTATTGCAAAAATTTTCTTCATATCCCTCTTGTGTGAAAATTATCAGGAAAAACTATAAATAAATAATTCCATTTATTCCTTAGCATGTGCACTGAACATGTCATGCTCATTGTTAAGGAACTATTGCTCCTAAGAATTAAATACCATATAGTGAGACATGAAGGTATTATTTCCAAATGCATTCTCTAAGTCTCATTCAAGACTGTGCTTTCCAATGTATAAGAGAAGGAAGAAAGAGGGGGGGAAGTGAAAGACGGAAAGAGAAGAAGAAGGAGGAGGAGGAGGAGGAGCAAGAGGAGAAGGAGAAAGAGGAGGAGAAAGAGGAGGAGGAGGGGAAACGAATATCTATAAATATTTCTAAGTGTATGTAGCTCACACATTTTACCTACCTGGCTTACCGTACTAATATATTTATGTGTTTATTTCATGAGATGTAGCTTAACAGTATGACAACTGGCATGCCTATAGACAACATATATCATTAACAACAATACATGGAAACCACCAAGTTTGGGAAGGGATCTAAATGTGACTTGAGATTCACAGGAGTATGAAAGGGACCCTACAGAAAATTATAAGTATTTCATATCCAGAGATAAATTCAAATAATGAGTATCAGTGAAGCATACACAAAATAATTGCAGTGGGTGTTTAGGGGAAATGATATTGGTCTTGTTTTCCATATAATCAGGGTTATGGGGGATTGGTGACCTACTGCAAAATAATTCCTGGTAACTCAAAAAGCACAGAGTAAAGCAAAGATTATTCCAGTCACTGAGAAAAGTTCTGTCAGAAAATTATGTAAGCATGAATGTATGGCTCATGCAAGTTCACCTCTTAACCCTGGAGATAAAATTTTAGGATCTGGGCATTTGAAAGTATTTTAGTATCTAACACCACTGAGTGATAAAAATCTCAGTTAACAGCTGCAACATTCCAGTATTTAACTTCCCTGCACCATAAATTTTAGGTCAGTTTGGTTGAACAGGAAATGCCCTCTGTATGCAGAGTGTGGTGGTTTTCCTCGTCTTGAAGGGGATTCCCAGGGTCTTACACTATCATGGCTACTTTTTGCTTTAACTTCCTGTCTCCACTAAATTATTGTTTTCTACTCTGCATTTTGCACTTTCATCCATGCCCTGGCATTGCTCCTGTTGTTAACATAAATTTTATAAAACCTATCCTTTTGATCCCTACAAAAATAAACCCATTCATTTGTGGTATTTTTGTGGGAATTTGATTTTACTGTAGAGTTGGAAATGAAGAGCAGTGCATAAATGCTGTAAAATATGAATATGCAACAAGGCTATTTTTTAAACTCATTGGCTTCTCCCTCTCATTACATTTCCTTACTTTCTCATCCCCATTCCACCCTTTTTTATTCAGTTCCATTCCTTCAGAAATAACAACAAATAAGTTTCTACTAATTTCCTGGCAAAGAGATTCGTTTCTCCAGAATCTCTAAAACTGGATCCTTCAACCTCCCATCCCTTTCAGTCAGAAGATAAAATAGCAGGAAATGGAAGTGCAAAGGCAAAGTTTTAGTTCTCTGCTACATAATTAATTCCTTGTTAATTAAACTTCTGTAGTAGAGTGAACGGCAATTTTACTCTGTACTTTTGGAGAACAGTAGAAAGTTAAAGCACATCTTGTTTTTTGGGTAGTTTTCACTTATTTTGCATTACAATTCATGTAATAAGGTAATAACAGAGTTTAAGTGTACTGTAGTAATGTGCTAACTTACTGCACACCATAGCCACCAATGCGTCCCTGACCTTTCACTCTGGTCCTTCTGTCACCTCTCACCGTATGTGGAAATTTGTCATAAACAAATGTCACTAGTAAAATAATTTTAAGAACTTGAGAAAGACTGCATACACATAGCATTATTTGCCAGTTTCCATTTTATGATGGGTGTGTAACTATTTTTAGTTTTTAGCTTTTTTGGGTCACACCCAGCAATGCTCAGGGGTTACTCGTGGCTCTACACTCAGGAATTTCTCCTGGCGGTGCTTGGGGGACCATATGGGATGTAGAGGATCAAACACAGGTCAGCTGCATGCAAGGCAAACACCCTACCCGCTGTGCTGTTGCTCCGCCAACTATTTTTCTATTTTTTGAAGCTTCTCTTGTCCATCAAAGTAGTAACTACATAAACAGCTTCATTGATACTTTTACTTTAACTAGCTCATTCTCATTATTTTATTTAGGCTTCGTAAGACTTTGTTTATTGTGCACTATTAAAATGACAGTTTCCTGATTTCTTAAAATATTTTAACATTCACACATATGCTTTAATTAGCACAATAACATCTTTAATATCAAAATTCTAATCAGATGAATCATTCTGGATGCTTTAGATCTCTGCAAAGGTAAAGGTCAAACACAAGAACCGTGATACATTCATTATTTTAAATGGAAAATATTCCTTAAATACACACATAATACTTCTATTCTTAAACAATATATTGGATGCTATTTAATATGCAAATGTTTGATTCAATAATGAAATTTCTTCACTGACTATAGGTTATTCTAAAAATAAATTTTTATGTCTTCTTTAAATTCAAATGTTCATTTCTCAGTTTGGAGTCTCTCAAAAATAAGATAGAATTTTAGTGTGCATGATTTATTTGATAAGCAACTGCAAAAGTCAGTAGGAAATGACAGTAAAGGAAGGCAGCCAAGTAAGAAACAAATTGCCACAGTGGACAACTGCTGCTTCTTCCCTGTGAAAATGAAGTGGACACCAATTCACATGCTTTCTCTAGTCTCAGCCAAAGGAAGGAAGCTGGGACATTACACATCAACTCCGCTCTATCATAGCTTATGGTTACTTCCCAGTGGTATTAATGCTCTGGCACTTTTGGCCAGTATACCCCTCAGAAGGTGACTGGTTTGGGATTTACCTTTCAGAGAATATCTTAGGCAAAGAGGGATCCAAGTTGGTAAGAGTCAGACCGGGAAACATGAAAAGGAGAGAGTCCAGGGGTCAGTGTGATAGTTCAGAAGGTAAGGTGCCTAGCTTGCATGCAGTCAACCTATATTATATCCCGCACCCCTCATGCTCCCCTGCCCGCCAGAAGTTCAGAGCTCAGAGCCAGAAATAAGGTAAGGCCCAGAAGTCAAAAAAGCCAGAAAACAAAGGTAAATGTTCTGGAAATGCTGGGTGAAAATTTGAGCTATTCTATAGGCTCCTAATTAGAATTCAATTCTTCTGTTTACCAGTGCTGATTCTCCTGTCTTCCTCTTTGTGGTTAAGTTTCATAGGACACTTCCTGCTTTCTGATATGTTTAACTCTTACTTCCTTATGTTTCCTTTTTCTGACTTCTGTGTGTTCAAAATATATGTATTTCATAAGCTACTGTACTTGGTTATGAGGTAAATGGAAATACTTCCTCGCTTAAGGTTTTTTACAAATTATCCCAAGAGAAACAATTGGAGATTCAAAGACTAATTTATGTTATTTAAAACTGTTTCCGATACTTTCTTTGTTCAGAGATTTGTTATAAAATGATTGCTAAAGATCTGAGTTCTGGATTGATATTGAATACTTAACAGTATATGTAGTTATGAACTATTATTGATAGAAGTAATGTCAATTACAAATTTTAATCTCATGACAACCTCATTAAAACTATCAATGTTAATTTGGCCTACGACATTAATAAGTTTTGTTAGTAGTCCATTTTGGAAAAATGTTTAGGAAAATTTCTATATAAAATAACCTAATAATCCTAGAATCCTTCTTATTACAAAGAATAAACAGAACTATATTAGTAGTAATATTCATATTAATTTTGAGTGTTTAAAAATTAAATGAACTTTGAAGACAAAGGAATATATTAGCCCAATACAGTTATTTCTTCTCCATTTACAAAAGCTAATAGATAGCAGTAAACAGCTAAAATTCTACGAACATATAATGAAAATGAAAAAGATGGCAAGATGAGAGCTCAGTGAAATTCTGAAGAAAAGAGTGAACTGAATTAATGACAAACTGTCCTTCATAACCACCACCCAAGGTAACTGCAGTGAGGGAATCTACCAGAGATTTCCCAAAGGCAGAGAATCTGCGGCACTAATGAATGTGAGTGTTCAGGTTAAGATTTAACAACGGATTGCTTCCCGGCCTTTTGGCTAAGATCAAGTGTAGTATCTGTTCTTATCAGTTTAATATCTGATAAGTCCTCTATCCGAGGACAATATTTATTAAATGGATTTTTGGAACTAGGAGTTGGAATAGGAGCTTGATCCGTCCACTCCACGCATCGACCTGGTATTGCAGTACTTCCAGTAATGGTACACCCCCCACGGAGACAAAAAAAAAAAAAGATTTAACAAAGGAAGAATTAGTTTAAGATCTGATTACAGAGCAGTAACTCTCCCCAAACTCAAGAATTTTTTTTTCTCTCTCCAAATAGCTTTCTAGGCTCCACATACACAACCTCAACTGCAAGAATAGAGAGCAATTTCCCTGAACGAAATAAATTAAACTAGGATCCTAGCGTTAGCAATAAATGCAGTACATGGCAAGCTGAAGGGAGGCAGACTGTGCAAGTCCGCACAACACAGCCTACCCGCTACTCTATTCCCTCGGCTCTGAGCAACCAAATGCTTCTCTCTGAGTGGCAGTCAGAACTAGTCTTCATTGGAGACACGAAACAACTCATGAGAATGAGTCATCTGACACAAAAAATTCAAGGATATTTTCTAACCATAAATACACAAACACATACATTTAGTCAAAGAGACCTTAACCACTCAACCCTCCATACAGAAAATCTTCTCATACAGAGCTGTCATACAAATAGCTTCCAACAAGCAAGCGTCTCACTCACATACATGAAAACTTTCAACATGCAGGAAAAATATGTCAGTCGGTATAAGGTGGGTAGAGTAACATGGAAAAGCAGGAAATAAAGGATACAAGTAGAAAAGTCAATATATATACACACATATGTACACTCAATTTAATATTCTCTAATAAATGAAGTTACATAGAGCATGAAAATAATAATAGCATGAGAATATAAAAGAAGGGTCTCTAAAATAAATTGTTCAAATGCTAAGTAAACGAACTTATAAATTGAAAGGGCCCAGAAAATAATCCTGTGAACTGAGAAAATTAAAGATACATAATAGAAAAAATTTTAGAGTAGAAAAAGGTCTAAAATCTTCCAGAGGCTCTGGGCAAGTCACCCACAAAGGAGAGATAATAAAACTGGGCATTGAAATAACTACTTTTCAGTTGCTTCTCAGGCTATGTACCACAACAGCTAGAATAGGGTCAGGTGTGAAAGACACATTTCCAAACACTGAAGCATTCGATATGCCAAATACCAGTAACAATTATATACCTCATTCCAGAATAGATTGAGGCTCTTTATGTTCCTGGAGCAAGCAGATGCCCTTGGGCTCTACTAGCATGAGACAGGACATATGGAGATGTTACTGGGGCCCGCTCGAGCAAATCGATGATGAACGGGAAGACAGTGAACACGTACAGAGTTAGAGAATGTTCTTCAGAAAGTGAAAACCAATAAACTGCCATTAGGATCCAAGAGAGACGCATCATCCAAGAAAATCACAAAGGAAAACAGCAAGAGTGAGGCTGTGCGCTGGTGAGCTCTAGATCCAAACAACTAATGTCCCCTATTGTCTGACAAAACTCAGAACTCACTAAAGCAAACCGTATTTTTATTCTGGTCTGGATCATCTCCACTGACTTTTTGTTGGCTTATTATTCACAACCTTTTTATTTGCTTTGCATGTCTTATACCTATTGATGGCAATATTAAATAATGGAGGAGGACTGAAACAGGAAGAAGGTAAAAAGGCACCTCTCCCTGAAGAAGGCTATATCAAGAACATTCACCATTACTCAATCCAGGAACATTCAGAGCTGCTGCTGAAGCTATGGCACATGGCGTTGTAAGCATATAAAGGAGAGATGTTCAAGCACAGAAAAACTAGATGAACCAATCCCAATGAAAAATGAACACTGAACAAGGCAGGATCTATTAAACAGAAAACCATACTGGACCAGTCATATGAATACTAAAGGTTAATCTTAATTAACATTCAGTGTTACTAGTAGGGGAACAAGGGGAACAAAGAGTCTGGCATGTCTAAGTGAGTGCAGCACCCACATACAAGTCAGTGTGTACAGAATAAAAGTTCCTCCTCTCCCAGGGCAAAGAAGGCATTAATTATATTTTAAATTGAGAAACAGAATTTGCTATAGGTGCACATGTTGTAGATATGTAAACATGAAAAAGAAACCCTAGGAACAACAAGAACTACTGGGGAGGGGAGGGGACTAGAGAGCAGAAAACCAGAGAACTAATGTTTTCCTATGAGTTTTTTTTACTTTTTAAAAACAAAATATATCTGGGTTGGACAGATAGCACAGGGTTAAGGCAACTGAATATGATCTAGGCCAGCTCAATTTCCAGCACTGCAGACTTTTTCTCCAGTACTATTAGGGAGTCACCTAGGAGCAGGGGCTAATGTGGCCCACAAAACAAAGACAAAGCAAAAAATACCAGCCTCAATCTGAAGGAAGATGATATTTTTAATAATAATAACAATAACAATGATAATAATAATAATAATAATAATAATGTTTTATGGCATTTAAAATAAAAATGTTAGGTGTAACATAAAGTATTTCACTTGTTATTTCATGTGGAAATAAAAAGAATGAAACAGATGGCTATCATATGCTATGAAAATGGAGCCGGAGCGATAGTACAGTGGGGAGGGTGTTTGCCTTGCACTGGACGACCCAGGTTTGATCCCTGGCATCCCATATAGTCCTCTGGACACCGCCACAAAGTAATTCCTGAGTGCAGAGCCAGGAGTAAACCCTGAGCATCGCCGGGTGTAATCCAAAAAGAAAAACAAGCTAAAAATTAATTTTCAAAATTGATATTTAAATTAAGGGATAATTTTTCTTTCTACCTCCATATTCTGTAGTAATAGTATACTTTGATCCAGTTGTTGAAATACATAACTAGGAGAATTCCTAATCTCTGTAGACAATAATCTTATGGGCTATAGTAATTTAAAGGTGATGATTCAATATCAAAGCACATTAAATTCATCAACTATAAAACAAAATAACAAACATGTTTTTAACAAATAAGTTTTTAACAAATGCAAAACAATAAAATCTATTTTACTAAAATTTTCCATTTATAAAACAATTGCTTTAAGTTCTTGAATCTCTAAAACAAAGTAGCAAACAAATGTTTTTACCAAAAACTATTTTTCAGAGTCATCACCATTTTGACAAAGTAAGAGTCTTTTATTCATCCTGCATCAAACTTTTATTTTTTTTTGCTTTTTTGCAGGGAGCTACATCATCAGGCAGTGCTCAGCACTTACTCCTAGCTCTGCATTCAGTGCTCACTTGTGGCAGGCTAGGGGATCATGTAGGTGCCAGGTATCGAACCCAGGTTGATCAGACACAAGGAAAATATACTACCCACTGAATTATCTCTCCCATCTCCAACTTCAACTTTCAACTCTCTAAACATTCCACTTACTTATTTGTAGTGGAACTGGATATTGTTGAACTCAATGTGGTGCTGGGAGGTGAAAGGCATTGATTTATCTATATTAACATAAATGGACAGAATTGTGTAGCTGATGAATCAGGTAGGAAATCAGGAAGAAAGGGTTTTACTTTTATTTTCTTTCCGTGTTTTTATTAATAAGAAACTCATGTATTTGTCTATTAAAGACTATCAAAAAGCTATAAAGTTCACACACTAAGTTTTAGATTATCTGATTTCATCTTCAATCATGGAAAAACAGTTATTTTTAATGTATTAAGGTGTTTAATTGTATATTTATTATTTGGTTCTTCTTAGTCATGAACATCAGAAGAAAGAACTTAAATATATTCATTTAAGATAAATCATGTAACAATTTTCTCTAGCTTATGTCAAGTGTTTAAATATTTTCTTGACTAAAATATTAATTTCCCTGTCACCACCATCCTTAATAAAGCCCACTTATGTGGTGTTTACAGTTTGCTAGTCTACTATATTGTAATCTTAATTACATTTCAGATGATTCCAATATATCAAATGCCTCAACAAGCATAAAAGCATGAATATTTTCATATAAAATATATTTTATGCAATACCTCAATACCATGAACTAAATAGCATGTATATTACAAAAATTCATATATAATATAGTGTTAAGTATTATATACATATAAAATTTAGCACCTAACACTTTCTGAAGCATGAAACACATCTTTACAAGTTTGTGACATTAGGGGAATTCCCTAAAGATGGAGAGTGGGTCCAGATGGCGAGTTTACAATGCATGATCAATAGCCTATTTCTCAATTTTGAATAAAATATAAAGAAACTTCCTATCCTCTCAGAAACTTCTCAATAGGTTTTCTTTTGTATAGTTTTATCATTAGCAGAAAAAAATCCCTGACATCTTTAACAAATTCATAAACAATGTGTTGGAGTCATAGAGCAGTAGAGACTTCGAGCAAGAATATCACTTTTCTGGTGCACTACAAGTATGTTAAATATGTTTATGTCCTGAAGCAATCATGAAGTTGGTTAATTTCTCATCAATGAGTCTGCCTCATCTTGGAGGCCAACTTCTATGGGATATTAACTCTGCTGTATTCAGAAGAAACAGACATTCTTTGATAACTGTGACACATAAAAAACTAATGCCTATTATTTACATAGAATTTGACAGATAAGTAATGTTATAATTTGAGGAAAGTGCTGAATTTTTGTAATGCACACTGAAAAATTGGATGTCACAGCAAACTGTGATGAACTGTTATCAGATAAATAAAACCCTCTTAATTATTTTAAGAATTTCTAATCTATTTACAAAATTGAAAGGTACTGACTGATACTCCTATGTGAGCAAGACAGGGAACATTCTACCCTTATACATTTGTAAGCTAATGTAAACACAATAAATTTAAAATGTTAATAAGGGTTAATACAATTATTCCAATTCTCTTTTTCCAATAATATATGTGTTGTTGCATCTAAAAAAAATGCACTGATATCTCTAAAAACAACTAAAAAGTTGTTTGAAAGTGCTGTATGAAATGAATTATAAACATAAGCATAGAAAATACAATCATTCACTTGCTTTTTTTAAGTAATTATTGGAAGCTTCTAAAATTCCAGTAACAAATCCAAGGGACTGCACTGTTAACTCTCTCAATGGACTTTGTCAACTACTTAGGAAATCTGAAGGAGACTTTATATGTCCAGAACTAATTTCCCTAATTGTTTGACAAAACTCAGAACTCACTAAAGCAAACTCTATTTTTATTCTGGTCTGGATCATCTCCTCTGATTTTTTATTGGCTGATTATTCACAACCTTTTTATTTGCTTTGTATGTCTTATGCCTATTGATGACAATATTAGATGATGGAGGACTAAAACAGGAAGAGAGTGAGAGGCACCTCTCCTGAACAAAGCTATATCAAGAACATACACCATTTCTCAACAACCTCCCTCTTATTGTATAGTTATTTCCTATGTCTAATTATTAATTTTATTTCTGGCAAAGAAAATGTCCACTTACGGTTTTTACTGCATGAGGTCTTATTATATTGAATAATAAAAATAGAAAGTTTTAATACAAAATAATATTTCAAATTTAGGAGATTTTTGAGAAGTCTAATTGGGAAAAATAAAAATAGAGGCTAATTTGAGCTATCAGGTATATTCAGAAATACCTCTCAATTATCATATACCAAACAAACTCCTCATTGAGCCACAAGACCCTGCATAATTTTCTTCAAACTTAAAAATACTTTAATTATGTCAATTTACTTAATTAGACACAGTCCAGATAGCAAAAGAGGGAAGCAAAAGAAGAAAAATGGCAATTTTATTTAAAGCTGAATAATCTACATATTATGTAAAGGACATGCAAGTTGTACTCTCCAACAACATTTGCTTAAATATTAGCCAGAGTAAAAGAAAGTATTAGAACTGTCCTCATTCTCTAATCTCTTTGCTTAATGTCTCTTTATTTTTAAAACCTGTAATTCCAGAAAACAGTTTAGACTGAGGTTCACTTAGAAAAAATCTTTTCTAGGCACATGGGAAATCACTGCTAACAATGAAATAAATCACAAAGCCTCAATCAATTAAAAAAGTTTAAAAATAAATTCATTATCAAATTCACTGGCACTTTTCCTAAAACCCTCAATTATTCTACTCCTCATTCTCTTGATAGTTTATCTTTGTTTCTTTATTAAGTCACTTTCTATTGCTGACTTTAATTATTATAATCTCCAGAACAGAATGTTGCTCTACATTCTGGTTTAGTTTTCTTTCAAAGAAATTTTCATTGAATGTCTTATTGACTAGAGAACACTTTTCTAAAGCTCCACCTAAGACCTCTCTGGCTTTGAATTAGTTACTATTCTCCGTGCTCCTAACTGACCCCATGGATCCTTTTACTTCAGGATACTGTTAAGACCCAGAGGAGTTTTTCCTTTGAAGTAATGGAGGCTATACTAAGCCATAGATCTCGGGTACTAGAATGGAACTGATGCACTTAATGAAGGCTTCCTGCTGATGTATGTAGTTAGCTACTGAGGTACTTTAAATGTTCAGTCAGTTCTTCCAACATGAAGCCAAAGGCAACTTTAATTTCCTCTCAAAACCTTATGAGATTAAGTTGGATACCATGGTGACACACTGACCAGAATTGGCTTTTCCCACCTTTAATACTGTCATATAAGGACTAGGAGTGTCTAAGTCTTCAGATGTAGAAATAGAGTAGTAATAAAGTGTCAGTTAAAATTCCTATGAAAAAAATTTTCTGGTGCTCAGAAAATATCAACCTTTCTGATGTTTTTAGTAACTGCATTTGTGATGGCTAGTGAGTTCTCACAGTTTACTTAGCAATGTTCACGCTATGCTCCTTTGAGTGTGAGGAGTAGGTCAGTGGGAGGGTTTAAAAGAAAGATGACTCAGGACACAAGAATCCCCTATTCTTAAATTTCTTAAGAGTTACACAGAATTTTTTAAAATTTTTCTATAAAGCAAACAGTATAGCATATAACAAGAAGTTCTTGAACCATTATATATTAACTTTTCAGGATTCCTGCTGCAGAAGTGATGCTCTCCAAAACATCCTAAAGCTATGGCTTATCTAGGATAGAATGGCAGCTGAATGACATGGATAAAGGTAAAATAGAGAAACAATAGAATTTTGTCTTAAGTGGTACGGGATACGGACTCCTGGCAGTTGACCTAAAGTCAGGTGAACCAGAAATAATGAGCAGAGAGTGAAATATCCCTGGATAAAAAAATATAGTCCACAAGGGGATAGAGATGCAGAGACACAGAGAGAGATAGACACAGAGAGAAAGAGGGTAAAATGGGTACCTGCTACTGAGGCAGGTACTGGGCGGGAGGGGTGTGGGTATACTGGTGGTGGTGATGGGGCACTGGTGGACGGATGGGTACTGGAATACTGTATTACCAAGGACCAATTAAGAACACCTTTGTAACTGTATGTTTCACTGTGGTATAATATTTTTTTTTTAAAAAAAAGGGAAAAAAAATACAGTCCACAAGTTATATGTTCAAAATGAGATGAAACTGAAGCTAAAGAAGTCAAGCTCCAGAGAACAGACAGTGGGCATCCAACTCTGCTTTGCAAGGTGAGACTTAGTTTACAATCAAAATAGTCCTATACTCAAAGAACAGGCTTATTTTCATCATAATCATGATATATTATTTCTGCAGCATTTTAAAGTTTAGAGGACATCCTCCATTACACATACTAAAAATGGTATGTAAATATACATTAAAAGGTACCTTAAAAACAACAAAGCGTTGTGTTTATGAAAGCATGAACTAGTCAAGAGTAAATATTCTTTAACATATATAATGTGTTTAACACTCTAGTAAGGACTGAGAATTCAGAAATGAGAGTTTAATAGAATTCTAATTCTTTTCTTAGTACTCAGGTTCAGTAATTCAAATATTTATCTTGTTGGGTCACCAATATTTTTAAGAAAGTACAAAAAAAAAAAAAAAGAGAAAAGAGCAAAGAAAGAATGCTTTTCGTTATTTTCAGTAACTTTTAAATACTACTTCAATAACCTTTCTCAGGTACTTTTTAGTACAAACAATATTTGCTAGGGTGTGTAGCTGGTCTCTGTCCAAAATATAACCTGCTCTAACACACTTGTTTCAAAATTAATCAAGGAGGGTTAGAGAGATAGTATAGCAGAGGACACTTGCATTGCATGTGGCTGACCAGGGTTCTCTTTCACTTGGCACCCCATATAGTCCCTTGAATCCCACCAGTAGTGAACCCCAAGTGCAGACCTAGGAATAAGCCCTGAGAACCACCAAATGTGGTGCAAACTAATAACAGAAACAACGACAACAAAGCTAACCAAGGAATTAGTAATTTTTGTTCACTGTGAGAATTAAGAGAATACTATGGCAATCAAAATTCTGAGTCTTTATTGATTTAGATTGATTTATTATGGGGCTAGGATTTGTAAAATCTTTAATGTATCAATATCATTAAATATTGGGACAATTATGGAGTATTCATCTTAGGCCCTTCTTGGGTAGCCTCTTGAAACAACGACATCACATTTCAGAAAATAACATTTTCTTCCCCTGTACATTCCTAAATTTATTTCAAATATGTTTAAATCGAACTCAAGATGAGAGCCTTGAGATGAGAGCCTCTACTGAGACTATACCACCTACCTGGCAGAGCCTGGCAAGTTACCTGTGTTTTATTTACTTGTTATGGCAAAAACTAGTAACAATTATGAACCTCAGTTCCATGACCTGAAGAATGGTTTCGGGCTCTTCTTGCCCCTGGAGCAAGCAGATGCCCTAGGGTTACACTTTCTTGTGACAGGACTTATAGAGATGTTACTAGTGCCCACTCAAGCAAATCGATAAACAATGAGAAGACAGTGATATGGTGATGTTTAAATCACCACTTTATCATAAAAATTATTTTTGACAGACCCTCTTCCGCCCAGGTAGTGCTCAGGGAATCCAAGGCTCTCCTGCTGATTCTTTACTACGTAGGTCAGTGGTTTAATGCTAGAACCCAAAGTGCAATACTGCTCATGTCCTATGGTCTTAAGATTTACCCAGGCATCTGCTACAGAGCTAAGGGTGCCTTCAGGGCTGCACCTGGTGATGCTCATGGGACCACATAATTCCAGGAATCCGAATGGAGTCGGCCACATGCAAGGCACAAACCTTAATCTCTATACTATTCTCCTTCCCTTACCTAAAATCTCATGAATGATCAGAGAATGCATGAATGTACAGGGGATGTTGTCAATATTCTATAATTACAGATTCTATATATTACAGATATATAATTTGTATCTGATCTTTCTGGTTCATTCAATTTTCTCTTTCTTCTGGCAAGTTTGATCTTTTCTTCCCCATTCCATCAAAAGGATTTTATGCTATGTCATTAACTTTATGTTTAAATATCTTAAAGTCATAACTCTCTATAGTGTTATCATGAATCAAAACTTAGTAGGAGTTTTGTGGTTGTGTACTTTATTAGCTTGAGTACCTAGGTACTCAAGTCTGGCAAAGTGGTACTATCAGAGCTACAAATGGAGACTAGAGGTAAAGGAGGCTCGCAGATCTAGGGGTAGCAGGAATTCAACTGGAGGCCTCAAACAGGCAAAGCATGTGCTCCAGCTCTTTCATCTATCTCCCTGGTCCCAGGAGCAATCCTTTCATTTCCTTATTGCTTTAAGATGATATTTACATAAAGTCTGGTATATAAGTATTTAAGTATTATTGAAATTAATAAGTAATGGCATAGTCCCTAACCAACAAAAATAACAGAAATATAAAAACCATATGAGATTTGTTCCTCTTCTTTTGCATTAATCCCTGAATTTTCTCTCCTTATTATTCTCATGGTTCTCTTACTATATCTGCATCAGCATTTGCCAGTTAATATGGTGTGTAACAGTTGTACACCCTCTTTGGGAGTGTCCCATTCGCTTCTAGAAATTTACACTTCTAAAAGTGATTTCTGATCATGTACTCTTTAAATTTCTTCTGAGGTTCACAATCACCATCTTTCCATGACATCAAAGGCCTTAATCCTCCGTCTCCTACTTGTTTTACAGCTCCATCTCTCACCATGGCAATGATAGGTGAAGGCTTCCAGACTTAACTCAA
This sequence comes from Cryptotis parvus, assembly GCA_021461705.1. NCBI lineage: Eukaryota > Metazoa > Chordata > Mammalia > Eulipotyphla > Soricidae > Cryptotis > Cryptotis parvus. Next base: position 284,556 of record JAJIBD010030611.1, on the reverse strand, counting down.
ACACACAGAACTTCTCTCAGTTGATCTCCCGTGTAAGGCCCTTGAGTGCTTCCCAATCTTAGATATTCTAGTTTTGGTACTTGGTGCATTTTGTCATCCATTCTAGAAAGTGTGCTAAGAGATCAAGAGGATCTCATTCTGTTTGGAAGAAATTCAGTGGGCATCCGTAAATGATTCTTACTTTGTTTACCTCTATGACCATTTTTTTTCCCTAATCTTTATCTTTAATCACCCATAAGGAAGGCACTTGGGAAGAACAAATTAAACATTAGATACTAAACGTTCATAGCATTGACTGTACCCATGAAATTTTATTATTTTTAAGACACATCCTTGGGCTATTTCAACTGCCTAGAAAAATCTAAATAAAAATTAAATGGGGCAAGCAATAAGAGGAACATATTTTACTCAGTTTTTAACCTGTTATTTATTCTTTTAGTATTAGAGAAGAAGCTTTATAAGGCATCTGAATAAACAATAAGACACAATATCCTATCCAGCTGTTTGTCTTGTAGACTGTGACCAGGAATTAATTATTAATTTATAGAATCAAAAGAAGAAATGAACAAGTGTCCAGAGAGCTAAGAGTGAACTCAACATATCCTGTGAGCAGTTTCTGGCTCCTTCCAGTTTCTCAGTTTACAGACTTGCCTATGGGGTCCCTCACATTTATATCATTTCTCTGCAAGAATCTCCAACTCTTTATCTAAAGATGTATCTGCTAATCAGCAGATCTTCCCATGTGTAGTTGTTACTTCTGAATGGTCTTAAGTAGCTTTTGTGCTTAGAGGAGCCAACTTAGCCATTCACAGAGAAACCATATCTCTATAAATGAACAGATTTCCACACGTGGGCTGTAATATATGCATAACACATTTCGCTCAGTGTTAATTTTGGTCTAACATCCTCCTGATGGTCTTGATTACCTTGGAGACTTACATCCTGTCTTCTGTATATACGTAATTGTTAGTCACTTCAACTAAGTTGTCTCACCACCATTTCTCAAGAATGATAACAACAGACACAATATTTCAATAACTGATTTTTTCCTCTCAACAAATGTTTATTCAACCTCCTATTCAAGGCACTTGGCTAAGGCTAAGCTGAATTTAAAGCTTTTGTAAAATAGAAAAAAAAATCTGTGAAGGTCCAGCTAAATGTGTAGCAAATAATAACCAGAAACATTTCAGTTTTTATTCAGAAAAAAATTGACTAATGGAACATTTTTCTTTTAATTTATAATTGAAAAAGTAACTATGTTAATATGGATTCCATGTCACTAGTTATATTATCTTTAAATTATAAATCCAAGAGGTCTCAGGAAAAATGCCAATGGCAAAGTGCCTGCCTTGGCAGGTATGAGGCAGAGAATCTGATCTCTAGCACCACTCCTTGCATCAAATGTGATCCTAGCAGCACTGCCACTTTTGATATCCATGACATGATAAAGTGTGAGATTTCTGACATATATTCTACAACCAAGTATACAACCTCAAACAAACACTGCCACCAAAATGTACAATTCCAAAGAGACAACACAATCTACCATGAATCCCACCCCTCCCCACTGCCATCTTGGTAACAGCAATAACAAAGGGAAGGTAAAATATAGAAATCTTATACTACTGTTTATGATCATTTCATTACTCATATAGCAGCAACTCAATCCTATGTAAATAAAAAAAAATCCAAGAAAAAAGCAACAGTATACCAAGAAACATGGTAAGATAATGAATGCCACTTGGCATAATATATTGGGGGCGAAAATAATAGTAATGATTTTCAATTGGAAATATTAGAGGCTTTTATCACTTTCTTTATTAATTCATGGTCTGTCAATCAAATGGATGGGTGACTGGGCACCAATTACATGTAAACAATTGATGTGACAAATTTCAAGGCATCTGATTAAGTGAGATATCTTTGGGAATTAAAATGAAACAAGCTGTTTTTGCTCCTAAAATATGTACCCTAGCAGACAGGTTGCAACACAGAATCAAACGTATATCTAACTTTTCCAATGCCACATTTCTAAAAGTAAATTACATTAAATGTGTCCATTCAAAATGCAAAAAGCAAGACATCCAAGAATGAGATTTTAAGCAGAATGCAATTTTAAAGAAATGATTTTTTTTTCCATTACTGAAGATATCAAACATTTTAAAAGGCTGTTCTTTCATAATTGGATTCCAGATCATTATTTTTTGGCCAAAAGAAAGGTTTTCTGCATTCTTAAAATAATTAGGCAAGATTTCAAATCAAATTATCCAATTTCAAAGCTCTATTTTTCTCTCAAAAATGCCTGTTAGAGAAGGACTGTCGATGACTAAGCTTTGTGTCATTCTCATGGCTTTATTAGGAGAATGTTCTAAGTCCTTCACTTTCTATGTAATCAGAACTATAATTTCTTCAGGTTATTTTAAGACCCAGCTATGGCTAAAGCAGGAAACTCAATTTTATTCTGAGCTCTAGACATGTCAACACAGCAGAGCAGTGATCCAGCTTTCTGGGCAATTTTTTGTAAACCCCCTTTTTCTTGGTGTGGGACCATGGATCTAAGCATGATGTACCCCTTCTCTGGGTATTGGATAATGCTTCATGGGCACTGAGGGGATTAACACTGTTACTTTGCCAAACCCGAAAGTGTTGTTATACCAACAAACCAAAAATAAAGAGCTTGCTTGTCCAGAGAATACTTACTCCTTACTCTTCTGAACAATTTGAAAACCATATTCAACAGAAGGGCAGTTGAGAAAACCCAGGTGCCAGAAACATTTGATTAAAAAGCAGAACAGAAAGCTCTAACTACATATGTCTACTTAGTTCATCATACTCCCTTCGAATTTTATAACTTAATTAACCAACTTAAGCAGACTGGTTGTCTCTAATTATGTTGAAAATTTTTCTCTGCTGCAAAGGGATATTAATAGTGAGTGGCATTTCTGCAATTAACAGGTAACACACTTCTGGTAATCATGGTCTGTATCTAAAGAAGGGTGAACAAGGCATTATAACAAATATAAATCTGTAGGAGGTCACCCTCAAAACGAAAATGAAAAGTTTATTACTTTCACATTTTGATCCCTATCATAAAGCCTACAAGAGATGTGTGTAATTAATCTTAATTACTGAAGTACATTTATTAATATTTTTATTTTAAGCTAATGCACAAAAAATTTTACACTGAATATAACATATAATGACCTCAACAAGGTTCTCTTCAATTGCTATTTTTCATTCCTTATTTTTGCTTTACCTTAAAGTATTCAGTTTATAAATGATTGATAAACGAGTAACGAATAAAAATGAAATTACTAATTCTATTACTACTATTCTATTACTATTTTTCTAATGCTTAAGTAACAATTATATGGCAGACCAGACAGAGTACTTGTGATTAACATCCTATATGCATCAAATTATACATTTTTTCTACTCCATTATATATTTTGTTCAACATTTTAGGTAATTTCTTGACATAGTACTTATAAATTTTAATTAATATATAGATTTTCAGAGTATGAATTAAAGCTATTTATTTTGTATTGTTAAAAATACTCAAAGAACCTTACATTTTCTGTTACAATATATAATGCCACCAATAAATTCTCTAATAGACAAATTTTTCTTCACCTGTACAAGTATTTTGGTGTAACATTTAAGTGGAAATACTGACTATAGACTATATCCAATTTAATCCTGACATGACAGTAATTTAATTTTCCAAATTTCACCATTTACCCTCCGTCTTATACATTATACTCTTTTCTTCTAAGCCCTAATCTATATTGGGTGTTAAGAGTCTTTTCTACTTTTGCTAATATAATATATACAACGGTGATAAGTCATTGACATTCATACCTGAAACTGAGCAAGTGCTTATTTACTTATTATTAGTCACTTTAGGTTCTTTCTCTGTGAATATGTTATTCATTCCTTAAATTTCATACAGATTTAAAACTTTATTTTATTAATTTAAAGTTTGCACATATGCCTCTTAGATATTAATCTCTTAAGCACTTAACACATGGCACATATTTTCTGTCATTTAGTGAAAATGTTTTTGACTAACAATGTCAGGCTATTCAACTCTCTCTAGGTTGGTCAACATCCACTGACATCTTCCCTAGAATTGGTAAGAATGACCTTTTGATTAAAATCTAAATACATAAAGCTTGTGATAGCTTCTTTTTCATATTTTTGTTAATCAGATATCCAAGTTTTAGGTTATTCTATACAGAATTTCCTTAGTTACATAAAAGAGCCTACAAATTTGTGCAAAACAAATGAAGCAAGCACTAAATTTATTCATGAAAAAGATTAATTTTCTACTACAGAATACATGTAAGGGCAGGTGACACAATCCCAGTTATCCAACTTAATTTTTAATGGGATGTTCTAAATGGATAAGATATCTCCTTACTTTTAAAGATGATCATAATTGAGCCAAAGATACAGTATAGTGTGTAGAGCTCTTGTCTTGCATGTAATAAAACTGTGTTTGACTTCTCTGGCACTTCATGTGCTCCTCTCAGATTACCAGGAGTGATCCCTGAGCACAAAGACAGAAGCAAGCCCTAAAACCACCAGATGTTCCCCCAAAATAAAGTACCACAATTATAAGTAGCATAAAGCATGTATTGGGTCAGTTGGTTTCTAGGCTCTAGGTGAAATAGGGATTTGTATGGGGCTTATTATACTCAATGACTACTTTTAAGATTGCTCAATTTCTGATTTTATTTCTAGATCTACTGTTTATAGTATTAGGCGGTCCATCTTGTTTGCTACTGTGGGTTATGACTGAGGCTATTTCTAAGTCTAGTAACCTACCTTTAATCTGTGTCTTCTGATATTAGGTTTCACAGCTCAACATCATGTTATCAGCATTCTTTCTTAAGACAATTACATTCACTGGAGTAACCGATTTCTTTAAGAATTAAATGCAAAATGGGAAGTATTCCCAAGGAAAAATCACATTATATACCAATATATAAGTGTGCAGACAATTTTATGGGATACAGAAACAATTTAATGTTCATTCATGGATTCCGTGGCTCTCTATGATCCTAACTTGGTTCCCCAAATACTTGTTAAAGCTTTGATTTAAGAGGTTTTCTTAAATAAGATATAAACCTAGGCACTCTGGGACGAACTCAGAGTCGTGGCAAGCTACCCGTGGTGTATTAGACATGCCCAAAATAGCAACAATAAGGGACCACATTCCCAATGAATGGAGATGTTACTGGCGCCCGCTCTATCAAATGGAACAATGGGAAGACAAGTGATACAAGTGATACATATAAATGATTTATTAATAGAAACAAGTATAGTCAGAGAAGACTAATCCCACAAAAATCAACCTCTTGAGAGAGCTAAATAATAAATTAAAGATTATGTGATGGGGGCGTTAATGGGTGGTTGTGGGGAGGGAAACTGGTGATAATGGTGCTAGGAAATGTACTCTGCGGGAGGGATGGGGGTTGAGTACTGTAAGATTGAAACCCACTCACAACAGTTTCTTAGTGGCTTTCTATCTCATTGTTATTCAATCTCATTGAATAACAATTGAGATTGTTATTCAATTTTAGTTTTGTAGTGGCTTTCTATCTCATTGTTATTCAATAAAAAATTCAAAACAAAAGAAATTATGTGATCATAAAGAGCAAAATATATTTATCTCTTCAGTTAGAACACACCAAACATATGCTAGTTTATCATTAAATTTTCTCATTATTTCAAATGGAAAAAAACATTGAAAAAAACTGTGTGAATATTCTACAATACAGCCTAATGCCACAACAGCCTGTGAGTATCAGGACTGAGAAAAGAAAATGAAGAAGACCATTTGTCTTTTTAAAACAAAAAATTGTACTTCAGCCAGAAGAGCTGTCATTCCAATTACTACTTCAGAAGTACAGTCAGGAGTTCTTTAGCATGTGAAAGAAGATTTTTGTCCTCACTGTCCTGTTTCTTGTCAAACTGGCAATAAAACCCAATTTCCACCATGCTGTCATAATCCTGGCAGGAAATAGAGTGAGAGTGGAAGAGAAATAAAGCCTTCTTCTTTAATTAAGATACATTGGCTCCAATTGAACCTCTCTACATGAGTAGTCCATCTTGTACCTAAAAGATTGACAAATGATCAAATTAGCAGTGAGAAAAACCTGGTTAAAAATAAGAGCACACCAAGGACAGTACTACAAATGTAATAAATATAGAACATTCTTTAGAAGATATGTAGAGAAGAACTAAGACAGCAGTCTTGCTAGACTCTCAGGCTAGAAAAGAGAAGGAATTCAGGGAATGAAATGATTCCAAACAGCGTCTGAATCTAAGAAACTTAAACTTTAGTTCACTCACTGTCCATCAACACACTGGGTTCTACCAAGTGTAAATATGCAATTGAAAGGTCCTACAAGTGCAGTGTAGCAAGGACATGAATGACCCTCAGATGTCATTCTCATAATACATTCTCTGAACCTTAATCATAGAAAAAGAGGTTGATAATCTGCATTTTGGGTCTCTAAAATTAAACATCTGTGGAGCTTCCAAAAGGAAAATGAAGATGTTGAGAGAGTCCAAGTACCCATAAATCAGGTGATTTGTGAGATTCGTAGATCAGGTGAGGACTTACACTAGACATATGTGAGATTTGCACCTACCTAGTAACTAAAGCTGAGAAGGGATGTGGGTGGTATGACATCAGTCTAAAAGAAGCTGCAAAGCAGAATTATTGTATGTTTCACGGGATGGACCTTACCTGGTATTATCCAGGATTTATGTTACAGTTTACTTGACATGAAATAAGTCAATGTATGTAACTAGCCAATGGACTTGCAGATATATTAGTCAAGTAAACCTAACTGAATCACACAGGGCCTTTGAAGAGAATTTTCCTGTCTAACAAAAGACAGCCACGGGAGGTGAAGCTTAAGAGGGATTCAACAAGGCTTCTTTCCTTATTGATGAAATGGACAGGGTCACAAGGTAAACAGCTAAGATAGCTCTGAAAGGGTGAGAATGAACCCAGTAAACTTCCTCCACCAACAATGAAGAGAAGCCTGACTCTTACAATAATAATAAACTGAATCCTGCCCAGAACTGGAGAGTCTGAAATGAGAATGTAGCCCTGGCCAAGACTTAGATTTCAGCCTTGAGAAACTGAGTCAGATGATCCAGCTAGTACCTTAAGGACTCCTAATCAATATAACAGATACCAAACAGCTTCTGCTAAAAAAAAAAAAAAAAAAAAAGCCAAGTCAGCTAGAAAGCAGAGAAATGGAGTTACAGAAGGGAAACTTATTAAGAGACATTGGTATCCATCATAACCTTCCCAAATATTTCTGTCTTTAAATACTAATAAGTATATCTTTCATTTGCACTCACTCATTTTAAGTCAAGGAATTGGGAAAGAAAGTATGTATTTTATATAGAAAGTAATTAGGATTATAGTCAAGCAGGGTTGCACTCTTTTTCTAGAGAAAGAAGTTTTATTTCAGACAACCCCAAAGTATGCTTTTTCATTTCAACTAGACTAGATAAGACTCTCAACTTACCAGTACCTAGTATTTGAAACATTCCTTACAGAAACAGAGGAAGGTGAGTTGGGCTTTTTCTGTTACAGTCTTCAAGTAAACAGAATATTGAGCAGGACTGTCAGGTAACATCCTGGTTTCTAGACTATTACTTGAGTAAACACAGATATCCAGAATAAATTAGTGAACAAAACATTTGGTCGTTCATTGCCCAAATATTGTATTCCCAAGTTCCCTATGGAATTAAACTTAACAATGCATTTTACTAAAAAAGAAAAATCCTTCCTAAGTATCTTTTAAGACTTACTTTAAAAGAAGCCAAAATAACAAGCTTGATCATTTGAATTTTTCCCCCTAACTCTGATGCACAAAATAAATTAGGATGACAGAATGTGGCCCACTAGAAAGGCTTGCAGAATGATGAAGAGTTTAAAGCATAGCAGCTGCAATGACATTTTTGTCTGAAGAAACAGCCTGAAAAAACCCCAAAGTGCTGTTGAAAGATCTCCATATTTGAAGTATATGTGGTATAGTTAATAGTGCTAAAATAATAATGTTACCTTGATGTTGGCAGATAGACAGTGGAGGGCTAAAGGCAATGGAATCCCTAAGTAGTAAAAACCACCTAGCCCTAAGGTCATCAGGACTTGAACAAGGAACTAAAGCCTGTTAAGACCTTTACCTGGAGCTAGCCCAGACCAGAGAAAGCTGAACCCACCCTCCAACAGAAGCTTCAGCAGGAACAAAGGTCAAGGAGATTTTGAAGAAGCCAGCTCACAACTCTACCCCTAAGCAATAACTCTTAGCTAGAAGGCCCTCATGAGGCAGGTTGGGATAAACCCTAGAAAAACAAATTTGAACAAAGGAAGCACCCACATACGCTGCTGGGGACAATGGGCTGCTTGTGCCCACATGGCCAAGTACCTTTGGTACCTGAGCACTTGTATCGCCTGCATCTCCCCTCTTGAGATTGTACTTTCACACTTTCTCTCCTCCTTCCCCTTTCAACCTTCAAGTAGAATCTGTTTTTACTTCACTGCTTGGCTACTCCTGAAATTCTTTTTGAAAAGGAAAGACAAGAGCCTGCAAGGCCTGGGTAAGACCTAGGCTTCCCAGCAGGTACCAGAGTGGCAGAGGCAGATTGGAAGAAAGTGACCGTCTCTCCTCCTCCTCGCCTCATATAAGCCACCCCTGGGGGGTCCACCGACTTCAACCTTAATACAAGTATCATGAAAAGGGTAGAAAAGCTCTTCGCTGCGCTAAGAAAATATTACACACTGCCTTAAAAATCTATTTTTATGTAATTTTTTGCTTACGATAATATAACAGAAATAGATACAGTGCAAAGTTACATGCACAGTTTAAATAGCTGCTATTGTTGGGTGATTTTTAATTCATTTGTTCAATTATTCATTCCATAAAGGCTTACTGAGCAATTATTATACTCCAAGCAATCTTCTAGGTCATAGGTTCAAGTATTTATACTTTTGCTTTTTAGTGAGCTCAGAAATATTCTAAAAATTTATTGAATCACTGTGAATTACCATGTTACTAAGTTATTTATGATTGTTTCAAGTATGCAATGTTCCAACATGAATCCCTTATCAGTATCCCCTTCCATCTACTAATGTTCCCGGTTTCCTTCCCATCCTCTGGCCTGCCACTAAGGCAGGCTCCCTTTCCCTTTTCCTTTAAGGGACTATGGTTTGCAGCACAGAAGCTGAAGTATACATATCATTTTGCATCTTTTCAGCACCCAGTTCTCCTATAAATTGATCACTTCCCCCTATCATTATCATAATGGTCCCCTCCCTATCTGAACCCCTGCTCCCTTGGCAAGTGGCTTTCTACATCTTGTGAATTGTTTATTTATTTATTTATTTGCTGTTTTTGGGTCACACCCAGCAATGCTCAGGGGTTTCTCCTGGCTCTACACTCAGGAATTACTCCTGGCAGTGCTGGGGGACCATATGGGATGCCGGGATCGAACCCGGGCCGGCACAGGTCGGCAGCGTGTAAGACAAACGCCCTACCCACTGGGCTATCGCTCCGGCCCCATGTGAATTATTTAAATAGTTATTTCTTCTTAAATAGTAAATTAGTATCTAGTGCTGGAAGGTATTTCGTTACTCAAAATTATAAAGCAGTTTTACTTCATCTACTAAATGGAGAAGTCGTCAGCATCACTCTTTCTCGCCTACAAATCATGATCTAGAATATTTGTTCTAGATCTGCAGTGTTAATGTATTTAGAATTCTACACATATGCTGAGTGTTAATACTGAGTCTTAGGTTCCACATAAATATATCTAACATTGTGGAGTTAGAAATCTCTGCAAACTGCAACTACCCAAGTAGCTTAAAACATTCATTCTCAGAAAACTGAATATTTGTGAATGACTGATGTGTTTTTGGCCAAAAAATGAATACTTCAGTGAAGCACACTATATTCAGCTATGGAATAGACTTAACATATGAAAGAAAAATTTCCATGCATTACATTTCAAGAGATTGGAATGGGAAAGAAGGAAAAAAGTGCTGTTGTTATCTTTCTTACAACATGTAGCTTTGGCATCATTTAAATATCACCCAAAGTAGTGGTGAAACACAATAAAATATGACTTCAGAACCAATAAGCTATATAATAGTTAACTTTTATCATTCTAGCCACGATAGTTATAAACTGGTGCTTAAAAAATTAACAAAATATTATAGGGAATCTATAAGTATTTATTGCCATTCACTGCTTTATAAAAATTTACTTCGACTTAAATTGTGCGGGAAGATAAGATATCTAGAAATAATTCATTATTAAGCATCTGATCTATAGTAATTCTTCCTACTAAGAGTCAGTAATACTGACTGAAATATTGGACTAAATTTTATATCTTTGTGATAAATAATACTATTTAAAGTAATACCTCTTTAGTTGAAATTTCTTAGTAATCTTCAAAGTAAAATTTAGGCCTTATTTCCAGTCATAAGCCCCTAAATTTTACCAGTGAAATTAAGTTAAAATGTGATATAGGGAATTCAAAGACAAAGTGTTGGAAATAAAAAATGAACACTATAATAAAATATTATATTTCTAATTAACAGTAATTATCTTTATTACTAAAACAGAAACAAGAGTAAAACATTAACTTGAAACAACAAGGAATTTTAATACACAGTCATTTTTTGCTTCCATTTTCTTTAGTTGTTCTGAGAAATGGTCACATGAGCCACTCTAGGAAGTTTTGGGGGTAACCTGGTCTACTTCATGGGGTCCTCATGGGACAACCTGGCTGTGGGCCATTCAGTGCCAAGTGATGGAACTCAGATTCAAATACAAGGAAAGCATGTGATTTACCACTCATAGTCCCAGCTTTTTACTTTGGATTTTAAAAATCTATTAGAAAGCCACAACTCTTGCTATTGAGAGAAGAAAAAATTATAACTATAATACATGCATAATACATGTATGAGCACAGAGAGAGACAGAGATATTTTATAAAAAAACATTACTGTATGAAAGTTCCTTTGTGAACAGGCTTGCTATAACACATTTGTGAAAAAGTAAGATATTTAAAATTAGTCAAATCAGCACAAGCTTAATAATAAAGTTAAAACAAACTTGAGCAATTTAGACCTCAGTCTAACACCATGCACAAAAGTCAGATCAAAATGAATTAAAGATCTTAACATCAGACCTGAATCCATAAAGTGCACTGAAGAAAATATAGGAATATTCCTCCATGACATTGAAGCTAAAGGCATTTTCAAAGATGAAACACCCTAACAAAGCAATTGGAAGCAAAGATAAACATATGGGACTATATGAAACTAAAAAGCTTCGGTACCTCAAAAGAAACATCCACCAAAATACAAAGACAGTCCACAGAGTGGGAAAGAATATTCACCCAATACCCATCTGATAAGGGTTAATATCCAGGATATATTAGGCACTGGTTGGAACTTACAAGAAGAAAATAGCGAACCCCATCAAAATATGGGAAGAAGTAATGAACAGAAACTTCGACAAAGAAGAAATTCAAATGGTCAAAAGGCATATGAAAAAATTCCATCATCACTTATCATCATAGAGATGCAAGTCAAAACAACCTGGAGATATCATCTCCCACCACAGAGACTGGCACATATCCAAAAGAGTAACAACAAGTGCTGGTGTGGATGCAGGGAGAAAGGGGACTCTCATCCATTGTTGGTGGGAATGTCGACTGGTACAGCCTTTTTGGAAAACAATATGGACATTCCTCCAAAAACTAGAAATTGAGGTCCCATTTGACCCAGCCATACCACTCCTAGGCATACTCTGGGAGGCCAAAAACACACAGCAGAAACACCATCTGCTCTTTTATGTTCATAGCAGCACTATTCATAATAGCCAGAATCTGGAAACAGAGTGTCTGAGAACAGACAACTGGATAAAGAAACTTTGGTACAGCAAAGAAACTTTGCTGCTGTCAGGAAAAATGAAGTTATTAAATTTGCCTATAAATGAATGGACATGGAGAGGATCATGCAGAATGAAATTAGCCAGAGAGAAAAGGGCAGATATTGAATGACTGCATTTATTTGTGGGATATAAGAAAATAAGATAGTACGATACCAATATCCAAGGTCAGGCAAAACATGGATCAGGAGGTCTTGTCAATGTGTGGAATCTACTGCAAGTGTGTGGGAGTCTGAGGTTAGGTAAGACAGAGAAGGGAACAATGTGCTAACAATTATTGGAAATAATACCAACCTAGAAGTGAGCATTGAATATAGGCAAAGGGATATACATGATAACTTGTAAATGTATGTATTGCAAGCCACATGTGTAAGGAAGAGAAAGAGAGTAAAAGAGAGGGGGGGTCAAAGTTTTTGCCATAGAGGCAGGCCAGGGAATGGGGAAGGGAATCAGGGGACACTGGTGGTGGAAAATGGGCACTGGTAGAGGGGTGGGTGCTGGAACACAGTATGACTGAAACCCCAAAATCAACATCTTTGTAATTGTATATCTCACAATGTTATAATAAAAAATTTAAATAAAAAATGCTTAAGCAGAACGAATTTATAAGTCAAAAATATTTAGTATTATTGTCAACAGCATGAGGCAAATACATCCTAGGGGAAATTTTCCACTGAATTGAAGTTACTTTGGTGTACAAGACAGAAACAGATCTGTAATCAGATCTGTTCAGGTAATTTAAAGGGCAATCCAATCATTTAAAAAACTGGTTATTAAACTTATAGAAATCTTGATAACTTCCTTCATGAACTATATATACCAAAAAAAAGTTAATTGTCCACTTTGACCCAAAGTGGCAGCAATATTGATTAAAATGACCATAAGGTAAAAAGCTCTCTGCAGAGGTGGGGCCTGTTGCAAGGGATAGTACAGCCTGCAGGGTGCTTGCCTTGCAGGAGCCAGCCAGGGCTCAATTTTCATCATCCCATACAGTCCTCAGTACCAACAGGAATGACCCCTGACTGCAGACCCAGAGTAGAACTGGTGTTTCTTCATCAATTTCCTTATTCCTGCAATTTTTTAGTATCCTTACTGGACTCATAAAATCAAGCATGCACATATAAACAGAGACTCATGATTTCATATCCATTATGCCATGAAATATTTAAATTATTCTTGTTAGCATTGGGACTAGAATTATATACCAAAAACACTTGAAAAGAGTGAAAGACAGAAGACCCTTCTGTTCCTGTGATGCTTGACAGGTCTTTATAAGGCAAAGCACAATATATTGGTGCATGCCGTGGAAGAACTGATGTAGTTCTCACTTAAGAAAATTCTCACTTAAGGGGCCGGAGCGATAGCCCAGTGGGTAAGGCGGTAGACTTGCATGCGGCTGGCCTGTGCCGCCCGGGTTCGATCCCCGGCATCCCATATGGTCCCCCGAGCACCGCCAGGAGTAATTCCTGAGTGCAGAGCCAGGAGTAACCCTAAGCATCACAGGGTGTGACCCAAAAAGCAAAAAAAAAAAAAAAAAATTCTCACTTAAAAATGAAATATATGCTAATTTTTTCTGCACAAGACAGTCTGAATGCAATATTCAAAGTATCTTTTCCCAATGACGTTCTTTAACTATTTTGTTTAAAATGTTATGGTCACACTAGTCTTCATTCTGAAGATATAAAATATACTCTGAAGTTAGTGGCCTTATCAGATGACATCTCTTCTGCCTAGAAAGCCTTGCTTAGTCCACTGCGTGGCTGGACATTGGTAGTCATTCAGGCCTTGGCGGAAGCTACTTCCTCCCTAGTCTTCTAAAGTCCTACTTTCAACTAATATTGGATAAGGCATAAGGATACAATTATCTACCTCTTTCTTCCTAACTGAATTATTATTCCTCTATTTAAGTAGTATGCTTGAACCAAATTTTTCTATTTTAATCAATTTCAAATTATCTTTCAAAAATTGGCAACTGCAGTAGTCTATTTTTTAAATCCGGCTCAGGTATGCCGGTCCAGAGACTTGCAGACATGGGGCAGAGCTGCTACTGGCTCTCCCTGTGACCAGCCGCTCACGAGGCGCCGGGAGGGATGGTGGGTTCTAGCCCTGGCCCACCACCCCAGCAGAGCCTTGCAACAAGCCAGATGACCCCCCCACTCCATGAGGGCCTCCATTTTCCACATCTGGACTTCTCTCTCGTCAGAACTCCACCCAGCAGACCAGCCTATCACAGCCCAGCTCGCGCGGTGGCCGCGCGGTTCATCAATAAATGCTGAACTTAGAGATGACTACAAGAGTATGCTACCTGCATGGCAGAGCCTGGCAAGCTACCCGTGTTGTATTTAATATGCCAAATACCAGTAACAATTATAGACCTCATTCCGGAATGGATTGAGGCTCTTTATGTCCTGGAGCAATCAGATGCCCTTGGGCTCTACTAGCATGAGACAGGACATATGGAGATGTTACTGGGGCCCGCTCGAGCAAATCGATGATGAACGGGAAGACAGTGATACAGTGATACAGTGATAGTATATATTATAGTGTATATTGACCATGTATATTACCTATTAGCTTTGAATAAATTAAATTATAACATGTTCATAACAGAATTATAAAAGCAGTATCTGACTAAATTATTTGACTATGTGCTTGCAAATGAAATGTATTAATAGTTCCCAATCCACTAATTAACTTTTTCTCTGGCCATTTATTTCTGAAACCAACCATTATAGAGGTTTTCGCAGCCCAAACAAAACAATTCTTATTAATACTACTTTTCATAACCTGGAATCTTATGCCACTTCTTTATTTTTTTTTATATGCAATTGCTACTATGGACACCAACTTTTAATCTGAATTTAAGGGCTGGTATTCCATATTCCCTGAAAGATCCTATTCGAATTTTTTTCATTTGTTTTGGAGCTACATGCTATAATGCTCTGGGGTTATTCCTGGCATTGTATTCAGAAATTACTCTGGTGGTGCTGTGGGGGTTCTATATGGAGTCCTGGAGATGGAACCAGGTTATTCATAGGCAAGGTATATTTACCCTTCCCGCTACACTACTGCTACTGTCTCCATGTTAGAATTCCTACTAATACCTAAGACTCTATTGGCAGAAAATTATGTAGTAGGCTCTAAAGCAGGGACTAGAATGACTGGTAGTTGGGGTATGGCAATAAGATTTACACTATTATCAAAGAATATTAAGTACATTTGACTTGTTTTTTAAGTATATCTTCTTTTGTTTTATTTGGGGAAAGGGGTGGCACACATTTTGCGGTACTCAGAATAACATCTATTTTTTAAAACAAAGTTGGCTGAAGAACAGTGAGATTTATAGATTAATTTCAAAATAAAAGTCATTTTAAAATTTAGTATTCCTATGTGTGTAATATGGTCTCTCAAATTTGTTTTTCCCTTACCTGGCATTAAATAATTCTATTAATTCCTCCACAAAATTTTTGCATTTCTTTATTTGTAAATGTTATCACTTTACATTGCAGCCAATGCTTCCAGCTATGTGGGTAAATGATTCTCACGTAGATAAATAAAACATAAAAGATACTCTATTACATATCGATCTGTGACCAAAGATGTTTACTAGGTGAGGAGAGAGCAGACAAAGAGAGAATACAGTGAGCAGAGTGCTTGCCTTGTATGTGGCCTACCTGTGTTTGATCCCCAGCACTCCATTTGGTGCCCTAAGACAAGCTTGGAGGCGATCCCTGAGTGCATCGCCAGAAATAAGTCCTGAACACTTCCAGATATGTCCCAACTCCCCCTCCGCCCCAAATACTTATTAGGCAACAGATAACATAGATAAAACATTTGATTTCCCATGATTATAAAACAATTTAGTATGTTGTCTTGTGATCTAAAAAACACATTTATCTTCTATTTTCTAAAGTTACATCTATAATCACATTTATGCCTTTCTGATAAATAGGTAAAAATAATGTATCATGATGTAAGAGAATTCATTTAGTTAATAGTAAGTCTCTCAATTGAAAATTAAAGAAAATGGCTTATTTTTTAAGAGTGCAGATTTGTTTTGTTTGTTTAAGTATGTATTATAAAAAGCAGCCTGTAGGAATTTTTACACTATTTTCCTTATTAAAATATACAAATTAGGTTAAATTGATATCCAGGTAATATTTTCCAACACTTTCATGTTTATGTTTCAGAACAGAAAATTAAAAAAATGATTCCAATTAATTGACATTATAGTTTGATAATTATACTCCACTGGAAAATTGCTACTAGTAATTTTTTTCCTTTGATTTTCAATATAAGAATTCAAAATTTCTGATTCTAAAGCCTGACCAATTTTGTTTTGTTCCACATAAATACAATAATTTTAAACTATTATAAACTTACCTTAGACTCACAATGAGGAGAAAACATACTAAGCGACATTTGTGAAAGAGGCTGGCATGTATTCATTTGTGTTCTACTATGCTAATTTCAAGAAGTATGCTATGAAATTGAATTTTCTTATTCAACTCTTTGGGTTAAGTCAAACAACGCTTGAGAGGGGTCACTCCAGAATCAGTCTGATGGTTTAATCCTGTCCTGTGCTGCCATGCTTCTCAGCCCCAGTGTTTCTGGGATGGTCAGCAGAGTTACCACAGCAGTGACCTGGGCCTTCTAGATGACTCCCTGCTGTGCAGTGGCACAATAAAACTGACAAGCTACCTGAGGGCCCTATCTTTCTAGTTTCCATTCAGCTCCCTTAAATTCTTAGTTTTCCTTATAGAGATAACATTGATTTACAAGATGGTAAATAATGGTTAGGAGTGTCTTGTTAACACATCATCCCTCATCCTTGAGTGAATGCATGCCAATACCCCTCCACCAAATTCCACTGCACCCTTTCAGACATACCCCATCACCTTGGTATTATAATAACCCTTTAGACCATTCTTGTATGATAAATTAACTTTATTTTCTGAGCCTTAATTTCTTCAATTTATCCTAATTTGTGATGAGTGTTAAGGTAAACCAGAACAAGAAAACTGTTCTGTGGAAAAAAAGTAATTTCCCTACTTATATTACACCTGTTCTCTTCAAAACTCCTCTCTCATTTAGTCATAAATATATGTATTTTTCTCCTGGAAATGTACAGGTTGAGTCAGTCCTTTCACTTCTTTTCCTTTATATGTCACTATGTGTCCCTTCTATACCCTATCTTGACATTTTACTTTACTGTTCAAATTACTGATGCCCTCGATATTTGGATTTTGATTAAATTGTTTATCAATTCATGCTCTTGTTGTTCTTTCCCCCCCAATATATCCAATTAAGTGAATCCTGCATGAATGTAGGTAAGTTCCAAAAGCAAGGGAAATTAAGACTGTAAAATTTATATTATTGTAAAACAATGCACTCTTTAAAAAAAATCTAAAATAGCTAACTGTATACAATAATAAGAGAAAATGAGATTAAATATGAAATGGTATTTGAATAATATAAAAGTACACCTGTGATCATTTTCACAACCAAATTTATTCTTTTCCTTGGATAGAAATTATGCATTTATATTCAGGCAGTCTTAAATTAGCTACTTCACACTTAACATTTTGAAAGCAGACACATAGCTTATAAAAGTTCTATTGGCATTATTCATTGAAAAATTGAGTCAAATAAGAATATTTCAGAACTCCATTTGATAAAAATTATTTCAAAATTTTAATAGTCATATATATATATATATATAAACTTAAAGCACCAAAGGTCATTTTAATTTATGTTCTCTAATTAATGGTTTTAATTTATGTGTCAAAGACCCTTTGCAGATTTTCAGATTTGCAAAAAAAAAAACAACATATTTTTCAAACGAGAGAAGAAATCATTTGTAACAAAGAAAGCAAAAGTCTTGGTCTAATATTACTGTACTGTTTAATTTAATCATCCATTCATCTATAAGTAGTCTCATCACTGTATCACTGTCTTCCCATTGTTCATCGATTTGCTTGAGTGGGCACTAGTAACATCTCCATTAGTCCTGTCACAAGCAAGTGCAACGCAAGGGCATATACTTGCTACAGGGACAGGAGGAGCCCGGAACCATTATTCAGGTTATGGAACTGAGGTCCATAATAGTTACTAGTCTTTGGCATAAAGAGTAAATAAAACACGGTAGCTTGCCAGGCTTTACCGTGTAGGTGGTATAGTCTCGGTAGAAGGCTCTCAACCTGAGCATTTACTCATGAAACTTAAAGGGGAAGATCAGGTTTTCTCTTGGATGGAGCTCTGAGGAACTATGGAGTCTGGATGTTGAGAATGACTAACTGCATGATGTGTGGCTTGATCTGGCTTCTTGCCAGGCTTACTGGTATCAGTTAAAACATGTCTATAACTGTTTACTATGTATAAATGTGAAAGAAATTGGGAAGAAACTTATGCAAAATTTGCAGCTGCGGACCAAGGGAAATGTGGGTCTGGCGTGGGTGGGTCTCTCTCTTCCGGGGCAACTGGCATGGAGGCGGAGAAAGGGCAGGACCCAAAACTACACTCCGAGTCCGCCAGCATGGTCTCTTCCCACTCGAGAGCAAACCCTTGGAGCAATATTGGACTCGGCCAGGGCATGGCGGAGCCCCTTGCCGGGAGGTCAGTTCCATTTGTTGCTTCCACATGGGGCTGACCGAGCAGCGCAGCTGTGGGTCTGAAGTGGATGGGTCTGAATCTCTTCCGGGGTTGCAAATTGCAAAGTAGTCTCATGTATGGAGTTATGTGCTCATTACTAAACAGAATAAAAATTGAAATAAAACAAAATATCTTTGGCCAGAGCCATAGCACAGCCGGGTAGGGCGTTTGCTTTGCATGCGGCCCGCCCGGGTTCAATCCCTGGCATCCCATATGGTCCCCTGAGCACCGCCTAGAGTAATTCCTGAGCAAAGAGCCAGAAGTAACCCCTGAGCATTGCTGGGTGTGGCCCAAAAAATAAAAAAAAAGATCTTTTCCTTTTGGAGCTTATAATTGATTGGAGGATGGAAACATACATAAAATATCGTGGTGTAGGACAATCAACTCCCCAGCCTGAGCTCAAGAATATTGCCAAATAATTAAAGACAAGACATGATACAAAATGTGTACATATACTATAAAATCCTTCACATATAAAACAATGACAGATAAACAAGAGGCCTAAGAAACATATAGTTGAATAATTAGTGACTGAATGACTCAGTACTCTGGGGAGGTGGAGAGGGAGTACAGTGGTCAGGTACCTTCTCCTGTTACACTGTATCTATGCTCAGGAGTCTGGTGTCCCCCACCCCCCACCCCTATCTTCTTCAGGCTAGAAAACTATCTCACCTTCCCCTCAAGAAAGATACCCATCTCTTGCACAAGGCAGAAGCAAGCGGAGATTAAAATAGCTCCAGAACACTTCCTGCTTGACTCTAACTGTGCTTTCATTCCATTTGACTCAGTTCAACTGGAATGTTGAGGGAAAGCCCATGAGGCATCAGACACGTGGGATAATGTGTCAGTCTCTGAAAAAATGTTTGTCTGCCCTACCACGTGAGGGCTTCACTGTTCCCTATTCATGAGAAAGCAAAACGTGGGGAAATTGTTTCTTAGCACACCACTTTCTCAACAATAAGTAGAACCCAAAATAAGTAGATACCTTTGTGACAAACTTCCTTACTCAACTATTGCAACAAATAGATACCAAAAATCTATTCATTCACCAACAGAATGAAAACTATATATTTTGAACAGTGCATTAACCGTGTAACAAAGATACTATCTGACATTTCATAGCTCTAAATTAAATACCTGGCACTAGGTTAGATTTCAATGATGACCTCATGGTGAATGATGCTTCTTTTATACCAGTAAAAAGCATATAAAAACATGTTTATGAAGAAATTCACACAGACTTCTAACTTAAGCAAATGACTATGTTGATCCAATTCTCTTTTGCCGCCATCTCACTAAATCACAATGATGAATCCGCCAGTTGCTTTGATAAGATGTTCCAGCATATTTATGGTCTGTCTTGTATCCATGAAGGGAGATAACACTTTAGGGAGAAGCATAGGTATAGAGTCTTGAAATATCTTTAATTTAATTTAATTTTATTTATTGTTTTTTGCTTTTTGGGTCACACCCGGCAATACTCAGGGGTTTCTCCTGGCTCTGCACTCAGGAATTACTCCTGGCGGTGCTCGGGAGACCATATGGGATGCCGGGGATCGAACCCGGGCCGGCACAGGCCGGGTGCGTGCAAGGCAAACGCCCCTACCCGCTGGGCTATCGCTCTGGCCCAATATCTTTAATTTTAGTCAACAGCATTAATCCTAAGGAGAGGTTACTCAATTCTCCAATCTTTCTTTGGAAAATAGAGAAATGTAACACACAATACTTCCTTGGTTTGCTCTTGAAGACACCGAAAAAGCTTCCATTTGCACCAGATAGAAACACAAGTGGATAATAATATAACTCAAAACTCTACTTCTTTATTCTGATTATTCTTTTCATTCCTTTTGACATGGTTTTAGGCCAAAAGAGATCTTGAGGGAAAACCTACTTTTACGGAGAAGATGCTCTTTCTATTTTGGCCTCCTTAAAAGGATTAATGGATTACTCTAAACCATCTCTGTCTTTGAGATTACCATAAACCAATTTTGCATTCCTTTATTCTATTTTTTTCCTCAGTACTTATTACTACATATAACCCTATTCATCTATCATTGGACATGTCTTCTGTCTTACTTCCTCCATACTTACATAGCTGGCATGTGGTTGGCTCTCAAGTATTTTTTGAGAGGAAAATTGAACAGATAAATGATTATTTCATTTCATTGCCAGAGATTCAAATACCTATATGACCTCACAACACTCCAACCTGTTAATTAAGAGTGGTTAGGACAAAAATTGTTCCAACAACTGTTTCTACTACCCTCTGAATTTATTTTTGAGAATTCACCTTAACTGGATTGTATTTCTTGTTTTGTCTGTCATTTGACAAATTCATAATTAATAGTATATTCCTTATATGAGCAGAAGCACAAAATTATTCATCTCTTTTTTTTCTTTTTGGGGTCATACCCAGCAATGCTCAGGGGTTACTCCTGCTCTTCGCTCAGGAATTACTCCTGGCAGTGCTCTGGGGACCATATGGGATGCCAGGGATCGAACCTGGGTCAGCCATGTGCAAAGCAAACACCCTACCCACTGTGCTATCGCTCCAGCCCCAAAAATATTTATCTCTTAAAAATATAATGTACTTTGTTCAACGACTAATAGTAAGCAATTCTATGAATATTCCCACATGCTCTCAGTTTTCTATTCTAAAGCATCTTAATTAATGGCACATAAAATTTATTAATTGTAGTTTAAACTTTTTATAATCTATTGTGCTTTAATATTAAAAACATAAATGAGTTTTAATATTAATATATAAATGTAAATCAACAGATTAAAATATAATTTTAATGTTGAACACATTAAAGTATAATCCAACTTTTAAAATATCAATTATTAAGGTCTGAATTAAGTACACCGTATAAGAGGCCCTAATGGGAACTGAACACTTAATTACAGATAAAATTTATTGAACTCATTAATAATTAGTTATACCAGAGTAACAGGCAGTGGTTTATACCTATTTTCTTGTACTCAAGAGTATGAACTCATCCATTTCAATAAGTAATACACATTAATATATCATGATATCTTACAGGTACCATGTTGTGCCAGTAAGTCTAGAAAAGCAAGTATTGCAAAGGTATTGCCACTTATTAAAAGTTATTCTGATATACATTTGAGTATACTATGAAGTATTTTCAGCACTTTCAAACTTTATATTCATTATATTTATAACATTTTATTGGTTTCATAAATCTTAAGGGACTTAATACCCTTTATTATAGGACTTCAACAGAATTTAGACCTTTCAAAATGAGGTCATTTTCCTAATAGTCGCTGTTTTTACCATTTTTTTTAAAAGTATGTATGTGTGTGGGTGCTTGTGCATTCAAGCATAAGCTGCCATTTCACCAGAAGGGTCAACAATGTACAGTCCTGTTTATAGCCACATTAACACCAAACAGAGAGCTTAGCAAAGCCTGTTTCTAAAAATAAACTCTATGTGTCTCTTGCTGTCATCATCAACCAGAGTCTTCTGCGCTCTGTGACAGAAAGCATCAAGGCCACCGCTTTGCCTTTCCACAAGTATTATACATCACTACCGGAAGTACTCCCCTTTCTGTCAAGGTGGCAGAGATAAAAAAGAATTCGGCAATCATTCTAAGCACACATTTAAACATTATTGCCCCTTAAGTAGACAGTTATCATGTTGTTTTGGCAGCAGGAAGGAATCTGTGGTTTCACTTGAATGTTATTCTTCTTTATTTAAACTACTAGAAATAACCCAAAAATGACAGAATGCTCTTTCTATAAATAATCATTCCAGTGTAGAGTTATATTAGGAGGTAACTCAGATGGCATGATAACGCCTAACAAGCTAATCTTAGACCTGCAATGCCATAAGATAGAAATACCGAGGCTAAGAATAACTGACCCAAAAGGAGTCAGCCTGCTAAAGAGAGCCACAGACATGTGGGTATCTGCAGATTTTAATGCATTTAATGATCTTTTGAAAGCTTCTTTCCTCTGGGGAGCAATAAATTATGTTAGTCATTAACATGACAATCAATAGTGCTTTTACAATGTATTGATTCATAAAGAGGGTTCAAGATTCCTATAGCAAATCAGATTATAAATTTTAGTTGATGTAAACCAAGGACCTGGCTCTTGAATAATTACTGTATCAGCATTAACTGCTGAAATGTATGAACAAGGCACCTACCGAACATAAAATACATATCCAGTGAAATAAAATGCCACTGATATGTGGTATCATTTAAGTGCATACAGACATTACATCCAGTTTTCATCCAAAATATCTAAGTTGGCATATATATATATGTATGTGTGTGTGTGTATTCAAAACAGGGAGAATCTAATTTGTTACCTTGATCATTCTTCAACACAAGAATTTGACTCTATGTTGAAATCAGGATTTGAGTGGAAACACAAATATTACTGCCCCTATTTTGCTCCCATTTTCAGATAAAGAACAATGTAAGATTCAAATATTTTTTGTCTAAAAATAAATGAAATATGATCAGATTAACATTTGAGGAAAACACTTTTTCCTGATATGGTATATTAGTAATAACTGCTAGTTTGAAACAGTGTAGCACCGTTTTGACCAGTAAGACTCACTGTGAGCAATAAAAACCATACAACATCGCTGGGGGATGTCAGTTCTGTGAACAGCGTCTGCTCATTACTTTGCATCATTGAGTTCATGGAATTTAGAAATTGCCTTAAGCCTGTGTTAGTCCTGGATGGTGTTAACTTCCCTAATTTAATTATCGAGCACTGGAATCTTCTATGTGAGTCTCTTCCAGAAGGCCTTTCAACAGAGTTGCCTATTCGTGCCTTAAACCTCCTAAGAAGCATGCCTAATGTTTGATTATAAATATAAGTAATTGTACTTCTGTAGTACCAGAAATGAGAAACATTACCCTGTGCTAAATATTTCCTCTTGGAATGAAAGTGTCTGGGCACACAGCAACCAAGAATGAGTCCAAACCTCATCCACTTGGTTCCTAGCCATCATCACCATCAGTATCTCAACAACTATTTTCTTATTTACAAAATATGATATTACTACAGCTACTCAGACTTCTTTACACGAGTTAATTCTTGGCTCAGAGAAGACTCTTGAAACATTATGAGAGCAATACAAATTGTGACCAGTGCTTAAAAAATATATGGGTTCAATCATTAAAACCCTAAAGACATAAATGGTCACAGTAGGAAACAACAACATGAAAATGATAATGGTGATAACTTTCTTATCTAAAATGAGCAGTTCCTAATGTAAAATCACATATACACACTTGAATTTTATTGTCATGAATACACACTAGAATTTTATTTATGAAGAACATTTAGGAAACATTAAGAATTATGAGTCCAGAGAACAGTTGAGTAGATTCAGCCCATGTCTTGCATGATGCAAGCAGCAGAGTCCCTGGCCTGGCACTGCATGCTGCCAGCACCATATTATCCCCAAAGGACCACAGTGACCCTTTGGGCTGGAGCTGAAGTCAGAAGTAGCCCCTAAGGACTATTTGATGCGACCCATATCCCAAACTCTGCCCCCACCAAGATAAAAGTTTAAATTCCATTCAATTCAGTCAAGGTTTTCCTAGTTCATGGGATTTCCAGAAAACTTTCTAGGTACACGTTTATTCTAAATTAAAAATGTCCAGGCCACTATACTATGTAATAAAAAAATTCAGCAAAAATTTTCTGGGTTTTTAAACTTCCTTTTTGCTTAATTTTAAGTTTTAAAAAATGTAGTGACATTTTTATATTTTATTCAATATAGAAAGTACTAAGACATTCAAGAAAACTTCCCATGAGTGGTGGAAAATTATATCCACATAACCGCAATTGGTTTAAAGCATAATAAAAATTATAAATTAAAAAGTTTTCTCATATAAATGGAAGGCCACATGGGGAAGAAGCAAGAAAATGAAGATGTGGGGTATTTCCAACCTTATCAACATGCAAAAAGTTTAATCACAAGTGAAAGACTTATACCCTGTGGTTTTGAAAATTTCCTTCTTCCTTAAATGTTGCTTTCATTGGATTTAATTATTGGGTATTTAAAATAGCACTATATAGAAAATGCCCATTACTTATGATTTTACTATGGGAAAAATTAACATTGAATTAATGAATGAAACTATATTCTTATACAGAAGAATCACTGAATTTTGCATTCATGAAGCATAGATAGCATCATAGAATCCCCATGAACAGAACATTCTCTGATAATACTTAAAAGCAGAGGTCTGTCAGTCCTGTAGAAATGTTTATCTAAATTAAAACTCTTTTTGGACAGTGACTTCCTAGAAGAATGGCACTGTGTTCACAAGGGGTATCTGTCCCTCCATCTTCTTATTATTGCTGTCCTAAAGGCCAAAATGGGAAAAAATAACTCCCCTGTGGGCACCCAAGCCTTACCCCCTGATACTTCAACCTAAATTCAGAGACAGGGATAGATGAAGGCAGGGCCACACTGCATTGAAGTCTGCCAAAACATCTTGGAACCTGAGTTGGTGAAAAGTTGTTTCATCAGTCATGTTTCTGGATCAGTTTTTCCTATCAAGTTGCTTTTAAAGTATTTCAATTAAGATAAAAATGATAAACTGCCATTATCCTTTCAGAATGTCAAAATTGTTCATTATTCTGAAAATATAGTTACAACAACATGAAGGGGAAAAACTCCCTCCCAGTATTTCAATATATCCTCTTTTAATGTATTGAAACATGTATACATTATATAACTAATTTTAAAAATTGTATTCCTTATAGCTAACATCAAAAAAATATTTAATTCATAGTCAACGGTTGTATTATTCCAAACTACAATAGTGTTTTTCCTTTCCAAAATTAAGTGATTTTTAACTTATACAAATTTACACTTTGTTCACAATTATTTTATTCTATTTATTAAGTGTATTAGATAAGTGCTTAATAAATATGAGTATAAGACTTATAATAAGCGCATTTAAAGCCTTCCTGATCAATGCCAGTAAAACTATCATGTTTAATTATACACACATACGTATATATATATATATTTATATATGCATATACACACATTCATAGAAATAAACTGATGCCCATAAGTAAAATTAGGATAATTCACATATTTCACTTTTGTTTCTAGAAATTAAAAAATTAATAACATTTAAAAATACTGACAAAGAAGAAGATTCCTTTTACCAACATGCACACTGCAACAAATACTACAGCATCTCCCAAGCACTATTGCAAGCACCTCTCTGGCCCCAGTGGAAATGTGATTATGAGCTGCAGCTTACATACTAAGGAAGGATCATAGCCCAAATAAACCATCATAACCTAGAGGCCCCATTCTTCCCATGGTTGATGAGTGTATGGATAAATGAACTACGAAAGATGATTTTTCTGGAGCAATATAGGGAACAATTTCCTTTCTCAACAAAATAATCAAGGACGTGAAGTAGTCCTCCCATGTCTCTGGTATTTATTATGCATAACAGATGCAATGCCAGGAACTACAGTCAACTTGTGAGGACTGCAAGAAACAGACCTGAGAGATAGGACTCTACCAGTGAGTAGCATGTCTGAAGGACCTGAGAACTGGCTACATTTCTGAACACTTGAGCTGATTGGCTAACTTATTAAGTAAAAAATGTCCTTGCTTTCCGTCCCTTCAAATATGATTTTCTATTAGAGAAGACAACCTATTACACCTACCACCTATCAGTGGTTTGATAGAGGGAGCTTTTATAGAGATATGTGGGGAATAACCTTTTGAAAATATGAATATCTTATAAATTTTCATTACAAGAGTCTGGAGACATAGTTAAAGGTGCCTGATGTGCATGCAGTCAACACAGATTTTATCTCTGGTGCCCCAAATGGTCCCCTGAATAAAGAGCGTTTCCTGAGCACAGAGACAGGAGTAAGTCATAAGTATAGCTGGGTGTAGAATCAAACCAAAAAGATTATAATTATTTTTCATTAAAAAGTAAAAACTGAGGGGGGCCCATGTGGACAAGCACACACATAGCATTGCAAGGTCCTGAAATAGAGCCCCAGAATTGCATAGCTCCAGTACTACTGGGGTGGCCCTGATGGTCTGCATATTGCAATAATGGGCCTGAGCACCTTGAGAGCTGGTCTTGTGCCCTCTGATTAAGATTATAGGGACCAGCTGTGGTCTCTATAATCATAATTTCAAAAATCATATTAGACATAATATGTGTTGATAAAAACAAGTCTCTCCACAACCGCCACATTCACAATTTTTCTAGATTTTATATATCTATATCTAAATTCTTCCAGAGGAACTAAACATTCTTTTATAAAACTGAGATCATATCATCAATTTTTTGCTCGAGATCATATCATTCATGCTATTTTATTTACAAACATAAAATTTAAATTAATTCAACAGAATTGCAAACTGCAACTGAATAGACTATGAATAAATGCTTCTTCCTCTTTTTACAGAAAAAGAGACCTCTTTATAGATACATAAAGGGATGTGTAAGATATTAGTGTTTGCAGCTTTCTTAAATTTTTAATGTTTCCATTTTAAGCAACAAAGGGTTTGTCCTTAGCCCAAAAAGGAAAAGATAGCACTTTCACTCATGTGTCCCTCTCACTTCCAATGTTTCGCCTCGTTTTTGTTTGCATTATGAGCATTTTACACTACCCTACTTATATAATTTGCTGTTTGTTCTAGAACTACAATTTCACAACTATTTAAATAGGCTTTATATTTTGCCACATTGAATTTTATAAACCTTCATTGACTTCTGATTTTTCATTTTTGCTTTTGTTTTAGGTTCACCTTTTAGTTTTGTGGGTGTCACTGTCAAATATTTTTATGTTTCAGAATGTCTAACATGCCAATCTATATTCTTTATATTTTAATAGCATATATCAGTGTGAAACACTGGATTGCACTTCTTTTAAACATGGGAGAATCCCATTATTTGCTGGTATGGTGCACTAGTTACGTCTCTAAGATATCTCAAGTCCCATACATTTCCCAATCCCCCACCATAGATCTTTACCTTTTCCACTCAAACCCCAGAGGAACGGCATCACTTGGAATGGCAAGATGCCACTTAGGACATGGCTCTGTGATTACTATTTGCAGTCTTTTCCCTTTAAGACAAGAACTTTTTTAATCTTTAGCTTTTTATTCATTTCAAGTGATGTGATCCCCCCCTTTATTTTTGGAGAATTCTGTTGTTTCAGTGTTTTGGAATATCAACTTTATGGCAAATAATAATTCTTTTTAGTTATACCATCTTTGTATTTCTTTTTCATTGACTTCCAATTGCCTTGATAGATTTTCCTTTTTCATTCATTCTATTTGTCTTAAGCCTTTCTTCTTTATTGGTAAAGATCTCCATTCATGTATTCCGTTGCACTCTATTTCTAATGAATATGTCAGTTCTGTAATGATCATGCTTTCTTGGTTCTCAATTTTTCTCCCTAAATTTATAATCTTTTACATTACCATTCACTGTTTTATTATCCATCAATGTGCTCTTGCTTTATGAAATTTATGTTCTTATTAAGGTGTTCTATTTATGGGAAGCAATTACTAGACAATTTTATGGATTCAATGAGTTGTTTTCTTCTTGGTTGAACCACTGGTAAGATGGCTGGGAAAGGATATTTCACTTCTAAAACCTATGGATCACTTGCACAGTTAGAGTGTTGCTCTGCAAACTTTTCTCCATTGAGACTGTATAAAGTCACCCTCCCTCAATTTTACCAGTTTCTTTTTCAAAATCCTTTCAACTGTTCCCCTATTACAAGAAACAATAACACAACAACCACAAAAACTACTAAAACAAAGTCATTAAGGTCCTCGATACACTCAGTTTGTTTCTCCCTATTGATTTGGTAACATCAATATGCATGTCAATAAGTTGTCAACTCAGCAAAACATTCTAAGGAGGCTTTAACTCAAACCCTGTTAGATTTTTTTTGCTGTTCTACCTAATGATCTCGACTTTCATGCTTTATTTTGATGTCAGTTGCTAGGACATATTATTAGGTAATAACATTTTTTAAATGTTCAGTTATTGTTGAATGGGTGAATGGGAGGAAGGATGATTGCTGGCTGGTTTATGTAGTATTTATCATCACTCCATTATATGGCATTTATACACATCTTAATTTATATTTATAAAAATTTACAAACTTTTTCTATTTTGTTTTCCAAAATCAAAATCAGCTCTTTAAAATACAGAAATTGGATTCATTTGGCTTTTTGGAGGATTTTGTTCAATTTTATTACTGAATAGAGATAATAATGATATCACCTTTATCAGCCACAGGAATATAAAAATAGTTATTTTTGGCCCCATTCTCAATAAGCCTATTTATAACTAACTCTTTGATTGCTACCTATCAATATCCCAACTGATAACAGTTTTGAAAGTAAAGATAACCTGAGTTAGGAAACAGCAAACAGTAATTACAAGGAATATCAAAGTGATTCTTGACATGACAGCAGAATTTCACTGATTTACATTTTCATAATTGGATTCTGCTTTCCAAGTAGACATAAATGACTACTGAATCTAAATGCTCCTATCTCAACAGTATACATCAAACTGGAGGGAAAAAAAGATTCTGAAATGGTGAAGATATTTTCCACATTAGACATGTGGTCTTTAGGTTTAAATATTTTCTTTTATACCCTTTAATTACAATATAAGCTGAAATTAAGTTTTCCTTACTAAAAATAAAATTCACTAATGCTATAAAAACACTAGAAAATCTTTCACCTTTATCATCCCACCATTTTCTTGACTGCTCTGTTGGGAACATGCTTAGAACACACCTGGATACCGGAAAACACCTTCTGTACCTGCTAACACGTAGTGACCTGAGTCAAGTATTTGTTAACATGTTAGTTTATCTCCAGTTATCACTTGCTTTCCTCCATGGAAGTCACAAAAGAGGAGCCTGGCTTAGGAAAATGTGCTCCCTCACCCTTTCAAGTGAATCATAACATTTACTATTATAGAACTCTTGTACTAAGAAGAGATTCATTTCCAGCTTATATTGTAGAATCTAGTTACATCAAAGATGTGTAGTCTGTCTATTTGGGATCAATTAAAGAAGAACTGGAAAAATGCTAAAGAATCACAATCAATACGGACCTATATTAATGCACAACAAACAAATTAGCTAGGGTAACAAGTGAGGACTAGAAGAACAACTAACAACAAAACAAAGCTTTTGTTTATTTGCTTTTGGATCACACAGAGTTCTGTTCGAAGATTACTCTTGACTCTTCACTCCTAATAGTGCCTGAGAGAACCATATGTGAGGCTCAGGATTCAACCTGGGTTGGCAGCATGCAAAGCAAATAAGCTTTCTTAAACAATTACTTTCAAGAAATCTGCCGTTGGTAGTTTACTGTTCAACTGCACCTTTTGTAACTTATTGTCTTTGAATGTTATGTAAGGACACATTTCACAGAGCAGACACACATTAGCTGCTCTAATTTATAGTCACAAATTGCACAGAAAAGCACTGAATTTTTATCAGACCAGGAAAACAAAGGAAATAACCAATGTTTAAGTAACTAAAGAAAAGTGATTATACAACAAAAAACATTTCCCATGTAATGTGCAATTTAACTCATCGGGTTTGTTCAGTGAGATAAGGCACAGCATTTAAGAGGCAGAATCCCTAGGTTTTTCACTCGAAAAGAAAAATAACAATCTTTTAAAGCATGCTGCTACATTTGAGCCTCACAAACTGCCAAGAGGCTGCATAGGACATGATTATTCTCCAGTTTACAGAAAAAAATGAAGCAGTTACCTTGTTGGCTAGAAGCAGTGCTCTTGCTAGCACACAGATCTGACTCCTGGAACAGTGCTCTCTCCAATACTCTGTTCTGCTCCCATACACTATTTTTTCTCTTACATATTCAGAATACAAAGATTCCAGTCATTTCTAAGCCAGTCAACTGCATTATGCTAAGGTCCAAAAAGAAGCTGAACAAGACTGGTAGCTAAATTAAGACAACACATCCCTAACCTGGCAATTAATTTACAGGATAAACACAATTGATATGTCCAGTAACAACTTTCAATTTACCCCACAGCAGTGAGTCTCAAAGTTTGATTCACTTTAGAAGTGTTGAAAATACTTTTTACAATTCTGAAGTTGAATGAAATCCGAAACTTTAGGGTGTAAAATAGGTATCAACATGTTATAAAATATTGGTGATTACTCTAAACTTTTAAGTCAGTGCCTCAGAGGAAGTACACAAGAAAACTGGGCGAACTGAGTTTAAGGACTTACTATTTTAAACAAAATATAATATTACATGGTCTGGTAGGACGGATACAAATACTTTATGTTTCGCACTTGAAAAATATAATGTAGACTTTCTTATTTATACCAGACACATTTGGGAATTACAATAAATGTACACTACTGTTCATTTAGTGCTTGTTGCTTCCTGCAGATCAACACTTGCAGGGAGGGTCCAAAGCACAGTCATGCCTGAAAATATTTTTTGTATATAAATTATAAAATGTCAGAAAAAATGCCAATTCCAACTGGAAATAGAGTAACTAAATAGGTAAGATCAAAGGTGCTCAGAAATTCTGAAGCTTGCAAAACACCTGAAGATTCAGTGTCAGTAGACGATGTGTTTAGAAAGCACAGTTTGTGCTTTCTACAATAGTTTGTTGTGGTCGAATTACTTATTATTGTTGAATTATTCTACAATAACTCTACAATCAAACCTATAGCACAGAGGCAAGAACCAAAAAATGACAGTATTGCAGAGATAGCTGCAATAGCTATTCATAGTCAGCTCACCTTTAAAAAAATAAAATGCAAAGTGAGTTGTTCCATCAAGTCCACTGGCTGACCTCTAGCCAAGCTTTTGTCAACTTCACAGTCACAACGTAATACACTGTACTTAAGTTTTGTTACATTTGTGGTAGCTCAACAGACACTCCCAATTAATTTAATTCTTGTCACATGGGTGTAAACACAACTACTACACAAACTTGACATTTTATATTGTAACAAGGGAAGACTGGATCAACAGCAGAATCTTAAAATCATCATAAATAACCAAGTGTAAGGAAAAGACTTGCTTCAGATATAGATCTCTAAAGGGAGGATGTTCCACATGAAAACAGACATCATGCCAACCTGTGGAATATTTCTATCATATTTAGCTCCATCCTGTAAAACGCTGCTCTGATAAATTCTTATGGAAATCTACTTGGTGATCTAGAACTATGATTCTGTCCACAGAGAAACTTAGAATAAACATGTTAGAGAGAACTTTCAAATAATTAATTGAAGCATTCAGATCAGAACCAGAAACAAAAATTCCCTGAAGCTGTAGGAAGTAGCTATTGGAAGCTAATATTGAAAGCAGTAATTTCAAGTTAAGTGATAGCTTCTGGAGAATTTGTTCTTTTCAGCAAACACAAATTGATAAAATGACAAACAGTATCTCCCACCAGCACATCTTGAAGGCACACGCATTCAGAGAAACTAGCAATAGCCAGATCTGCTACTGTTATTCTTTTTGAAAATGCACCTGTATTTAACACCACTATATGTGTGTTATGCCACTGCATCTGTCTGGCAATGGCAGGCTTCCCAAACGTTTCTGAAGGAAATTAAAATAACCATTTGCTAATAATAATTTCACTTCATTCTGAATAGTTGCATTTTGTGCTAATGAGAAAAAGCCACATGAAAGTACCTTCACAACTCCGTAGCAAACACATCTCAGAAGGTAGGTCTATAAATAGACGTGCTTCTTGTATGCACACTGTAAATATAAAATCATCAGGCTAGCGGAGGCTGCAGTTTAAACTGAAGCCCAGATATGAACTTACCTGATGTTTAAAGTCCCATTCAAAAATGCTTACACTCAGTACAGAGCTCCTTGTTCGAACTGCACAGTAAGGCAAAATACCCCCCCCAACTACATTTTACTTATCTCACTCTCATCCTTCATCAGAAGCTTTGTGATTTCATTCAGAAGCAGCAATCCCCAAATAGACTGAATATGCACAGAAGCAGTCATGGAAGGGATCTATGTGAAACCCTACAGACGCACCAAGAAAATAGCAACATCCACTCAGAAAAGCGTATCCTTAAGAGAGGTGTTTTTCTTCGCTGCATTTCCCAAGTCAGCCCCCTTTCCCATATAAAATGCCTCAGTTATGAAAGAGGAGCTTACCTGAGCTGATCATACTGTGCATTCTCTGCTGAGCCAAAAGCTGCTCTCGTCCAGCCACCCCATCTGAGGAAAAACACGAGTCACTCTCGTAAATTGTCTGCAGCATATTCTAATCACTCTTACTTCAGCTGCAAGAGATTCATCTCTGCTCAGTGCACGGGCCCCAGGAGCTACCCTCCCTGGTCCTCCCTCCCTCCCTGGGGAGATGCAGCCGAGGAAAAACTTCAACAATGATTTCCTTTCTGTTAAGATAGACACACTTTTTAAAGGATCTGGAGCCACTTTTCCTACGTTACCAACCTGTGTACAAAGCTGAAAGGACCAAGTGGATGCTAAGGCTCTCTGGAGTTTAGGTTATCCTGGAAACTAAAAGCAGGTGGGAAACAGGAGCGTGTTTCAGGTTTATTGCTTTGTCAGGGTAAGTAGAAAAATGTTAATTTTACCCACGAGAAAAAGAAACCAACTCAACCTGGCTTATCGTTGTTCACGCTGCTAGAGTTTCCTTGCAAGAACCCTTGGTCCTGCAAGTGGCTTCAGCTGGTGCCCCCGTCTATCTGTTTGTGTGTGTCTTCCCCTTTACTGGTCTCTCTCAGCTCAAGTTGGCTAAAGCCAGTGATAATCCATTTGCATATGAATCAACAACGGCATGGCCCACAGGCACAGAAATAGAACAATGGTCGGCCTGAGCCAAAAATAGGTCAAGCATGGCCGAGTGATTGGAGCCTGCATTAATGCATTTAAAAATACCCCAGCAAACCCAGCTGTCCAGCCTCTATCTTTCAAACCATAATTCTCTATTGCAGGGCCTTAAAAGCAATTAACTCTTTCCATTCTCCAAGCTTGCTTTAAGCACTGCTCCATTCTGGCAATTTGCTTCCAAAGAAAGGAAGCAAAACAATTAAGCATCATAATTCTAAGAGGGCAAATGCACATACATTTAATTCCATTTTATTTTTGTAGTATGTGTTTTTGGAAGAGAAGGAAAGAAGTGCAGAGTTCTGTATTGGTTCTAAAATAATACTGGAAGCTTTTGCTCATAATGTGGTTTCTGCCTCACCCACGCATAGCAATCCTGGTGTTCTATTTTTGTTGCCTGTTTCTCTGGCTACACTGCAGTTGGCTGTAGCACTAGAAGCTTTTCTGCCTTCTAGTTTCAAGACTGACAGGAGATTTAGTAGAGGTAGTTTCAGAAAACAAGCACACCCCAGAATAAAACGTTTATGAAGAACTGTCTTGACTTTTTTTTTTCACTTGCTATTTATGTAAGGCAATTGTCCATTTCACAAATCCCAATGTGATTTTGACAGTGCCACCAACTGTACAGCATTCAGCTCTTATTGTATTGAAAGGTTAGAAACAAAACACAGTTTGGACCTGAAACTGTTAAATCTAGAGTCTTTTTCAATTTATATGGAAAAGGAAAAGAAAACACTGATGCTTTTTCTTCATGGGTGAGTGGAGAATTACTGACACTATGCACCTGTGGATATTAACTATAGATGGGTCAGTCACTAATTATAAATGTTCTGAATTCATCTCTACATTTGTTATCTGAAATATAGGTGGCACCCTTTTATAGAAATAGCAGACACTCAAGCAGAATTGCTATAAAGCGAGCTATAGAACACAGAACAAAAATGCTTCAAGTTTCAAGTATATACATATTGCATCCTTTCTATATAGGAGATAAACTTTTATTTTGGGGTCTGTGCATCCAGCAATGCCCAGTGGTCACTCCTGGCTCTGCACTCAGAAATCACTCCTGGCGGTGCTTGGGATAAGGGATGCTTGGATTGAAGTCAAGTTGGCTGAGTGCAAAGCAAATGCCCTACCTGCTATACTAGCAAATACGCCACATACAGGGCATAACTTTGCACCATAAATTGGAATGCCAGCACCTAACTTCTCCCAAGGACACACCCATAGTTGATTATCCACCTGTTAGAGCTCTTGTCCCCTTTATAATCTCTATCAGCAAGTAATAATGTTGTTTCTCATGCATTAGCAGCAACAAGAGAAAGAAAAGGAATAGCAAAAATGATTCAATTTTCCCATAATAATCACAAGGCTTTCTTCCTTATTCAATCTTGGTCAGTCATAGAGAGGCAAGAGAGAGAACAGGGGACATAGTGTTTGAATTGAAAGGAGGAAAGATGTTATCAAGCAGATAGCACACCGCTGTGGAGAAATGGCACTAAATTCTTTCTTCATAGAATAACTCCAATTTTTTGAAAAATTATATCTGAATAGGTAAAGCTTATCTGATGGTGTTCAAGCTCCATTCCCCCTTGACAAGGGGCCTGGACACTGCCTCACAGAAAAGGGTTCTGCCCACAACCAGAGCAGACACTTGTTTTTGTTTACATATGGAGGTATGTGAGAACAGAGGCATCTTATGCTGAGATAAAGATAATTGAAAATCATTCTGCTAGTATGCTAGTATACTATTTTATACTAGAAGACAGTACAGAGATTTGTTCAAGATTACAGATGTTATAATATCACTAATTAATGGATTTAGAGCTCCTCCCCCCCCCCCCCGGGCACCGGGGGGGTTTTGGTGTTGTTTTTCCAGCTCTTCTCTCAGGTTTCTGGGGGGGGGGGGGTGGGGGTTGGGGGGGGGGGAACGGGCGGCCGGGCCGGGGGCGGGCCGCCGTGCAAAGCAAAACCCCCCCCCGCGGGGGTTTCTCCCCGCCTAAACTAAAAAAAACTTTCTTAGTCTCAAAAAGGTAGTCTCTAACCTAGAGGGTCCAGCATTTATGTTCTGGAATCCAGTACCTTATTCTCATTAAGAGAATGAAAACCATCATTTGGAATATTCAGAGTAAATTTCAACATTACATAAGAAAAATGGTACCATTAGCAAATGGCTTCACAGTGATTTTAGCAGAATATACAAAATGGGTGAAAAATATAATAAGGATAATAAAATCCCAGTATTGACATAATGTATGCTTTTGTCATTTAACATCTAATTTATACCCTAAACTATAATTTACCAAAATAGTCTCTAAGCTCTTATAATCATAAAATAAATAAAACAAAGCTCCAGAAGAGTGACTTAGTAATTATCCTATTTCTCAGAGGTTCCAGGAAAGGGCATTCCACATAACATAGTATAAATAATGTGTCTTCTTCATTTTGGCCAAGCTATTTAACTTGAGGTTTATTTACATTTCATCCCGCATTCTTTCAGCATATTCTTCCATTAGCAGTCTTGTCTTTCAACTCTCATAGTGAAAACATAGTTTAGAATGAAACATTGGATAATTATCATAAAACAAATACCACTTTGTTTCTGGGAGGAAAATGAGCATCAATAAAACCACCAAGCATATTGATTACCATAATTCTGTTGTCTAAGAACACACAAATATTCTTATAACTAATAGCTTATCCAAAGTGAAGTAAACTATTTTCACATTATCTCATCAATGATGGTGAAGTAACAGGATTGTTTCTTTCTTGTAATTTTTAAAACAATTTTACTGATTTGGAGAGAAAAGATGCCATATTTTATTCTGGGCACCATAAGAAATTAAAACAAACGTCAGAAGTTTTAAAAGTTCCAATATAACAAATATTAAATCAGTTTCATAAGCACTTTGGAAATTGATCTAATTTTCTATTTTACATTCATTAACAACAAAAATCAATGAAAAACAAATCTAGGTTCCGATTTAATAGAAAATGGTAATGGACAGTGAGTGCGAAAGCAAAATGTCATTTGAAAGTGATCGTGAAAGTTGCTGCCTTGCACACAGTTGACCTGTGTTTAACACCATCACCTCATATGTTCCTCCAGCACTGTTCGGAGGGACCTCTGAGCACAGGTGCAGGACCAAGGACAGCTGGATGTGGCCAACCACCCACAAAAGTGACCATACAAATAACAATTATTAGTTGTGTAAGAAACATAAAATATATATAATAGGGCTGTGGAATAGCTCAAGGGGCTAGAAAGCATGCTTAGCAGGTAGAGTCACTAATTCAGTTCCTGGAATCTGTTGATCACCTGTTGGATTTCTGGAATCTGTTGGTCATTCTGTTGGAGTACTACTGGCAACTATTCCCAATGATTACGCCCACTCCTCCCCACTCCAATTTATATGAAATTAAATGTAGACAGCATTGAAATACTGAAATATCCTCAGACCCTTTCTCAATGCCTTAGTTGATAACTGAAGACTCCACGGAGAGAAATAAAGATGGTAGTGTCATCTTGGTTATTCTACACAATGTTTTCTGTGCATCTGTAACACACACAAAGATTTTCATTTATGCTCTGATATCTTTTAATTCATATATAGCAAGCTTAGAACTCATCTGCCTTGACATACTGTATTGTGCTTTGCAAGAATGCTCCAAATTATCCCCAATGCCTACAACGGTTCTGCTCAACTTTCTCTTGTTCTTTCTCACTCTCCCATGCTCACACGACTCAAATGATCCTCACAATAGAAAATTATGCACATTTCCTATAGGTAATAATGTTGATTTTTATTAAGTTCCAAGGAATCAGACAAAGAAGAAATTGCAGGGACTACTTTTTTTTGTTTTAATAGAGTAGTTTACAAGAATGTTCTAACTCCTAAAGAACATCACCACTCTTAGAAATAGTGGAAGTTTAATTTAGAAATAAGTCTTCTCACTGCAACAAATAATTGGTTACTAAATTGTCTTCAGATGTGCTGCCTAGATCAAAAAGCTGGTTGAGTTTGAGAAAACACATCATCTGTGAAATTCTGGAGTGACTCACTTAGATGGAAACAAAATAAAACAACAGAAACAAAAACTCTTAGGTTTGCTAACCTTGCTTTGAAATCATGTATTCCTTAACACTCTCTTTCATAAGGGATGTTTTAATCCAGGATTTATTTTATGGGGAGAGGACAACCTAAAGTATATCATGGACTTCTGAGAAGTTGTTAGAAATTAATTTGGTGGATCAGTCCTAGAACTACGAAATCAGAATCTCTGGAGGCGGTGGGGGTATGATCTGTATTCTTTGAAGCCCTCCAAAGGATTCTAATGTGCAACAAAGTTTGAGAATCAGCAGATTAGGTCATCTTTTTCAGAGCAATAATTACATGACTAAAAAATATCAATATACAAATTACCATGTAGGGTATAGTTCCAAATCAGCCAGTATTGTTAGAGAACACTTTTTTTAAATAAAAATAATTAAATTGAATATGAGACTGAGGAAGACTATTAATATTCATGTATGAAAAGACTGAGGATCATCCAGAAAAGGAGGTCTAGGTGGCATATGGGAGAATGGGATGCTGAAGGTGGCAGGTATGCCATGCTGCTTGTGTCCACTAAGTCCCCTTATCTGGGTCATAATATTCTGAATATTTGCTGATTGCTCATCAGTCTTTCTGTGCAAAGCTCAGCATAGCCAGTCAGAGGAGAAAGCAATATGATCATGTCTATGTTTTCCCATGATTGGGGACACAAGTAAAACTCAATAGCTGTTTGACAGAATCAAAAGAAGCTTGTTTCTTCCTTCCTTCCTTCCTTCCTTCCTTCCTTCCTTCCTTCCTTCCTTCCTTCCTTCCTTCCTTCCTTCCTTCCTTCCTTCCTTCCTTCCTTCCTTCCTTCCTTCCTTCCTTCCTTCCTTCCTTCCTTCCTTCCTTCCTTCCTTCCTTCCTTCCTTCCTTCCTTCCTTCCTTCCTTCCTTCCTTCCTTCCTTCCTTCCTTCCTTCCTTCCTTCCTTCCTTCCTTCCTTCCTTCCTTCCTTCCTTCCTTCTCTTCTCTCTCTTTCTTTCTTTCTCTCTCTCTCTCTCTTCTCTGCCTGCTTGCTTGCTTTCTTTCTCTCTCTCTCTCTCTTTTCTTTCTTTCTTCTTTTTCGCTATGAAAATCATTCATATATTGAACACTCACTATTTTACTAGCACAGTGCAAGCCCTGAGGACACGAATGTGTACAAGCATGGCAGCTTCTACTTTCATGGAAATTTTATTTTGGGGAGAAATAGTTAAGCCAATTACTATAGAGTTTGGGAAGAAATGATGTAATTCTAGATTTTATTTTAATATATCTTGAATTTTAATTTATAACTATGAATTCAAATAATAAAACTTACAGGGTTATTAAGTGGATTACAGTGAATCAAATCAGATCTGGCAAACAAGCATTCAATAAAATGCAGCTATTATTAATAAAGCTACTATTAATAAAAAATACCCTATAGGCCTTTATTACATGATGATTAAAATAATTGAAAATGCTATTTTTTCTGAGTAACTATATGAGTTCTAAAGATAGTTCTGTATTTTACTAAAGATTGGGTTTCTTACCCTGGTTATACACATTTTATACAGCAAATTGAAATAAATGTGCATTTTCTTACATCACTAGAATGTAGTTCAATGACCTGTGCACAGTATGTCACTCGATAAATGTCTATAGAGTAAATATATTTTCCCAACATATCCTATTAAATGACTAATCATCTGGAGCAAGTGATTTATGTACTATTCATTATTACTTATGTATAATCGTATACAATCATTAAATCTCAATTATCTTCAAATTAATAATAAAATATGATTTTATAAAGCTAAGTGCTAATCTGAAAAAATATCCTGTGGAAATTAAGAGCAATTTAATTGCAATTTTATCTTTTGTATTTTTTTCTTGTTGTCTCATAGTTTAGAATAACCAACCCACAAAAGATTAGACAGAGCTATTGATGCGGCTCAGTGATAGAGCCTGGGGCCCTGACTCCCATGTAAAGGTACTACACAAGATCCCTGACAGCAAAAATACAAGGAGATTAACAAATAGGGATCAGGAGTGGATGCCTGGCTTTGGTTTCTGACACCAGTTTCCCAGAATCACTGCTTGTGGCCTGGATGCTGCCTTCAGCAGCACTAGGGTGGCCTGGGTATCCCCAGCTTTGTAGAGCTCAAGCAGCATCATGTCCTTTGGACTTTGCACAGAACAGATGACCTGGTTGGCCAAGACTTCCACTGAGAACCTCTAGACCTTTAGAGCACTGCTGCAGAGATCCCACCCCAAAATGAAACAAATGAAAAAAGTCAGACATCCGGCCATACTAGAAATGACTATACATGGATTCCTTAATATCATCTATTTCAGTCTGAGTAAACAAAGTATTCAAATACCTTTATTACAAATGCTGATCCAGAGGCTTACAGACATGGGGCAGAGATGCTACTTGCTCTCCCTGTGCCCAGCCGCTCACGAGGCGCCCAGGAGGGGTGGCGAGTTCTAGCCCTGGCCAGCCATTCCAGCAGGGCCTCACAACAAGCCAGACGACCCTCCCCCACTCCATGAGGGCTGCCATCTTCCACTTCTTGGACTTTCCTCTCGTCAGAACTCCACCCAGCAGCAGACTATCCTATCACAGCCCAGCTCGAGCGGCTGCTTGTGGCGAGCGGTTCATCAATAAATGCTGTATTTAGAGGACTAAGTGACTACAAGAGTATGCCACCCACACAGCAAGCCTGGCAAGCTGCCCGTGTCATATTTGATATGCCAAATACCAGTAACAATTATGACCTAATATAATTGTCTGAGGCTCTTTATGTTCCTGGAGCAAGCAGATGCCCTTGGGCTCTACTAGCATGAGACAGGACATATGGAGATATTACTGGGGCCCGCTCGAGCAAATAAATGATAAACGGGAAGATAGTGATAGTGACAAATATATTAAAGAAACTGGAAATAGACAATTATTTTAAAATTGCATTTGAACTCTACATAAATGGATCATGTAACTGATAGAGTTTCTAGAAATCTCTAACACTGCACTGATTTATCCACATGTTCCATTGAATCCCCTTGATCTGACTTAAAATTTAGACATAAAAGTATTTTGTCTTCATATTCAACTTTCTCAGAAAAGCCATTTAAAAAACTTAAAACATAACACACTATATATAAAGTTGAAATGTATTGGCTTCTAACTATTTCACATAGGAAAACTACTTAGCAGCAAGGTAGGTATTACCATGTCTGACTGTAAATATCAATAAACATTAACCAGAAAACTTTGCCTTTGCTCTAAATGTCATATAATGGTTTATGCTCATAATGAAACATCCTTTACTTTTTAAAAGTATCTACTTTGAAATTCAAATCAACTTTGACTAATCCACCCTACCTATGTTTACATATGTAAATGTAAACTATGTTTATCTAAGTATCGGAGACTTACAGGACTATTAACTCTTAATAGAAATTTTGTTTCATTAAGCACACAAAAGCTTTTCCTTTTTTTCTTACTACAGGGCTGTGAAAATATGAATTCGGGAAAAATTTTACGTAATTCAAACTAATATAGTGATCTTTGCAGTTTACTGCTGCTGCTACTTCTCTTTCTCCTCCTCATTTCTTCCTTTCTCCTTTTTCTCCTCTTCCTCCTCTCCTCCTCCTCTTCTTTTTCTTTTGTTTTCGCCATAGCTTGGTGGTACTCAGACATCATTTCTGGCAGTTACAAGTATCAAACTAGGATCAACTGTATGTAAGGCAAGAGCATGATACCCTAGATTGTCCTTTTGATCTTTGCTTTTTTTTATTTTTGGGTAACACCCAGCAATGCTCAGGGGTTACTTCTGGCTCTGCACTGATGAATTATTCTTGGCAGTGCTACGGGTATCATATGAGATGCCAGGGATCGAACCCGGGTCAGCCATGTGCAAAGCAAATGCCAAAACACCCTTCTATTGCTCTGGCCCCATTGATCTTTGCTGTTCCGTGGCTCAAATTTCAGTTTTGCATTAGTTTAAAAAAGTTGTTGTCTATATGCAGCTGTACACTTAATATTTCTTCCCTTTACCAGAATATAACTTCCTTGTCCCTAAGAATATAGTATAGTTCCATATTTTTTTTCCATTTATTCCAAAGAAATGTAGCACTTGGCAAGTTCAGAGTCTGATTTGGCAAGTTCAGAGAAAGGTGATAAGAGGCCTCGCTGGTTCGTTTACATTCTCAGGAGATTAAAAAAAAGGCAGTAAATTAATTTTGTCTTACAAAACTCTTCCTAAAAGCTCTCTTCTCTACAGTCTTTTCTACCTTGTATAGCTATGAATAAGAGGCCCCCTCACTCCCTATATCTATAATATCACAAAAATGCTAATTTTTGAGCTCTTTAATATAAATCTTTTCCCACAAATCACTAGCAGGTTTAAAACAGAAAACTGTTTTTTTTTTTCTTTTTGGGTCACACCGGTGGCGCTCAGGGGTTTCTCCTGGCTCTGCACTCAGGAATTACTCCTGGCGGTGCTCAGGGGACCATATGGGATGCCAGGGATCGAACCCGGGCTGGCATAGGCCGCGTGCAAGGCAAATGCCCTACCCACTGGGCTATCAGTCAAGCCCCAGAAAACTGTTTTTAACTGTGTGTGTCCCTGCACAGTGCCCCCAAAGAAGCACTGTGCACTGATGTGATAACTATATGTGAGTTTATAATAAGGTAGATACCTAAGCCCTTTGATTCAAACTTATTTTCACAGAAAAAAAGGTCAGTAAACAACTTGTATCATTTTTCTTCATCATC
Source organism: Cryptotis parvus (assembly GCA_021461705.1). Taxonomy (NCBI): domain Eukaryota; kingdom Metazoa; phylum Chordata; class Mammalia; order Eulipotyphla; family Soricidae; genus Cryptotis; species Cryptotis parvus. The sequence goes on along the minus strand of JAJIBD010030611.1, from coordinate 242,183 downwards.
CTCCCCACTTCTACCTGGGGAGGTATTTTTTCATATTTATTCTCAGGTATTGTTTTTTCCTCTTTGAGAAGAGTTCACTCACTGCCAACAAGAACACCACTGTCAGCAAATAACATATAATAATTATACTTGTATCCCATGCTTTTGAGAATTAGCCCATCATCAAGTTTTAGATCATTATCATAAAAGAGTAGGAGAATACATCACACTGTGTCTAATTTTCCTATAAAAAAGCACATGGAATTATAGATTCAAGAGTCAACATAATTTATTCAAAACATTTTCATCTCCACACTAAACCTATTTTCACTATGAAGGTATCATGAAAATCTTAACAATATTTCTGAGATTTTTTTTCTTTACTGAGGAAATACTGGTTTACAATACTGCAAAGTTTCATGTACATGATTGTCAACTAAATATATTATCATGCACTTTCACCACAAAATATCCAGTCACCTTCTATCATCAAACCAACAAATTAATTTTCTACACATGATCCATTTCCCTTCTTTACTGATGATCAACCTTTGGCTGTCAGAGTGTAAGGGTTTATTTTTTTTTATTTATTTCTTTTCTTTGGGTACTTATAGTCCAGCAGTGAGTGAAGTATCAGGATAATGAGCTTTCTTCTCATTTCTGTCTAAAGGCTTTCTTATTCCTAGTATAACTACTCTTGCTATTCCCCTACATATACTGTGACACAATTTAATTGTTCTGAAAACAGCAAAAGTTCCAATAGAAAAATTTCATTCTACATTCTGATTGATGAGCAGAATTCTTTTTTTCAGTGTTAAAATGACAAAACATGATCTGATTTTTTGATGGGTGAGGGCCTTATAGGCACAGATTTTCTAAAACAAAAAAGAGAAATCTGGGGAAAAAAAACTAGATTTAGGTTTTAATCTATATGTGCTTATTGGAACACATCTCCCTGTGCTCGACTGATCATGAGGTATCCGGGAAGGAAGGTGGGTTCTAGCCCTGGCCCACCATCCCAATAGAGCCTTGTGAGAAGCCAGAGGAACCCCAGCACCATGAGAGGGGCCAGTTTCAACATCCGAACTCCACAGCTCGTCAGACCTCCACCCAAGAGCAAAGCCAATTTCAACCCTTGCTCATCAGAATCCCACCCTACAGTGAAGCTTATTTCAAGCCCAGGTATGCTTGAACCAGAGACACAGATACACAGGGCAAAGCTGCTACCAGCTCTCCCCTGTGCTCGGCTGATCATGAGGCATCTGGGAGGAAAGGCAGATTCTAGCCCTGGCCCACCATCCCAATAGAGCCTTGCAAGAGGAACCCCCCGTGCCATGAGGTCAGCCAGTTCCAACATCCGGACTCCACAGCTCATCAGAATTCCACCCAAGAGAAAAGCCGATCTCTCCCTGTTGCATGGGGCTGCACAGTTAATCAGTAAATGCACTAAATGAGAGTCTATTACGGAGAGTATCCCACCCACACGGCAGAGCCTGGGAAGCTACCTGTGTCGTATTCTGATATGCCAAAAAACAGTAACAATTATAGACCTCATTCCCATGACCTCAATGAATGATTTGAGGCTCTTGGTATTCCTGGAGTAAGCAGATGCCCTTGAGCAACACTAGTATGTGACAGGATGTATGGAGATGTTACTGGTGCCCACATGAGCAAATTGATGAACAACAGGAAGACAAGTGATACAAGTGATACAAGGTTTTAATCTAAATGTGCTTATTGGAACCATGGAATCTCTTTTTGTATAAAATCACAACTCCAGGAAAGTCTCAATAATGTGATTATTTGAAAAAGCAGAACCTCTGAAACTAGATAGAATTTGACATGAATTCTGCTCTTGTCATATATATATTAACCAGTTATGATCAGATTACCTTAGGAAAGTTATTTAAAAGCCTTCTTAGTCACAATTATCTATATCTTTAAAATGAGCATTTGCTATGTGACTTGTAACATTGCTTTGATGACTATAGTGAATTTAAAATAACATTATGAAAGAATATAACTAACACTCAATAAACTGCAATTATAGCACAATATTTCAACACAAAATAAAATGATAACTTGAAGTCCTACCTGTATTGTTGTATTTTGAACTCATATAATCCATATTTAACAAGATCAGTTAAAACTTAATAAAACATGGGGCGGGGCGATAGCCCAGCGGGTAGGGGCGTTTGCCTTGCACGTGGCCGGCCTGTGCCGGCCTGGGTTCGATCCCCGGCATCCCATATGGTCCCCCGAGCACCGCCAGGAGTAATTCCTGAGTGCAGAGCCAGGAGTAACCCCTGAGCATCGCCCGGGTGTGACCCAAAAAGCAAAAAAATAAAATAAAATAAAATAAAAAAACTTAATAAAACATAAGGCTAGATAAATAGTATAGCTGGTGGAGTGTTTGACTTACATATGGCCAATCTGGCATCCTATATGGTTCCCTGGTACCTTCCAGGAATGATCCCTGAGTGCTGAGCCAGGAAGAATCCCAACCGAAATAACCACAAAACATTGTTAAACAAGTACAAATGTTTTTAGTTTACAGATTTCTAAAGGAAAATAATAAGTATATACTAAGTGAATCAGATAAATTTGAATGCGAATTTGAATTTTTTAAATATTACTCTCTAGGCTAACAAAAAAGCCAGGCAAAGAACAATGCACTAATTCCTAATTACAAAATTAGAGCTCTTCATAAGTCATGGCACAACACTATAGCCATTCTCTGAACAATCATTTATTAGATAAAATAAATGATTCTTTTCTCTTTTTCCAATTAAACTGTAGATTAAATAGAGTAAGTGGGCTTTCAGAAATCCCTAAGTTTGAGACACAAATTGATAAGAAAGGGAAAAAAAATTAAGATGATATGTGAAATCTTGAATCTATGCTGCTTAATATAAAGCATAAGAATTTATTATTTTTATCAGTTTTTCCATTAACAAAATCTGTTAACTTTGAACTTTAATGTAATGTTCAACCAGTTTTAGAAAATTTGACTTTCAAGGATTTCTCTTTGATCAGGATAACAATGTTTTGTATGTCAAAACATTTAACAAATAATTAAAACACGTATATTATCAAGTAGATCTTTTTGGGGGGAGAATATTCTTTCAAAATATTGTTGCATTGCCTCATTTTATCAAAAGATTCTTCAAAATAACTGCAATCATACTTCATATCAATGTTCCGTAAAACACCCATTCTTGTTCAAATGATCACTCCTTCATCTTGACAAGCATTGCCTTCTCAAGGGTAAGAAGGCACCTTTCTCATACTTGTGAAAGGTGAGATCATTCAAACCTTAACATTTCACCTCTGTTTCCCATTGGGTATCAGAAGTCAAACTTCTTATCCCAAACCTAAGCATATATTTTACTCATCACCAGCATACACAACTAAACATTGCAAAAAAAAAAGTACAAATATCATTAGTTTCTACTGTTTTCTAAAAAGGAAAATAATATATACATTTCTAGGACTTTGATCTTTCTTTGTTCCATAGAACAAATACCAAATCCAGTGTCTTAGTTTTTCCTTTTGGCTAGTTATTTTACTGGCAAAAGTGCAGTGGCAGCAAAAAGGAACACTTCTGACCAATATCTTATAAAATACCTTAGCCTTTGCTCTGCTTTTAATTTGAAGTCTATCTTTTTCTTTTCACAATAACCATCCTTTCCCTTTAGAAATATTGTTCTTTCAAAGGATTCTGAAAAGAAGGCCCTTTGGTGTTGAAGTGAAGCGAGCACAAATGGATGAAGCTAAGTGCTGTAAAAAGTGAGTGAGCTGGAGAAGCCGGCACAACTGACTGTTGATCTTATGGCCCAGGCATAGAAATCACATCCTCTGAATCATAGAACTGGGGCTTTGAAATGTATCATACAGTTACAGAAAATAAAATAAGCAAGAGCTTTGCACAAAATATAAAGGAAAAGGATAGTGATGTAGGCAGCTAGATAGGGAAGGGCCCCAGGGCAATGGAATACCTGGCAATGGAAAGTAATAATCACCTAGCTCCAAGGCTCTCAGGACTGTCCTAAGGATATAGGAACAAGACCAGGTAAGACCCTTATTAAAAATGAGTCCATACCAGAGAGGGCTGGACCCACCTTCCAAGAGAAGCTGCAGCAGGAACAAAGGTCAAGAAAAGGCGTTTCAAAGGAGAGCATTCCCTTGGCAACCACCCTAGCAACAGACTCTTATCTTGGTAGAAAACCCTACATGGGGAAGCTTGGGAAAAACCCTGGAAAAATCAACTTGAACAAAGGAAGCACATGCATATTTCCCTGGAGCCCATGTATTGTGTTTGCCCAAGTGGACAAGCACATGTGGTGCCCAAGTAGATGAGTTGCCCAATATCCCCTCTTTTTTTTAAAAATTTTTATTATGCCACCGTGAAACACACAATTACAAAGGTGTTCATAATTGGTTCTTGGTAATACAGTATACCAGCACCCATCCCTCCACCAGTGCCCCATTTCCACCACCAATGTACCCCACCCCCCTCCCCACCTCCAGGCTGCCTTAATAGCAGGTACCCCGGTTTCCTCTCTTTCTCTCTCTCTGTCTCTCTGTCTCTGCATCTCACTCCCTCTTACTTTATACATTGTGGCTAGCCCTGCAGATATTTAGAGTTTATCACTTAAGTCTCTTTGTGTATATTCAATGGTGAGTTTTAATTTGCCAATACCATTTCCCATATTTAGTAAAACACTGGTATCTATTTATGTCCTATTAATGAATGCAGTCATTCTATATCTCCTTTTCCTTCTGACTAATTTCACTCAGCATGATAGTCTCCATGTCCATCCATTTGCAGGTAAATTTCATAATTTCATCTTTTCTGACAGCCGCATAGTATTCCATAGTGTAGATGAACCACAGTTTCTTTAGCCAGTCCTCTGTTCTCGGGCATTTATGTTGTTTCCAGATTCTAGCTATAGTGAATAGCGCAGAGATGAATAAAGAAGTACAGATAGTGTTTCTGCTCTGTGTTTTTCGGTCTCTCGGGTATATTCCCAGGCTGCTAGACATATACAGGGCATTTCATCCCCAAAAGTTGAATACACTTTCTTCTCCAGTGCACATGGAACATACTCCAAAATAGATCACATGCTGAGCAATAAATCATACCTCTATAAAATCAAGAAGATAGAAATTGTGCCAACTATTTTCTCAGACCATGATGCACTGAAAATAGAAGTTAATTGTACACAATAACGGAGACCAATACCAAGTACCTGGAAACTAAACAGCTCACTGCTGAACAACCAGCAAGTCATAAAAGAAATCAAAGAGGAAATCCAAAGATTCCTGGAAACAAATGAGACTGAAGACACAAATTACCAGAACTTGTGGGGTACAGCGAAAGCAGTGTTAAGAGGCAAGTTCATAGCTCTTCAAGCATTCATCAGAAAAGAAGAAAAGGCCATCATGAACAGTTTGACTTCACAACTTAAGATCTTAGAGAGTGATCAACAAAAGGAGCCCAACCCAAGCAGAAAGAAAGAAATAATAAAACTTAGAGCAGAAATCAATGAGATGGAATGTCAAAAACAATCCAGAAGATCAACGAAACCAAAAGCTGGTTCTTTGAAAAAATAAACAAGACTGACAAACCACTTGCAAGACTTGTAAGAAAAGGAAAAGAGAGAACCCAAATAAATAGAATCAGAAATGAAAACGGGGACATCACCACAGAAACCACAGAAATTCAAAAGACCATCAGAGATTACTATGAGAGCCTGTACGCCACGAAACAAGTGAACCTAGAAGAAATGGACAAATTCCTGAATTCCTATAGCTTCCCAAGTCTGCAACAAGAAGATTTGGAATACCTCAGCAAACCTATCTCCATCGAGGAAATAGAATCGGTAATCAAAAGTCTCCCCCAAACACAAAAGCCCAGGTCCAGATGGATTCACCAGTGAATTCTACAAAACCTTTAAAGAGGACCTACTCCCAATTCTTTTTTAAGCTCTTCCGGCAAATTGAAGAAATAGAAACACTCCCAAATAGCTTTTACGAGGCACATATCACCCTGATACACAAAGCAGACAAAGATGCCACAAAAAAGGAAAACTACAGACCAATCTCCCTGATGAATACAGATGCTAAGATCTTCAACAAAATACTAGCAAATAGAATCCAAAGAGTCACCAAAAAGATTATACACCATGACCAGTGGGATTCATCCCAGGAATGCAAGGATGGTTCAACATCCGCAAGTCAATCAACATAATATACATCATATCAACAAAAAAGAAAAATAAAAACCATATGATCATATCAATAGATGCAGAGAAGGCATTTGACAAGATTCAACACCCTTTCATGATAAAAGCTCTCCGTAAAATGGGGATTGAAGGAATCTTCCTCAAGATAATCCAGGCCATCTACTACAAGCCCACAGCGAGCATCATTCTCAATGGGGAAAAACTGAAAGCCTTCCCCCTTAAGATCAGGGACAAGACAAGGCTGCCCACTCTCACCACTTCCATTCAATATAGTACTGGATGTACTTGCCATAGCAATCAGGGAAGAAAAAAGACATTAAGGGCATCCATATAGGAAGGGAAGAAGCCAAGTTATCACTATTTGCAGATGACATGATATTATACCTGGAAAACCCGAAACTCTCTACCAAGAGGCTCCTAGAAATAAATTCCTATAGTAGAGTAGCAGGGTACAAAATCAATACCAAAAGTCAATGGCCTTCCTATATCCCCTCTTTAGATGTTTACTGGTCTCTCTCACCTTTGGAGAAGCCCATGTTCTCTCTTGAGCATATTGCTCTCTCTCTTCTTTCTCTCCTTCCTTCCATTTCTTTAAAAAGCCTCTAATTAAACCTGCTTTTATTTCACTGCTCATGTCCTCCTGAAATTCTTTTCTGTGAGAAAGATAAGGACCCAGAAATCCTGGGTAAGGCCTAGTACTGGCTTCCTTTTCTTGCAAAGAGCAATTCTTCATTCCAGCGATGGCTCTCTGAGAAACCAGTGGTGGGAACTAACTCCCATGCCTAGAAGGATGTCGAGTGTGGCTTGACAGTTGTGTAGTGAGGGTGGCAGGGCTTTTGGTCTGTGCAGTGAAGGGGCTAATTGCAGATTTATCTGCTCTAGCCTTCCCAACCAGTCCTGGTTGGCAGGGGTGGATAGGGAAAAAGTGGCCATCTCTCTTCTTTCCATTTCACATAAGTGAGCCATGGATGGCCCACTGATTGCAATACCTTCCTAACTAGTGATATCATTTCTCTAATATGACTTTTTCCTTCTATCATAATTGCTTCTCATATTTTAATAATATCTAGAGTATTTATTGCTGAAGGAAAACTAAAAGCACAATTTAAAAAATGTATAAACTGGGCTGGAATGATAGCATGCAGCTGACCTAGGTTGGATCACCAGCATCCTATATGGTCCCCTGAGTACTGCCAGGAGTAATTCCTGAGGAAAAGAGCTAGGAGTAATCCTTGAAAGTTGCCAGGTGTGACCTCAAAAAGAAAAAATAATGCATAAACAAGCCACAAATGGAGGAAAGAACTGAACATCTATCGCTAAAATGTAGCAGCCAGGAAGTCCCTGTAGCAGAGTGAAAGGGCATTTCCGGTTCCATGCTCTGCCCTAATCCAGTTTGAGCTATCTCTTGCCAGAAAGACAGAATCTGTTGTTCCAAGTTTTCAGAGAAAATGTTGAGAAGGGCCAAAAGTCCAGAAACTCCTGGCTCCACAATCATGTGTTGCATCCTTTGTTTACTTTTAAACTTCATGATGTAAACAACCAGGAAAAACCTATAAGCATACATGCATGACAGCTATAACAATAATTGCATCCAGAGAAAGGTATTCTGCTAAATCTGCAATCCTAAATACCTATGTTACAAGATGATGGGGTTAGTAATAAACCATTTGAAATTGCTATTTGCTAATTATTATTTAATTTATTATTTATTATATTTCCTCACGGCAGCCTAGCAGCTGCTCGTGTTGTATTTGATATGCCAAATGCCAGTAACAATTATATTAGATCATTCTCATGACCTAAATAATGGTTTGAGGCTCTTTATGTTCCTGTACCGCGGTGCCCTTGGCTCTACAGCTGTGACAGGACTATTGGATATTACTGGTGCCCGCTCTAGCAATAGATGATTACGGGAAGATCGTGGTCGTGACGTGATCGTGATTTATTATTATTATTTATTATTATTTAATTTATTATTTATTTAATTTGCGATTATTATTTAATTTTAATAACAATACATTGTTGTTTGCTAATTATTCTACTATCTTCATCACTCATCATCATCATCATCATCAGATACTACTGTAAATGCTTGTAACTACTCACTGGAACTAGCTGAATTCTTCATTGAAAATAAAACCAAGGAACAGCAGCTCAGCCTGGACTGTATCAAACAATACGCAGGGCCTGAGCAGAGGAGTCAAGATGACACTGAGACTGAGGAGGCTTTCGGGTGGGTTTGGTAAAAATGACTTCAGCGCTTAGGAGCTCACTGGTATAAATTTTAACATCTAAAATGAAAATACACTCATAATGCTGTCCATCAGATAACTTTTTCCTTCTCTTTAACTTTCCCCCCATTTTGGGGTCTGACTTATCTGGCTCATGTGTTACTCTGGCTGTGCTCACTGATCACTCCCTGCCATCTCAGAGGGCCATATGTGGTGCAGGGCATCAAACCAGTGCACCAGACACATGCAAGACAAGACTCTTATCTGATGTTTTCTCTCTAACCCTACTTTCCCTTTCTTCTTATTTGAAGCTATTATAATATTTCTAACTTTTTGGTCCCCCCATGCTTGGAAAAAGTCTCATACAAATCAACAATTCACTTTGTACTCTTAGAATCTCCTAATTTTGTAATTCATTATTTATTCAAGGAACATGAGTTACAACAGAAGGTGTGAAACCTTGAACACTTTTACCAACCCCTAACCATTACACTCGATCTATGGCTCTACTATATAGGAGGAAGTGCCTCTCTAAGACTGAAAAACTGTCACTTTTGGAATGCTCCTTCTTATCCAGCTGTCTCCAAGACTCTTCTATTTGAGGCTTACAACAGTGTCTCCTGAGAAGCTAGAAAGAAAGCATAAATGCCAATGGCCCACAGTCAGGAGAAGCTACCGATCAATCTGGAGGATTCACTTGTCTGGCTTTAGTATATTCATCCAATGTTCTGACTGAGCCTGAATTTTGATATCTTGTGATATATAGGAATGCAGGGTGCAAATGTAGCTTCAATCTGCCAATGCATTACAACTCATCTCCTAAATCAAAGCATCTATACTTTAACCTTTTGTTAGCTTTTAACCTTCATCCCTAATAGTAGTGTATAATAGTTGATAGTAAAAAAATTCACTAATTCCAGGGAAACCTTAAGTAACATAATTTTATCCAATATTGTTTCAGTTAAACTCTGTTTCTAAGAACATTTGGAAAACATTAATGGAAGACTACAGATTTATGTCTCAAATCCATATTAGAAATCAATTTACTTTTTGTTTTAAACAAAGTTCTCACAAATCCTTGGCAACAGATTAACAGGGAGGGGGCTTATGGGAAAATGGAGATGAAAAAGGTAAAGGGTGCAGCTAGAAACAGAATCTTAAAGGAAATGAAAACTCAAAAATAAAATTATAAAATAAAGAATAACTTCATAAATACTATTACTATAACAGTAAGTTATCAAAAGCCATATATTCTTTTATAGATAGGGTCAACTTCAGGGACATTGAAAGAATGCATATACAAAATGCAAACTTCAAAAAAAATGGCTTAAATCAAAATGGAAGAATATGACCCAGGACAGGGGAGAAAGTACAAGTCTCAGGAGTGTATGGCTTGCATTCATAGAGTGAAGTGATCTCTGACCACCAGGTGTGGCCATGAAGCCCTGAGCAATGCTACATCATGGGCCCTTGAGTTATACCATCCTGCTCAATTGACAGTGTCCCCGATGGTGGACCCTGGTGTTCCTGGGCAAAACAAATAAATGAATAAGTGAATTAAAAAATGTTCAAATCGTAATATTACGAACATATTTGTTAAAGACAAAAGTACAAATCATAAATTAAAATGATAAATGAGATATAAGAATACAATACAATTTTGGTGTAAATTTTATTAACTGGACAACGGACATAAAGGAAAAAATACATTTACAGTGTATTTAATCAACTTATTAGTGTTCAGGGCACAGCAAGAATATTTATAAATTTACTAGGAATGATATAATTTAATAATAAAGTAGCCAAAATATATATACATGCATTTACACAGGGCTAGAGACATAGTTCCATTGGTAGAGTGCTTGATTTGTATATGAGTGATCTGGGTTGGTTTCCTGACATTCCATATGGTGACTGATTCCTGCCAGAAGTGATTCCTGAGCTTTGCCAGGTGTGGTCCAAAGACCAAAAATAAGTAAACAGCCATGCATTAAAATAAAAAAACTCATACCCAGATCACATATGACCTATGTTCAAGAAGTAAATCAAACAAACAAAAACCACAATGATATACATTTCAAATTCAACAGATTCAAGCATTAGGTAATAATGTTATTATTAGTCATCATAATTTATAATTTTACATACTGTCAATGACAGGGTTTCATTCTAACACTTAAAACTCATTAGATTTCTATTTCCCTCACTTTTGTCTAGGAATCTCTCCCTCATCCTGCCACTTTAATAACCCCGTCCCCACCATCCATCTCACTGCCAAGGTAAAGCTTGTTCCAGGGACCGTTTCTTATATTCAGTAGCTTTGACGCTAACGAGGTTTCTTTATGTTCCACACATGAAGAGGTCATTATGCATCTGTTTCTCTCCTTCTGAGTCACTTCAGTTAGCATGATACTCTCCAGATACATCCATATAGCAGGTCATTTCTTGATTACATGCTTTCTTAAAAAGTAATAGTTTACTTGTATATGTACCATCATTTCATTTATCCAGTGATTTGGTCTTGGACACTGGGCTGTTCCCAGATTTTGCTTTTTTGGCATTCCAGGTGAAAATAGTGTTGTCATAAGCAGAGGGATGTAAATGTCTGTTAAGAATGGGATTTGGGGGAATATTGGGTAAATGCCCAGAATTTGGACTGCCCAGTCATATAAAAGCTCAGTTCTTTTTTTTTTTTTTTTTTTGAGAAGTGTCCAAAACGTTTTCCAAATAGACTGAACTGATCAGCATGCTCAGCAGCAGGGGATAAGGGTTCCTTTACCCCCCACACCCATACCAACAGTGGTTGTTTTTGATCTTTGTGATGTGTGCCAGCTTCACTGGTATGAGATGGTATTTAATTGTCATTTTGATTTGCATGTCCCTGATGATCAGTGATATAACACAACTTTTCATATCCTTCCTGGCTAACCCTATATCTTTTTTGAGGACATTTCTGTTTATCACTTCTCATTTTTTTTTTATTACTGCTTTACTTTGGTTGAAGGACAAGTGTTGGTTTCAAGGCTTAACTCCTGGCTTTGAACTCAGGGATCACTCCTGGTGATGATCAGGGGATCAAGCAAGATACTGGGGATAGAACCCCGGTCTTCTGTGTACAAGGCAGGCACCCTAGCTGCTGTACTATCACTCTGGTTCCATACATTTTTTTTCTGTTTCTTTTTTGAGTAGTAAAACTTCTCATACATTAACAGTGACAGTTTCTAATTTTACAAGCACTTCATTTAACAAAGGCTGAAATACCTGAAAAAATTACATTTCAAGTGACAACACTGCATTTTCAAAGGCAACTAAATATTCTGAGTAAAATCCTAAATTGAATCTTAGTTAATCTTAACTTTCTCTTTTCTGTTTTGCTTAATTTAAACTAAATATATTCTTTTCAAGATTTTTTCACAGTAATTCAGCTATCAACAATAAGAAATTGCTAAGGTACCTGAAATAAAAGCTGATTTCCAATTTAAGAAGTGTAATATAAAAGGAGAGAGCTAATGTGCAGCCCATCATTTTGAAAGTGCTGTACAAAATTAGTAAATGAATAAATTGCACTTAAAAGTATCGTTTCTTTTCCAAAGATTATTACTACTTTAAGGAAAGCTTCATATCTGTTTATAGCCCTCAGGCAATTAAAGTATTGACTGATCTTGGTCTCCAGTATCAAATGTAGATACAGTTGGGATCATCAAGTACTCTTTAAAGTTACACAAGAAAACTACTGGCACTGTTACTTTAAATATTTGAGGGCACAGAGATGTGGCTCAAAGGGTAGCATCCATGCATTTTTTTACACGATCCCAGGTCCTATTCTTGGTACCCCATGTTCCTTTCACCCAGCACCACCTAGAGAGCCTGTGACCCACACCAGTTGTGAGTCCCACAAATTGTAATACAGTAGCTGTATATGACTACAACTGGCAGAAAGGGCAGAGGATTATTATATTCTATGAAAAAGCAGTCATAGCTTAAAGACATTTCATAACTACTAGGGCCAGGGATGTGGCTCAGAGGTAGAGCACATGTTGTGCATGTTTGAGGCCCTGTTTAATCTGATCCACAGCAGAGGAAAAGAATCACTAAAATGACTCTACTGTACTGTTGTCTTGATTTTTATGAATGTTTAAAATAAATAAATTTCAGAATAACAGCAAATATTAAGAACCAACATAATATTAAATACTGGAAGCTGCATTTCTGCAAACTGTCAAAGGATGAATAGCTCATAATTCTCGAGTTTCAGTAATTCAAACATGCTAAAAATTGTCAAAATCAATTTTTAACGGATCTAGAGCTCTTCAATTATGATAAGATATTTTATTAGCATAGTAATATTGTCAAAGATGTATTGTTTGCATTTGGAACATTGATCTTAGTAAATATTTCATCTTAACCATATTTTGTAAATACAAGTTCCTGTTTCCTAAATAAGTATTTTTATGTATTGTATGTTTATAGAGAAAGCTAATTATTTCTTCTGCCTGCTTGCTTAGGTTTATAAGTTTTGACACATCATGCAGTGGGCTTCCTTAGATAGCTATTAGTTAGCTAATGTCAATCATTAAACTGATAGTTTATGGGGCCAAGCTAAAGACTCTAAGTTTATTTTTTGCAAGACCCTTGCATTCAAGTTCTTGGGGATTTAACTCCAGTATTACATAATACATTTTAGTTTAATAAGAATTTACTCTCAAATTGTTATTTTTCCTACGGTTTTGATTGCTACAGTTACAGAGTGCAGAGAACTGGAATGAAAACTGTCAATACTAATCTAAGTTTTGTTGTAGAGAAAGGATATTCAGTGTGGGGTTAGTCATTTCTACTATTAAGAATTTTTAATAGGAAATTCAAAGATTCTTGGAAACAAATGAAAATGAAGACACCAGCTATAAAAACTTGTGGGACACAGCGAAATCAGTGTTAAGAGGAAAGTTCATAGCTCTGCAACATTCATCAGGAAAGAAGAAAGGCATCCATAAATAACTTGACTTCACAGCTCAAAATATTAGAAAAAAACCAACAAAAGGAGCCCAACCCAGGCAGAAAGAAGGAAATAATAAAACTTAGAGAGAAAATCAACGAGCTGGAGACCCAAAAAACAATTCAAAAGATTAATAAAACCAAGAGCTGTTTGGGGAGCTTAGGGGAACAGTGCAGTACCAAATCCAGCACAGATTGCATTCTATCATCAGTACTGTGTGAATGGGCTTCATCTTAGCCTATGCAACTAAAGACAATACTCAAGATGGATTTAATGATTTATTTATTTATTTATTTGAGTCTTTGAAGTATCTCTGGAAAATTCCAGTTTTGGGTGAATAGTTTAAAAAGGGTTTTTTTTTGGTAGTTACATGCATTTAAAACAAACTGAGTGCCATTTATTGGTCAAATATCTTTCACTAAAACTGTATGATGAAATTTAAAAAAAACAAGATTGACAAGCCACTGGCAAGACTTGAAAGGACAGGGAGAGAACCCAAATAAACAGAATCAGAAATGAAATTGGTGTTATCACAACAGAAACCAAAGAAATCCAAAAGATCATCAAAGATTACTTTGAGAACCTGTATACCATGAAACATGAGAACCTAGAAGAAATGGATAAATTCCTGAAGTCCTATAACCTCCACAACTGAAACAAGAAGACCTCGAATACCTGAATAAGCCTATCATCATCGAGGAAACTGAAACAGTAATTAAAAATCTGCCCAAACACAAAAGCCCAGATCCAGATGCTTTCAATAGTGAATTCTACCAAATATTTTAGGAGGACCTACTGCCTGTCCTTTTCTTTTTTTTTTAACATTTTATTATACCACCGTGAGATATACAATTACAATGCTGTTCACGCTTGGGGGTTTCGGTCACACAGTGTTCCAGCACCCCGCCCTCCACCAGTGCCCCCCAGCCACCACCCATGTCCCCAATTCCCTCCCCCTCCCATCCTGCCTAAATGGCAGGTTCTTTATCTCCTCTCCTCTCCCTCTCTCTCTCCTCCTTCTCCTGCCTGTCCTTTTCAAGCTCTTCCAGGAAATAGAAGAAACAGAAACACTCCCAAATGGTTTCTATGAGGCATATATCTCCCTGATATCCAAAGCAGGAGAGACAACACAAAAGAAATAAAATTACAAACCAAGCTCCTTGATGAACACAGATGCTAAGATCTTTGACAAAATACTAGCAAGCAGAATAAAAAAGATTATACATCATAACCAAGTAGGATTCATCCTGGGAATGCAAGGATGGTTCAATATTCACAAGCCAATCAACATAATACATCATATCAATAAGAGAAAAAAATAAAAACCATATGATCATATCAATAGACACAGATAAATCATTTGACAAGTCCAGCACCCGTTCATGATTACAACCCTCCAAAAATGGGAATTGAAGGAACCTTCCTCAGATAGTCAAAGCCAACTACCAAAAGCCCACAGTGAGTATTATTCTCAATGGGGAAAAACTGAAAGCCTTCCCCTTAAGATCAGGGACAAGACAAGGTTACCCACTCTCATCTCTTTTATTTAATATAGTACTGGAAGTATTTGCCATAGCAATAAGAGAAGAAAAAGAACATTAAGGGCATCCAGATAGGCAAGGAAGAAATCAATCTATCATTATTTGAAGATGATATGATATTATACCTAGAGAACCCTAAATTCTCGACCCAAAAACTCTTAGAAACAATAGATATTTATAGTAAAGTGGCAGGGTACAAAATCAATACCCAAAAAGTTGGTGGCTTTTCTATATACAAATAACGAAAGAGAAGAAAGGGATATTAAAAAATCGATTCCATTCACAATTGTGCCACAGAAAATTAAATGCCTAGGAATCAGCTTAAACAAGTGTACAAAGAACATGTACAAAGAAACTACAAGGCACTGTTCCAAGAAACAAAAGAGGACACAAGGAAATGGTGTCACATTCCCTGCTCATGGATGGAAAGATTTAACATTGTCAAAATGGTAATACTTCCTAGAGACTTGTACAGATTAAATGTGGTCCCTATAAGGATACCCATGACATTCTTCAAAGAAACAGACCAACACTCCTGAAATTCGTATGGAATAATAAACCCCCACGGATAGCTAAAGAAATCCTTGGGAAAAAGAAGATGGGAGGCATCACCTTTCCCAACTTCAAACTGTACTATAAAGCAGTAGTAATTAAAACAGTGTGGTATTGAAATAAAAACAGAGCTGTGGACCTATGGAATAGAATGGAGTATGCTGACACCCACCCTCAAACACATGATCAGTTAATCTTTGATAAAGGTGCAAAGAGTCCAAAATGAGTAAGGAATACCTCTTCAACAAGTGGTGCTGGGAACTCTGGACAGCTTCATGCAAAAAAAATGAATTTGGACATTTGTGTAACACCATGCACAAAAATCAGATCAAAATGGATTAAAGATCTCAATACCAGACATGAATCCATAATGTACACTGAAGAAAATACAGGAAAAACCCTCCATGACATTTAAGCTAAAGACATCTTCAAAAGTGAAACACCACTAACAAAGCAACTAGAAGCAAAGATAAACATATGGGACTAAATGAAACTAAAAAGCTTCTGCACCTCAAAACAAACAGTGACCAAGATAAAAGACAGTCCACAGAATGGGAAAGAATATTCACCTAATACGCATCTGATAAGGGGTTAATATCCAGGATATATCAGGCACTGGTAGCACTTCACAAGAAAAAACAGCCAACCCCATCAAACAATGGGGAGAAAAAGCTTCAACAAGAAAGAAATTCGAATGGCCAAAAGGCATATGAAAAAATGCTCATCATCACTAATCATCAGAGAGATGCAAAACAACAATAAGATATCATCTCACACCACAGAGAAGGCGCATATCCAAAAGGGTAAGAACAACAAGTGCTGGCGTGGATGTGGGGAAAAGGGGACTCTCCTCCATTGTTGGTGGAAATGTTGACTTGTACAGCCTTTCTGGAAAACAATATGGATGTTCCTCCAAAGATTAGAAATTGAGCTCCTATTTGACCCCGCCATATCAATCCTAAAATATACCCTGGGAAGCCAAAACCACACAGCGGAAACAACATCTGCACTTTTATTTTCATAACAGAACTACTCACAATAGCCAGAATCTGGAAACAACCAGTATGCCTGAGAACTGATGACTGGATAAAGAAACTTTGGTACATCTACACTATGCAGTTGTTAGGAAAAATGAAGTTATGAAATGTGCCTATAAATGGATGGACATGGAGAGGATCATTTTGAGTTAAAGTAGTCAGAAGGAAAAAGACAGATAAAAAATGACTGCATTTATTTGCATGACATAAATATATCTGTATCATATATAC
This sequence comes from Cryptotis parvus, assembly GCA_021461705.1. Taxonomy (NCBI): domain Eukaryota; kingdom Metazoa; phylum Chordata; class Mammalia; order Eulipotyphla; family Soricidae; genus Cryptotis; species Cryptotis parvus. Next base: position 225,371 of record JAJIBD010030611.1, on the reverse strand, counting down.
ATATTATGATACCAAAATCCAAGGTCAGGCAAAACGAGGATAAGGAGGTCTTGTCAAAGGAGGAAATCTCCACAAACGTGTGGGAATCAGAGGTTAGGTAGGACAGAGAAGGGAACAACGTACTAATAATTGTCGAAAGGGCTAATACCAACCTAGAACTGAGCATTAAATACAGGGAAAATGATACATATGATAACCTCTAAGTATATGTACTACAATCCACAATATGTAAGAGAAGGAAGAAAGAAAGAGAGAGAGAGGGGAGAAAGAGAGAAAAGAGATGGGGAACATTCCTAGAGGCAGGCTATGGGAGGAGAGAGGGAATCGGGACATTGGTGGTGGGAAGTTGGCACTGGTGGAGGGGATGGGTGCTGGAACACTGTGTGACCGAAACCCCCAAACGTGAGCAGCTTTGTAAGTGTGTATCTTACAGTGGTATAATAAAATATTAATTAAAAAAAAAAGTTTAGTGCTAGCTCTGTCTGTCAAACTTCAAAAAAAAAAAGAATTTTTAGTACCACATTATTTCCTAATAATTATTAGGTGACTACTTCAATAATTATTAGATGACTACTTAGCACCACCCGCCTGTCCTTCGCCAACTATAAGACCAAGATGACTGCCCTCCAATGCCCTGATGGATCTATCACATCTTCCAGAAAGGCAATGGAGAAGATTATCCATGACTTCTACTCAAATCTCTTTGATAGCCACATCCACCTGCCCACATACCAAATTCCACAGAATGGATATGTCATTCCCAACGTTCTCCCTTCTGAAATCCGACATGCCATCTCGTCGGTAAAGAAGGGAACAGCACCAGGCCCAGACAAAGTCAGACCCGAACACCTGTCGTCGGTATTCATCAATACACTAGCTCGGCTCTTCACACGCTACCTGTCCGAATGCAAGGTGCCCTCCCAATGGAAAACCAGCAAGACAGTTCTACTGTTCAAGAAGGGAGACATTCACGACATCGACAACTATCGCCCCATCTGCCTGTTGTCTGTCATCTACAAGCTGTTTACACGAGTCATCCTGAACAGGATTAGCAGAACACTAGATGAGGGACAACCATGCGAGCAAGCAGAATTCGGAAAGGATTCAGCACAATCGACCATATCCACACAGTAACCAAGCTCATTGAGGTTTGTAGGGAGTACAAGATGCTGCTCTGTCTCACGTTCATTGATTTACAGAAAGCCTTTGATTCTGTGGAGACTGAAGATTTATATCTATAGTTTAATTTCTTAGGACGATACAGCATATTCCAGGACCCATGTGTTTATAGATTGAAGACAGCACACACACACACACACACACACACACAAAAAATTTTATTTGTTGTGAAGGAATTAATATTGGGAAAGAAGCATATTGAATTGTTATTTCAAAATTAGTATTATTAGGCTCTTTTCTCAGTCTCCATTATTTTAAATACTCACTAATGCTTTAAAAATGTATAAGAGGTCAAATGTTGCTGTTTGGAGAAAACAAAAAACTACAACATTGAGTTTGGGGTCAGATCTGAGTTTCTCTCAGGTGGTCTTGCCACATCTGGGTTCCACAGAAGCAGATTCATCTAGTCATCTTAGCCTCATGTTATTAAAACGCCCAACCATATAACTAACAAGCATGGGGTTCAGTCAAAATTCTGCCATACATCTAATTATAATCTGGTTTCCCAGAACTGACTGGTCGGAGGTCATGAGGTTACTGTCCCCTGGAGTAATTTTGTTTCACTGGCATTTTTCACTTGATTTTCTGGCTGAAGCTGTCCATCGTTGTGGGGGTTGCTGATAGACATTGTCAAGATAAGCCGATGATAATTCCCGTAGGGGGGCACACTAATAGAAGCTCATAGTTGACAAAGCCAACTCACTGTTCCTTGCCATCCTTCTCTCATCAGTGTCTTCTGATGTCACCTCTTCAGAGTCACTCCATTTTGCTCTGATGCCTGCTTATATTTAAAGATAATGGTACCCCATAGTAAACTGAACCATTCAAAACTGGGGTTAAGACCATTTTTTATTTCAAGAACTGGTCCCATAATGGATACAGAGCTTCCAAGTGATGCTCTCTAGTTCAATGTGCTACGGAGAACACAGGCAAAGGTGCTCTATGGCATATATTTAAGTTGCCATTTTAATTCTGAGATCACATAAAGCTATAAGCACAGAAAATAGAGTGGAAGCCACAGTGCAATGCTCTGGCACATTATTGATCTCGGTAGATTTTTCTGATATTTTGCTGTTTATCACTAAAAGTCACAGAATCTAGTCTTTAATACAGTCATTCCAAGAGAAAATTTCCCTGCAATGAACAAAGCCCTTTTTGTGCTTTTGGTAAAACATGACTCCACTAAGGCAATTAGCTGTTTTAAAAATAAACTAATTCATTTTGAAGATCTGATGTATAATTATGCAGCTGCATGGACTGGGGAGGCATGGTGACAGGCTAGAGTGTTAGTAAAATTAGAAAAAAATGCATCTGCACGCTGACAGCTAAAACATTGATTCAATGTCCAATTGCCACCTTTGCCTCATATAAGGTTACAAGATGAACCTCTTTCTAAAATAATTACCAAAAAATTCTGTCAACGATGTAGGATGGCTTCAGAAACAAAGGGGATAGTAACTAAAATATTTTCTTAGTAATACCTCTACAAAGCTTGCCAGTCTCTAAGATTAACTCCTTTATTGATAACAAGCATTACTCTGAATTTTACTCAGTCATTCCACAAACAAAATTATTCTGCAGTAGTTTGAGAAGTACATCAGTTGGTGACACATTTTGAGTAGGTTCTATGGCAATGGTCTTAAAAGGAAATAGTTCTGGATGAATTTTTAGAAATGTGTTATGAATGCAATAGCATCCTTCACTGGGAAAGTAAGGTTTACTATTAACTATAAGGAGCTTTCCAGGTTTTAAGGCAGGGATGTTGCTGGATTCAGCTTCTTTAAAAAACTTGTTTGCAGATCCTCTCTCCAAAATTAAGAGAACAGCCTCCATATGACCCTGAGATTTTACTCTTGGGCATCTACCCCACAGAGAGAAAAATACTGATCCAAAAGGATGTATGCAAATCTATGTCCATTGGAGCATTTTCATAACCACCATGATGGAAACAACCCAACCAGGCAAAAAATGAGTGGGCAAAGGACTTGTGGTATATATACAGAATGAAATACTACCCAGCTATGAGAGAAAGTAAAATCTTGCAGTTCCCTGTGACTTAGATAGAATGGAAGGATGTCATGCTAACTGGTGAGTCAGAAAGAAAAAAAACAAAATGAAACAAACATTTGATGATTTTACACATAGCAGATTATAAAGAAACAAAAAGGGGTTAGATTATTGGTAGGTAGCTTATTTTTTTTTTCTGTCAAGGGCTGCTATAGTATCATTCCTGGTACATACAATAAATACAGTCACAGGCAGTCAACAGAAGCATGTCTATTCTGTCATGCACTGGAGCCAAACCACATGATTTTGAGGGGTTGTTTTTTTTTTTGGAGGCACCTACCCAGAAATGCTCAGGGATTTCTCCTAGCTCTGCACTCAGAAATCACGGCTGGTGCTGGTACAGCCTTTCTGGAAAACAATATGGACATTCCTCCAAAGACTAGAAATTGAACTCCCATTTGACCCAGCCATACCACTCCTGGGAATCTACTCTGGGAAGCCAAAAATACGCAGTGGAAACACCATCCCTACTTTTATGTTCATAGCAGCATTATTCACAATAGCCAGAATCTGGAAACAACCAGAGTGCCCGAGAATCAATGACTGGATAAAGAAGCTTTGGTACATCTACACAATGGAATACTATGCAGCTGTTCAGAAAAATGAAGTTATGAAATTTGCCTATAAATGGATGGACATGGAGAAGATCATGTTGAGTGAAATTAGCCAGAAGGAGAGACAGATACAGAATGACTGCATTTATTTGCATGACATAAATATATATGTATATATTATGATACCAATTTCCAAGGTCAAGTGAAACATGTATCAGGAGGTTTTGTCAAAGGTGGAAATTATCACAAACGTGTGGGAGTCAGAGGCTAAGTAAGACAGAAAATGGAATAGTGTACTACCAATTGTTGAAAGTACTAATACTAACCTAGAACTGAACATTAAATACAGGCAAAAAGATACACATAACAACCCTTTAATAAATGTTCTGTAATCCACAATCTGGAAGGGAGGGAAAAGAGAAAGAGATAGAAAGGGAAAGAAATAAAGAGCCTGCCATGGAGGTGGGTTGGGGGAGGGGAGGGAACCGGGGACATTGGTGGTGGGAGATGGGCACTGGTGGAGGGATGGGTGCTGGAACATTGTATGACCTAAACCCAAGTGTGAACATATTTTTAACTGTATATCTCATGGTGGTATAATAAAATGCTTATAAAAAAATTAAGAACAAAGATAAAGAACCTTCTAACTTCACCTGAAGCAATGACTTTGTTCCTAGATGGCATACCCATTTTGGGAGACACTGACTATGCATAATGTTTTCAAGGTGGCTGAATTAATTCCTCTTAGATATTACATATATTATATTTGTATACAATGTATACAATGATGTGTTTCTTCCATCTTTTTAACTATTGTGAATAGGACTTTTACACATACCAGAGCAAGTATTTGTTTAACATGTTTTATATTATTCTGAATAAACCTAAGAACTTAACTGTAAAAAAAAAAGAAATCACGTCTGGACGAGCTCATTAGACCATATGGGATGCAGGGTATAAAAACTGGGTTGGTCATATGCAAGAAAAAGCACCCTACCACTATACTAGATCTCTCTGCTCCAAGACTACACAATTTCAGGCATTTGTATCAGTTGTGAGCCACAGTCTAAACCCCTGGACTAGAAGAACTCCAGTGGAAAGACACCCTGAAATAGGGTCAGTCAGACTATGAGGTAAGGGTACAAAGGTCATGTGGGTGAAAAGGAGGTGGACCCTAGATAAAGGTGGAGTAGCCTGAACTCTGCTGGTGCTCATAGTGTACGAGTACTGAAAGTGCAAAAACAATAATTCTGTCACTACCACAAAATAAATTATATAAATAAAAAAAAGTAAAATGAGGTCAGTTATGAAAAGTGGAGTCTTTGACACTTTGATGATACATTAGTTATAACAAAGCATAACATTACATTACATTACATTATATTATATTACATTAACACTATTGTAACCATATTAGCTCAATTACTATTAAAAGAAAGCAAAGAAAGAAATGGTTTTACTAGTTCCAGGTATTGTCCACATATGTTTTAAATCAGATCTTCTATAAAATCCAAAGACTAAATTACTCCATATGAATCACTTTATTTAAGATTATATGAATGCTTGTTTGACTATTTTTAAATAGCATTATATAGCTACTATAAGGTAAAGATGCCTCATGAATTTTTTGGCACACTTAGTAATGCTCAGGGGTTACTGTTGGTTCTGTGCTCAGGAAATATTTTCTTTAGTGCTCCCAGAACCATATGGATACAGAGGACTTGAAATAGGCTGACTACTTGCAAGGCAAATACTCTACCCTCTGACTAATGTTCTAGTCCAGAGACACAACATATATTTGTATCACTGTATCACTGTCACTATCTTCCCGTTCATCATCGATTTGCTCGAGCGGGCACCAGTAACATCTCCATATGTCCTGTCTCATGCAAGTAGATCCCAAGAACACCTGCTTGCTTCAGGAACATAAAGAGCCTCAAACCATTCCATCAGGTCATGGGAATGAGGTCTATAATTGTTACTGGTATTTGGCATATCAAATATGACATGGGTAGCTTGCCAGGCTCTGCTGTGCGGGTAGCATACTCTTGTAGTCATCTCTAAATCCAGCATTTATTGATGAATCACAAGGCTGCAAGCAGCCGCGCAAGCTGGGCTATGATAGGTTCTTCTGCTGGGTGGAGTTCTGACGAGAGGGAAGTCCAGATGTGGGAAAATGGTGACCTTCATAAAGTGGGGGTCATTTGGCTTGTTGCAAGGCTCTGCGGGGGTGGCGGGCCAAGTCTAGAACCCACCATCCCTCCCGGGTGCCTCATGAGCAGCTGGGCACAGGGAGAGCCAGTAGCAGCTCTGCCCCATGTCTGTGAGTCTCTGGATCAGCATACCTGGGCGGATTTAAAAAAAGACTGCTGCAGGGTGGATCTCGATGAGCTGGGCTGTGATAGGCTGGTCTTTTGGGTGAAGTTCTGACGAGGGGAAAGTCTGGATGTGGAAAACGGAGGCCCTCATGGAGTGGGGGGGTCATTTCGCTTGTTGCGAGGCTCTTCTGGGGTGGCGGGCCAGGGCTAGAACCTGCCATCCCTCCCGGGCGCCTCGTGAGCGGCTGGGCACAGGGAGAGCCAGCAGCAGCTCTGCCCCAGGTCTGTGAGTCACAGACATATATTTGTATATATATTTGTATTTTTGTAGAAATCTTTTCTTTGTTCATTTCCAAATATACCCAAAAATCCTTTATTTCAAACTTATTTTCAAATTATTTGACATTATAAAGGTTTCTTCAGAAATTTGGTAACAAATCTGTTCTCATCAAAGAAAAACATTACTGTAAACATGAGAAATACAAATAGATGAATTAATATTGTTCTAAAATGCTTTATTTCTGAAGTATCTAAAATTATTATATATTGGCTTAATCTCTACAAATGCTATTTCTTCAAGTCTCAGATTTCATCAGGTTGAAGGCCCCCTACCTAGAGCTTAATGTGGCTGAAGTCTCACAGAGGAAAACAAGTTCTGCAAGAGCAGCCAGAGAAGATTCATGATGCTGGGGGTAATTTGCCAAGTATTTGATATATATCACTTAAAACTAAAAGTACAAAGATTCCAAAATCATAAAGAACTTCTTACTTCTTTATGAATATTTTTGTGCTACATTATAAAATTTGTTTCATTAAATAATCTGTTATTTGCATGGACAGTTTTTCTATGTGCATATACAAAACAAGCTGTGGGATATTACCATGGCTTAATATCAATATTATGCAGAAAAAAATAGATACTGTCTTGTCTGGAAAAGCACTGGAGGCCCTTTCCTCCCTTTTAATGCTTCTTAGATGGTGTAAAATAACATAGGAAGAGCTGGAGTGATAGTAGAGAGCACAGGACCACTGCCTTGCACATGGCAGATGTGAGTCTTATTGCTGGCACCCCATATGGTACTTGAACTGGCCAGGAGCAGTCCCTGAATGCAGAACCAGGAGTAATCGCTGAGCACTGCTGGTGTGATCCCAAAACAAAAATAAAATAAAATTGCACAGGAAGAGAAGATGAGACGTACTAGGGCCCGACAAGTCAAAACTAGTAATTTTACTTCCACATCTGAAGTACTGTGTGTGGAGCACCATCAGTGCATAAGGGTTCATATTATTTTTTGCACATTATTCAAGTAAACTATTACAGCAAATATTCCCTGTAGAATCTATCCAAAATGCTAATGAATTTGACTCTGATATATTCTGATACTATATAAGAACAATTAAGAGTCCTTTTTGTCAATAGGTTGACCCAACAGCATGACACTCTAAGGGAACATGGTAACAAGCTTCTAGTCAATGAGAAATAAATCATTTAAATATTATGATAGCTATATATAATTAAGTGCCCGCTCTAGCAAATAGATGATCAACGGGAAGATTGTGATCGTGATCGTGATATATAATTAAGAATGTGCCTGGTTTGCATTAGCATAGAGCTGAAGACATGAGAATGCCTATAAAGAATGTGCCTATAATGTAATTCATCATTACATGGACCTCACTTTTTTCCCCACAGATGCTAGTCTAGGTGGTCTAGCGGTATGTATACATATGAGTGGGAAGGAAACTGTCTCCTAGAAACATGAAACTGACACACATAGGTATTGTTGATTTAGCAGAAAATCAAACTGAATAGATCTTTTAAAAAGAAACCAAAACACGTGACCCACTTTACCCCAGAAATATGCACTGTGTTAAGTCCCAGCACACCCAAACATCTTATATCTTCCCAGTTTAGTAAAAATTTTCTTGAGCTCTTCAAACCTGACACAGATAACAAAGATGGTGGCCCCACAGCCAGGGTATGAAACTTGTTGAAAACTTCCTTTGACTTGATATTTGTTTCTGGGTAAAGAGATTCAGGCAGTCCAGTGATATGAGCTCCCCACAACCTGGAAAGTATGTTTGCTCCACATCGTTTCATATTCCAGAGATGTGAGTCTACTCTATTGTGCAGGGGGACTACTGTGAACCAGGATGATTTAGAAATTTCAAAATGTCTTTCGTCCCTTTGTTCAGCTGCATACCTAGCTTACCAGGCATGGGATTAACTAGAAACAAAAACCATGTTTTCCTGGAGTCAACACTCTAGTGAGGGGAAGCAAAAATGAGTAAGGAAACAAAGAAGTCAGATTCTTTGTGACTTTCCATGTCATTACAGCACTGGAATAAAAAAGGTGACTGGGGCACAGAGTGACATGAGAGGCCTGCATCACTTAGAAAGCATCTTCAAGAAGGTCTCTCTCACTATGAAAATCCAAGCAAATGAATTATGCAAAGAAGACATTCCTGGCAGACTGATGAGACTGAATATAATGTCTGCAACAGAAAGAAGGCTAACAAGAATTGTAGAATAGACTGCATTAATTACGAAACAAGAGTGCTAAAGAAGTTTTTTGGAGAAAATGACAGACTCAATCCTTACAGTACAATATACACGTCAAAGATGAGTTGTGAGTTCAGTACAGAGGACTTAGGAGCCCAAAGGACAGAATAAAACAATATTTTCTTTTTTTTTCCAAGAGTCCTTGGGCTGCAGAGCAAGTCCATGGCAATGCTTGGGCAGTACCTATGTGGTTGTCAACTAATTAAGGATATAGCCAGAAAATAACAGATTAGAATATGACCTATGGTATTTGTAATCTTGGAATCTGATTTGAAATATTTTAGTAATAGTTTTTCTTAGATGTAGGTAGGGATAGATATTATAAATAATTTTTATTTCAAAGAAAAAATGGGGTAGAAAATCTAATATCGCAGTAAAGGCAGGTCTCAAATCAAATTTTCATACTGAAAGTTTAACAACTACAGAACAAGACAATCCGCAGCACAGCAACAGTATAGAGTACTGGTGTGGACCTTTTAGAGATTTGCATCCTCTTTTGCATTAACGTATAATTGAAGACATGAGAAGGTACTTTGGAAAACGAGTTCAAACCGACACTTGTAGGTTTTAAAAAAATTAGCATAGTGACATTAGCTTCTGGAAATTTTTTTTTTATCTCATCCACACGTACTTCTGGTAATACGCTCTGATTTTTATTTTGTTGTCGAATACTGGTATGCCTGTCCCAATGACTAAGCAACTACAATCAACAACAAAGTCTTGACTTTAGCGTGGCAAATCTGAATCACTCTCTCTAGGTATTTAAAACTGGCATGAAGCACAACACGTGCAAAAGGCCACCGGCGGAAAAGGTTGGGAACGGAGTTAAGCTGAGAGACATGAGAGAGAGAGAGAGAGAGAGAGAGAGAGAAGAGATATGATAGACTTCTGCTGCTCAGACCTTATCTGACTCATTCTACAAATATAAATCATAGGATAAATTAGTCAGACTTATTTGTTGATTACAGTCTAATATCTTTATCTATTATAATTACCAACACTGATCATTGATGTCCTGGCTCGAGTGGCAGATGGAACCCAAAATATTCAAATTATCTCAAAGAGATAGAATACTGGGTGAAAATGAAAAGATGTATTGTAAAAGAAGAAGAGCTATGGTGAGAACTATTGCCCGGAAACCAAACACAGCTATGTGCCTCTCAGATACAGGCTACCACTGTCTGCTCAGAGTGAAGTAATGGCAAAATGTATTTGCTCATTCTGCAAATATTTATGAAAACACAACCCTATGTTACAACCTGCCCTATTTCCTGGTGCTGTAAATATAGTGACAAATGTGGAAGAAAAGATTCTTGCATCTTTTAGCATTTTGATTTTTAGATGGCTCAACAGAAATGTTCCATTCATACTGTCTTTGCTAATATTTTGAAATAAAATTTCTACCCAATAAGCAGAAGCTTAACAAAATTTAAAATACTCATGCCTTTAAAAGAATATCTTTTAGGGGATCTGTAGTCAAATTCCTGCTGTAGATGTCTTGATAGATTAAAAAAAATGCCCTCAACTTAGGTGTATATAATACATAATACTGGCAATAGGGTAAAGGCAAAAGTCAAGAGTGAAATCTCTGGAATCTGATTAAGGGAAGTATAAGATTTCCCATTTAAAATAACTTAATTAGATCATGAGTTAGGCTAACTATACCAAATTCAGCTGCCTCTTTTTCTAAGAAGTATATTTTTGAACAGAGGACACCTACTCATTTACATACAATGTATTTTTTCCCTGCTACAAAGCAGACTTGAACGCAAGAGACAGATGACATGATTTGCAAAACCAGGAAAATGTACTTGTTCTTTGGCCTTTCACTCCTAGTATGTCAGAAATCCTCATGCGAGCTAATGCCAGTAATGACAGCTTCTTTAATATCTGTGTTTTAAAGAAAGTGTGAAATAATACTAATTTTAATTTAATACTAAATAGAAAATTACACAATTGGGGAAGCATTACAAAATTAAATATATATATATATTGTTCTTGCAAATTAGTATATTCTAAAATAAGTAAGTTTTTGTTTTCTCTTTCAGTCAAATGCCAAGAAATTTAACAACTTCTTTGGAAAAACCATGAAACATATAAATGAATAAGAATGCATAAAATGACTATTAATAACACATTTTTTGACATTTCTATTTTATTGTAATTAGTATAGTAAATTCAATAAGACATAATCTGAGTGGCATTATTCTATTCTCAAGTTGATCTAGCAATTTATTAGTTCCATAAATAAAAGTAATAATTATATACCTGAAAGAACAGATTTCTCACCAATAAATTGTGATTAATGCAGAAAATCTGTACCGCTCATTTTTATTTTCACAGCAAGAGACTCTGACTTGGGAGTTAGGCAGAACTTGTAACATGGTATTAGAATGAATGATCAAAGAATGCTACTAGACAGTAATGTTCTTGCATAAGGTCCTATTTATGAGAACTCTGTGAATTGCTCTCATTCATGAAATACAATGTGGTGTCATTAGGTTGTTACTATTGAACACCTACACACTTTCTCTTGTTCTTTTAAGCTGTTAGATGTGTCATCCTTTAAAATGTGATTTTTCCTTTGTTAATATGAATTTTGCGAGGTCAACCTACAGTTTCCCAAAATAACACATATCTGGTGTTTCCCAGATATAAGCACATACAAATCTGACATTTAAAACTGCTTTTTTGATTTAGGAGATCTGTATTTGATTGTATTATTAAGTAGTTCCCAAATTTGAGCATAAAAAATATGCTGCTTTTCTCCAACATGAAAGTGAAAAATATTTTAAGTATGTCAACACTATCCTCTATCAACATATGCTTGAAAAGACAAAGTCATGCATACACTTGTAGGCACACATTGTACAGCACTTCCTTTTAGGCCATGTTTTAGCCCTCTGACCAAAGAAGTAAAGCTAGAAGTTTGTAAGAGTCAGTGGTCACATTTGTAAGACAAGAGCGACAATTATACTTAGATCTAAGCCAATATAGTATGGATGATTATAAAGCTTGAAAGGGATAGAAAATTGGCTATTAAGCATGAGTAAAATTTGGTAATGATACGGATATCAAAACAGTAATCCTTCTAAACAGAGGTTTGCTTCTGTTGACATCTTTTACTATGATAGCTATTGTTATTTATTTTGGTTTTGTGGCCACACATGGCTATGTCAGCGTTACTCCCAATTGTGTGTTCAGGAATACTGTCCTGTGGTATCTGGGGGACCATACGTGTTGCCAGAGATCAAACCTGGGTTGGCTGGGTACAAGGCAATAGGGAGTAACTTACCCACTATGCTTTCTCTTTAGCCCTACTCAGATCTCTTTGATAGCCATGTCCACCTGCCAACATACAAAATTCTCCAGGATGGACATGTCATTCCCAATGTTCTCCCTTCTGAAATTCGACATGCCATTTCGTCAGTAAAGAAGGGAACAGCAGCAGGCCCAGACAAAGTCAGACCCGAACACCTAAAGAATCTGCCTTCAGTACTCATCAATACATTGGCTTGTCTCTTCACACACTACCTGTCCGAATGCAAGGTGCCCTCCCATTGGAAAACCAGCAAGACAGTTCTACTGTTCAAGAAGGGAGACATCCACAACATTGGCAACTATCGCCCCATCTGCCTGTTGTCTGTCATCTACAAGCTGTTCACTCGAGTCATCCTGAACAGGATTGGCAGAACATTAGATGAAGGGCAACCATGTGGAGCAAGCTGGCTTCTGAAAAGGATTCAGCACAATCGACCATATCCACACGGTGACCAAGCTCATTGAAGTGTGTAGGGAGTTCAGGATGCCACTCTCTCATGTTCATTGATTTAAAGAAAGCCTTTGATTCTGTGGAAACTGTGGAAACTAAAGTGGTCATCGAAGCCCTAGCCAAACAGGGCGTTCAACCCCAATACTTCAAGATCCTTCGTGAGCTGTATTACTGATTTACCACCAGGATCTCACCATTCTACAAAGGAGTGATCATCAATGTCAAAAGAGGGGTTCGACAGGGTGATGCCATTTCACCAAACCTCTTCAGGGTCACCCTTGAGAACATCATGTGACAATTAGAATGGGAAGAATGGGAGTGAAGATAGACGGTCGGCAACAACACAACCTCTGCTTCGCTGAAGACATCGTTCTAATGACTCCAAATATCAGCCAAGCGGCACAAATGCTGGCTGACTTCGACCGAGAATGTGGAAAGATAGGTCTATAGCTGAATCTCAGCAAAACTATGTTCATGAAAAATGAACTTGTTCCAGAGGCCCCATTCACTCTCAATGGAACAAACATCTCTAAATGCAGCAGTTATGTGTACCTAGGTCGAAAAGTCAACATGATGAACGACCTAAAACCTGAGCTGCGTAGGAAGAAGAGAGAGGGCATGGAATGCCTTCAAAAGCATCTAAGAAATAGCTAAAAAGACAAAGAACCTCCAGCTCCCAGCACATCTCTTCAACTCCACCATTCTCCCTGCATTAACATAAGCCTCAGAGACCTGGGCCCTACGAAAAGCAGGAGGAGAATGCTATTCGGGTCTCCCATAGAGGAATCGAAAGAGCTATTCTTGGAATATCACGCCTCACTCAAGTGAGAGAAGGAATATGGAGTTCCGACCTCCGTCACTGTTCAAGAGTCAGGGACACTGTCTCATTTGCCAAGGCATCGAAAATCAGATGGTCTGGACATGTAATGCAATTTGGAGACGAGTGCTGGACTAGAGCTGTTACCGACTGGATCCCACGGGATGTCAAAAGACCACATGGTCGCCCACCTACAAGATGGTCATACTTCTTCGTCAAGACCCTGAACAGGGCCGGAGTGATAGCCCAGTGGGTAGGGCATTTGCCTTGCACACGGCCAGCCTGTGCTGTCTGGATTCGATCCCCGGCATACCATATGGGCCCCCGAGCACCACCAGAAGTAATTCCTGAGTGCAGAGCCAGGATTAACCCCTGAGCATCACCGGGTGTGACCCAAAAAGAAAAAAAAAAGACCCTGAACGAGGGGCCAGAGCGATAGCCCAGCAGGTAGGGCATTTGCCTTGCACGCGGCTGGCTCATGTCAGCCCGAAGTTTGATCCCCGGCATCCCATATGGTCCCCCGAGCATCACCATTAGTAATTCCTGAGTGCAGACCCAGGAGTAACCCCCTGAGCATCGCCGGTTGTGATCCAAAAAAGCAAAAAAAAAAGACCCTGAATGAAAGGTTTGAGGCTCTTTGTATTCCTGAAGCAACCAGGTATCATTGGGCTACACTGGCACATGATAGGGTCAATTGGAAATATTACTGGTGCCCCCTCGAGCAAATCGATGAATAACGGGATGTCAAGTGATCAAGTGAAGTGATTATTACACCTATAAAGTCATATGGGGGCACAGAAAACATGAAAATAACCAAGAATTTAGGGAGATTCAAACAATAGGATAGGATCTATAGTACAACAGGTGGGGCACTTGCCTTTTGCACAGCTGACCCTGGATCAACCCCTAGCATTTGATATGACCCTCTGAGCACTGTCAGGAGTAATTCTGGAGCACATAGCCAAAACTTACTACTATGCATCTCTTGGTATGGATGCAAAAAAAAGAGAAGAAAAAGAAAAGAAAGAAAGTTCAGATAACTCAAGAATCACAAAATACCAAGTACACTCATGTGGGTTTCCCTCATTTTTATAGTCACTCATCATTCTCTTACCATTCATAAATTATTATTTTCAAGAGATAAGCACTGATTTCTACCAAGTGTTAGACTCTCTACAGGCTCTTTTGGGATTAAGAAGATACTCTTAATGTAGTTTATATTTTAACTGAAACATATATTTAAAATACAACACCATAAATCATTAAATTAATAATCAGATCAACAAAATAGTAAAATAGTAATGAATTTTGGTACAAAAAATATAAAGGAATAACCACATCAATACTCAGAAAAAGAGATGGATTATGGAAAAGAGACAAAATTCTTGCACCAAATTGCAAATCATAAATTCTCTTTCTCAATAGTATCTTAATTTCAACTGAACTGAGTGGATCTACTTTCAGAAAGTATGAAACAAATAAAAGATAAAATAAAAGCAATGTTAAGAAAATACTTAGAACGTAATAAATGAATTCAGCAAAACAGGTGAATACATGGCCAAAACACAAAATTCATTCCATTTCCATACACTATCAGAAACAAACATTAAAATAAAAATTATAAAATTAACCTATTTGCAATAGCATGAAAAATAATAAAATACTTAAGAATTAACCAAGGAGCAAAGAAAATTGTATAATTTAAACTCTAAAATACTGCTGAAAGTAACAAAAAAAGGATAAATAAATGAAAAACATATCGTTTTTATGGACCAAAAGACAATATTGCTAAAATGCCTATTCTACCTAAAGCATTTTACAGATCAGATGCAGTTCTTATTAAAATCCCAATGACACTTTTTCAGAAATATAAAATATCATCTCAAAATTCATTTGGTATCTCAAAGGAGGAAAAAGTCAAAGTAATCTTGTAAATAAAGTGAAAAGGGAGACTTAGTACTACCAATTTTAAACAGTGCAAGTTACAATGATCAAAATGTACAGTACTGGCACAAAAACAGATGGATCAATGAAAAAAGTGTAGACATAAGTAGAAATGAGTATAAAAATACGTCCTTACAGATATTGCCAAATAATTTTTGACAATGGTGCCAAACTGGCAGTTTATATATTATTCTAATTATTGTCATGGCAAATAAGGTACAAAGGCTAAGACAGACATAAGGAGCTAAAAATAAGTGTAGAGGGCCAGGGGATGTGTCAATGGTAAAGCACATGCCTTGCCTACATTAATATATGGGTGGATCTCCAGCAAAGGAACTAAGGAAGAATGAAGGAAGACTGTATGCATATTTTTAAATTGTGGAAAAAAGTGAAAGGTATTTAGGAATAAACCCAGATCCTCAAATATTCAGTAAAACATTAAGGGAATAAGAAAGAATAAAAAGAAATTCAGAGACATGTTGTTTGGAGTCACATTTGCCTATGGGAGGCTGGCTGAGACTACATTAGTTCTGAAGGTAATTATTGAGGTCTAGCAGCTTTGTAATTTTGAGTATAAATTGCAGTCCAAGACCCAAATTTAAGAGAAAGAGAAAGAGAGAGCGAGAGAAAGAGAGTTTAGATATGTCAAAAGACAACAGGTGATAAGAATCTTTCTAAGATTGGATTCAGGGTGGGAGAGGGTGATGTGGGAACCAAATTGCTAGAATGAAATTCCTTGAGAGGATAAGTTTTATCTTGATATGATATCTCAATTTCTTGTCATTCATTAAAAAAACAAAAGATCCAAATTTTAAAAAATTTTGAATTCCAAGAATTCTAGTTAAATTATGAGACAAAAACATTAAATGATAATAAGCATTTAATCAATATAAAACAATACTCAACTCTTCAGGACTCATTCCGACTCTTGTTTTAATATTATTCTTGGATGAAATAAATGAGATGTCCTATGCAAGATTTTTTAGCACACTACCAGGCACCTATTAAGAATGCCTCAAGGTGAGTGATCCTATATAGTTAATTAATGACTTATTAGTCTAAATATATATTGTTATCACAAATAATCTTTTAGTAAATTTATTTTTAAAAATATTAAATTTTTAAACAAAATATAAAATTTGCATACATCTAAACTACAATTACATTAAACCTAGTTTTCATTTTTACTTGATAAGCAATAAATGGAAAATGAGTTTTTATTTTTTTTCCTCCCTCCAGCAGTCGGGAGGCATGGCGGGTTCTAGCCCTGGCCCACCACCTCGGCAGAGCCTCACAACAAGCCAGACCACCGCTCCTCACTCCACGGGCGCCGCCATTTTCCACTTCTGACTTCCTCTCGTCAGAACTCCACCCAGCAGACCAGGCCATCACAGCCCGGATCACAACACCCACCCTGCCGAGCTTTTTCTCAATCCGGCCCAGGTATGCTGGTCCAGAGACTCTCCACATGGGGCAGAGCTGTTCCTTGCTCTCCCTGTGCAAAGCCGCTCATGGGCGAGTCGGGAGGCATGGCGGGGTTCTAGCCTGGCCCCCCCCGGCAGAGCCTCACAACAAGCAGACCCCGCTCCTCACCCACGGGCCGCCTTTTCCACTTCGGACTTCCTCCGTCAGAACTCCACCCACGCCGCCCACAGCCCGGCCTGGCGCGCGCGGTCCAATAAAGCTTTATTTGGAGGTGTTTAAAAGAGTTTGCCTCCCGCCGAAAGCCGGCAAGCTCCGGTGTTAGATAGAATCGAAACTATTTGGCTTCAGATAATTATGTTTTGGGCTCTTTATGTTCCTGTAGCAGCGTGCCCGCTCTGGCAGGGCGGAGGAGTATAACTGGTGCCGCCTAGAAATGATGCGGGGTCGGGTCGTGTCTAATTCCTAAGACAGTTCTTAAAACTTCTCACATTTCATTTAGCTCCGAATGGTTAGTGAACCTCCCAAGACAAAATAAAACAAATATTAGACAATTTGTTTTGAGTTGATTTGTGAACAGAAATTATATTAAGAGAATAAATTTCTTCTAAATGTTTTTGGAAACAAAAACTTTAACAGTAGTGCAGCAAATGTGTACTTAAAATGCTGGAGAATCTCTATTTAGATGCTGCTCTGAGATGTGGTAGTCAATGTAATTTATAACAAAAGGATAATTTCAGTCCAGTAAATATACCTGGAAAAAAAAATCCAGTAAAATAATAAGAGAGGCCAGGTAAACACAGGTATTAAGGAACTTACACTGTACACAGCAGACCCCAGTTTAAACCCCCTAGTCTACTGAGATCAGTCAGGAATAACCCATCAGCACGGAGAAGGGAAAAAAAATGATCCAAACCAATTCTCTCCCCTGAAAAATATGATAGAACTAGCAATAGATTTGCCTAGTACAAATTTAAGTGTTCATTTGTATAGAATTAAAAAGAAAAAAGATGAGATAGCAAATAATGCAATATTGTTGTGAACAGAAAATCATATGCTAATGCCATACTACTGGTTACAATTTACAGCAATTTTAGAAAATATTTAACACAATTATTTAAGCTTTTTCCTAAAATTGTTGTATATCTTTAAATTGTAAAAAAAATACTTTTCAAATAAATCAATAATTAAAGTGTACAATAGATATTTTCATTAAAATTTCTATTTTTTTAAATTACATTTATCTAAACTTACCAATACCGATTTTAGCACTGTATGTTCTTTTTTTTCCTTTTTCATTTTAGGCAACATTTTGTGGTGCTTGGGGCTGACTGCTGGCTCTGAGCTCAAGTCTGGCATGAGGTAGGCTGGGAAGGCCCAGAGAGAGTGCCAAAGCTTAAACCCGGGTCTGTTGTGTGCAATGGAAGCCCTTACTTGCTGAAAGATCTCTTTGGCTCCAGCGAGTTTATTTTTAAATATTACTAACTTCATAATTTTATAATAGCATCAATGTTTGTAAAACAGAGTTAACATTGTATTCTAGTAATATATTTGCCATTAATTTCCAGAATTTTAGAACTCTATTTAGAATAGAATAGAATAGAGTTCTAGAATTTTAGAAACTCTATTTTTCAGATTTTAGAACTCTATTTTTTTTCTGACTCAAGAGTTTACACATGCTTGTGAGAAGAGCGTGTGTATCTACAAACACATACATGAAATAAATCTGCTAGAGTTTGTTTAGCTTTGTAATTCTTGTTCACAGTTAATAGACTTCTTCACAGAAAGGACACCATTAATTTAATTTTATCATTTGGGCAGTCTTCTCTAGAAATTATTTTATATTTCCCATAAACTATTAAACAGGTTAAGTTAAGAATATTAGTCACAGTCAAGTTTTATATTGTTTTTATGTATTTTTTCACTTATCAATCTACCTTTCAGAAAAGTATTCTATTGTCTTATTTTCTACTAAAGTTCAGGTAAAACTACTCTATCACGAACAAAATTGAAGACTATAAAATAAAAGAAACTTGTGAATTTTATCCTCAAATGCAGCTGCTATATGCCCTAATTCCACAAAATTTGCTATAACTAAGAAAATAGTGCCTTACTCTGCCTGAAACAAAATCTCTGTGTCCTCTGAATAATTCCATGAAAGTTGAACTACAGGCCCAAGTGGAAGGTTAGTAAGTATTATCAAAATGTCAATGGCAAAAAATTAAACACTGTACTTTTAAACAAATCAATTGCCAAATGCAAACATCTGTCTGGCCTTCTCAGTTATATTATGTTGACTTCATATACCACATAGTACAAACTGATTATGTGAAGTATTTTGTTACAGGAAAATGCTAAGAGGCTTGAAGATTCTGTAGGTTAGATCAACTGCCTTTCTCAAATATGAGAACGGGAAGACACACTATAAGAAAACCAAAAGGTAATTTCCTTTCCCTTCAAAAAAGGAAGTGATATGATGTGGTCCAATGAGGTGAGAGCAGGCCAACCTCAGAGAATTCTATTAGGATTCAACACAATCCCCCAAATCTACACTTGAAAATGTTGGTTTGTAATTTGAATACCATGAAAATCAAATCACCAACCTAAGCAGGCTGATTCACTGGCAAGGAAGTAAAAATTGAAAGCCAAGGGCCATTTTCTATGGTTACCATTAGTCAATTATAGTCAGAAAAATAAGCTTATCTTGCCAATTTAAAAACTGACTCCCCAGAAAGCAATTCTTTATTTAAAAAATATAAAAAATTCAACATGTACACTACCATGTCTATTGTATTTATTCATTCATTATTTTCTTAGACAATATATTTAGCTCTAACTTTTTAAACAGAATACTGTTTTTCTATCCAAATTCTACTCTGTAATTCGATCTTCTAAAAATCTTTTCAGAGAAAAGACCATCTTTAGCATTTTAATCTCTGACTTACATATTAAGATTGAGTGAGAATAACTGAGTTCAAGAAACTGGGCCTAGGTTAGATCAGCTGCCTTTCTCAAATATGGAAATGAAAATGGTGTAAAAGTTGTGTGGTCTTTTGTTTGTTTGCTTATTTAAAAGAAGTACAGCAGAGGTGGAAAGTCTCAGATCTACCTAACCTATCTGGATTTTGTCATGTTCACACCCCACTTCTCAAAATAACCCCTTGGTCAGTGACCCCAGAAAAATCAGTGGCAATAATGTCTTGGCCAAAGTTTTGCTGAAGGTTCAGAAACCTACTGGGATTAAGGTCTTGCATGTGCCCCCCACCTCCAAATATGATTCCAGGCACTCCATACAGTCCCCTTAGCATGACTAGGTCCCCTCTGAGCACAGGACCAGAAGAAATCCCTAAGCTTTTCTGGGTGAGACCCCAAAGTGCACAACAAAATCACAAACACAACAATAAAAATCTTTGAGCACTGTTAAGGCTTAAAAATAACTACTGGAGGGGGAATTGGAGGGAGGTCCCAAGGCCTCAGGGTCAAGGGACCTCCTCTGGATTCAATAGCCTTAACATTACTTGGGGGTCAGGGGGTGGCTGTGGCAGCAGAAGCTGGGTCCTATCTGGGTCCCCAGCAGTACTCACTGTCCATTAGGGGCCCTGGCCTGTGTTTGGACAGAATCACAAGGAAGGCTAAACGTTCCTGAAGGTTATTCTTTAATGTTTACTTTGTTTCATCTCGCTGCTCGCTGTCTGCAGGAACCTCTCCCAGACCTCTGTCTCTTCTGGCTGTTTCTCCTGCAGGCTGCTCTATCTTAGGGGTGGGGGGTCGTGTGGGCTCCTCTGTCTGGGCCTCTCACTTCGGGATGTCTTTCTTCAAGGCTTTATGCTTCTGGTCCACTGTCTGCTGTCAGGACCTTTTCCTTTGGGCCTTTCAACTCAGGGCTTTTCTCTTCAGGGCTTCTTTTCTTTGGACTTCTTGGTTATGTCCCTCTCTATTTCCCAAGTTACTTTGTTTCATCTTTTGCTACCATATCTTGTGTTTCTGAATCTCTCTAATTCTTTGAACTCTTCTGTGTTACCCTACTGCTAGTGGTCCTAATACTCAGTAGCCCTGAAGCTCTGTAGCCCTGTACAGAGCTTTTTGGGTCTCGCTGCTCATGAGGGGGTTACTCCTGGCTCTTACTCAGGAATTATTCCTGGCAGTGCTCAGGGGACCATATGGGATGCTGGGGATCGAACCCGGTCGGCCACATGCAAGGCAAACTCCCTACCCACTGTGCTGTCTCTCCAGCCCCAAGTAGCCCTGTAACTTTGATGCCAGCCCTTGGGCTCAGGCACTGGGCCTTGTGGCTCTGGTGCTGGCCCCAGGGCCTAGGCATCAGGAGCAGCTACCTCCCTGGTGCTGGCCATCTGGCTCAAGCACAGTGGGTCCCATGGCCTAGGTGTTGGTCAGGCACCAGAGGCCGCTGCTCTCTCAGTTCAGAAATGATGCCCCCAACCCCATATGGTCTCCTGGGGCCCTTATGTATAGTCTCGGGCGAGGTTTAGAACCTTGGCCTCAACTGTCTTAACAGACCTTGGGAGATATTGCGCCTTTAAGATGCCACAGAGCACCACCAGGCATAATTCCTGAGTGCAGACCAAGGATTAACCCCTGAACATCACTAGTGGGTGTGATTCAAAGAGAATATAACAAAACAAAACAAAAGCTATTACTGGCCTTTGCTTCACTGCTTTTTTTGCCATAGATTGGGAAAGGTGAGTAAAAATTCCTGCTAAATTTAAGTCCAGCAAAACAGTTAAAGGTAGATCTACTTAGGATCAAGCCACAGCAATCAAAGAACCATATACACAGTTGGAATTCTCTCAGTGTAGTTTACCTGGATCTTCACTGTGCTGATGGTCAACAGTATTGTTTACTCAGATTCACTATGTTATTCAAGCAATAGGAATTTTCTTTTTCAGTGAAGCAAAATTGATTTTTTATTGAAAGAGATGTAGGAAAATGTGGGAGGAATGAGAGAGATGGAGAAAGAAGGAGGGGGAGAGAGAAAAAGATGGAGACTGAACATGAGAGAGAGAAAAAGAGAAAGAAATAGAGAGAGACAGAGAGAGAAAAAAAGAGAGAAAACATGTATCTTAAGAGTGGAAAATATAGTAGGAATTCTTAAATTGCTTTACTTTGACTGGATTAATCATATTCTGCCAGATAGAAGCTATACCTCTATTTCCACACTAATGTCTTGGTGTGATTTCTTCCTTAAATTTTTGGTAAAGGCTACTGGTGAAGGCTAGAATTTTCTGTGGGGGCAAGTATTTAATATGGATCAATGATTTTTAAGTGTGTGAGGAAAGTCAGGTTTTGCAAAGAAAGTGATAAAGTAAAGAAAGTCATCTATAATTCTCTTTGTTACTGTTTTGTGTAGAGTTCAGGAGCTTAACATATATCGAATTGAGGTTTAACAAACTAAAACAATACTTATGGAGATAGTCTTTTCCCAATTTTATCCATGATGTAAAAGACTACAATGAATAACAACTATCCAATTGGTATAATATTCAATGAATAATATTGGCATGAAAGGATTTAGTCTTTGCAAGTTGGTATACAATCCTGAAAAGTAAATTTCAAAAGAAACTGCACAGTTTAATAAGACTATAGCAAGTTAATACCAGCTTTAGCACAGAGTGAATTCTATATTTATTACTATAATTTGGAGGTCACATAATTAGGGGTTTTTTTCATAGTTTCCTAGTAACCATTTTCTTCAGAAATTTTAGCCATATTTCACATATGCTCATCTAAGTTATGAAGCCTGAAAGAGTTCGCCTCTCACTCATTAGAGATGACTCTGCCTAGTTAAGGTTTTTATTTTAATACATTATTTTGACAATTTTCTCCTGTGAATTGTGGTCAAATGTCCATACTTTAATTACCAGCTCACAGCACTGACAAGGTAGTTACTTCTTTTGATAATGTTACACTTTCCTAGGGCAAAATGCCAAGGAGTTGTCAACACAACTGCACCTACTTTTGATGGTGCTGTAGCAAATGTCACAACAAAGTGAATGTGATTCGGGTCTAACAAATTCCTAGCAACTCATACCCATTTGGGGTTTGTGTGCCCACCATAACCTCTAAGTGAGAGTGAGAAAGCCAATTTTACTCTTCAGTATCAATAGGTTATTATGTATACGTGAAGGGTGTAGAATTAGTAAGTTAAAGGTGCAAGATCTCTTTAAGTCAGAAGAAATCTTCCTATCAGACAGAATGAGACTCACTCAAATAAGGAAAAGAGTATATTTGAAAAGAGTTATCACCTGACTATTTGTGAGGTGAAACAGTGAAAGATTTTAACAGTGCCTTTGGTCAATCAACAAAACGTAGCTTTGTGTAAATTTAATATTTTTAAAACATGTAACAATGCCTTAATAAGCATATCAAATCCAGTTAATTTGGAAAACATTAATTATAGCAGATTTTATAACATAATTTTAAGACTTAGGACCCATATACAAATATCATTATTTATAAACACGATGGTCACTCATACTGAAACAGTAACTAAACATAAACTGAAGCTATTACAATGAAAGCCTAAGAACAACTGAATTATTTTTATTGGAACATTTTGAAAATTATAAAGTTAAATTAAAATTGCAAGAGCAAATACTTTTATAATATCTTAAACATTTATTTCCTTAACTGATATATTCACTGGAAAAACATTTTCAATTGAAAACTTGTGGGAAGTGGTTGGTTCAAATGCTGTCAGGAAAACTGAAGTAGAGCTACATAATATAATATCTGGGGTGTGGAATAACAAAAACACTATTCTTTTCCTGTTTATTAGAAAATGGTTAAGTTGAGAAATGCTTGGAACTAGCCAAGTATAACCTCAAAAACTCAAAGCGCATCATAAGGAATGCTGGAAAAGGAAACGCTACGTTTCATAAGTTACTGACATATTAGAAAGCTTAGAAACTTGAACTTTAATGCCACCTGGTTAAACCATAAAACTTGAGTATGAAGTCAACACTCTGTAGCTGACTTCATATTCAAGTTTTGAAGTTGACTTCAAATCTGAAAATGGATGAAACTATTTTGTGAGTGCTGAATTTAGCTATATTTGGAGATAGTTATACATCAAGACTTTTCTGGTATATGACTCAATTCACTTCTCTATTCACTTAAGAATTGAAATTCTCTATTCAATTATCAATTAAATTCTCTGTTCACTTAAGAATTGAAAAACAATGATGGCAAATTCTCAATTCAATTCTCAATGAAATTCTCAATTCAATTCTCTATTCATTTAAGAATTGAAAAACAATGATGGCCAATCTCAGCTTGTTGATCATCCCTTAGAACTTAAAAGCTGCTATTCCCATTTTATACAAACAAGGACAAGTCATAGCAATAATCACGAACATAAGCAGTAGCACTTAAATTCTGAAATTTAAGAATTAAATCTTAAATTTAGTACAGTGTTATTTAACAGCATATATTCTAATGGTTGCCAGTAACTTTCAGGTCCTGAATATTTTAATGTAAGAGTGAGTATATAATTTTAAAACCTAATTTTGTTTTTCTACAGAATAACAACAAAATTGGATAAGACTCCCTTATACTTCCTCACAAAACTTACTAACTTCAGCTATGCTTTTCTCACAACAGATATTAACAAGAAAAAGAAAGGAGGAGTACTATATTTATATAAAATGTAATTACAGGGCCGGAGCGATAGCCCAGCCAGTAGGGCATTTGCCTTGCACGCAGCCGGCCTGTGCCAGCCTGGCTTTGATTCCCGGCATCCCATATGGTCCCCCGAGCACTGCCAGGAGTAATTCTTGAGTGCAGAGCCAGGAGAAACCCCTGCGCATTGCCAGGTGTGACCCAATAATCAAAATAATAATAATAATAATAATAATAATAATAAAAAATAAAATGTCATTACATTTCTAACCAAGAAAGTGTGGCCTTTAGAAAACCACACAAATTCACTAGTAAAGTTATATATACCTATCAGACAAAAATTCTGCTTTTGTTTCTTTAACAAGTTGTTTTCTTACTTCTTGACTTTATACTTTTGTTACATGTTTTCTGGTTAGAGCAAGTGTTTTTAAAGCTGACACTAATTGATGATAAAGGAAAAATTTCAAACAGCAAGGAAAACACTTTCTAAAGATGCTTTATGGCTCTCAGTAATCTAATTTGTGGGAAATGGAGAGTGGAGCACCACAGAGTGCTTTTTAATAATTTATAGTAAAGATTCAGCTCCTAAGTTTAGAAACATGATTTGTGACCCAACTGTGCTGTGAACCTATTTGTGTAATTAGATGTCTGGCTATATCCCCACCCTGCACTGTTTCTGCACTCTTCGTGGTCTGTAATGGAGCCTGTGCTATGATTCGTGAAAAAAAAAAAAAAACAAATAAAAAGTTCGAAAGAAAAGAAAGAAAAGAAAGAAAGAAAGAAAAGAAAGAAAGAAAGAAAGAAAGAAAGAAAGAAAGAAAGAAAGAAAGAAGAAAGAAAGAAAGAGAGAAGGGGGGGGGGGGGGGGGGGGGGAGGGAGGGAGGGAGGGAGGGAGGGAGGGAGGGAGGGAGGGGGAGAGAGAAAGAGAAAGAGAGAGAGAGAGTGTGTGTGTGTGTGTGTGTGTGTCTAGGGAGCAGATTTAATTGTCATATCTCTTACTTTGAGTATGGATGGAAAGAATTAAACACCAATAACATATGTGCGAATATTCTTTCAGCTTACATGACCTAAAAAGCAGAAGCTTTCTAAATAGCTTATAATTAAAAAATGCCCTGGCTAATTTTCACAGTTGGGGCAAAAGAGATTGCTAAACAGTCTAAACTCAGGTTTTGCACATAGGTGTTCAGAGTGAGACGTCAAGGCACTGCCAGGGGTGATCCCGATGCATGAAGCCAGGGGGCTTGAGCATTGCTGGATGTGGCTCAAAACACACAAACAAAATTATAATAAGAATACAAAATCTCTCATTAAATAGTAAATGGATAAAGACTATCATAGTCATTAGTACTTTCATTTAAGTTTTACAAGATTAATGGTATTATATTTAACAACAAGAATGCTGTATTAGGGGGCCCTAGCTATTAGTCCAGAGGGTAGGGCGTTTGCTTTGCACGCTGCCAGCCCATGTTGGCCAGGGTGTGATCCCTGGCATCCCATATGGTCCCCCCGAGCACCGCCAGGAGTAATTCCTGAGTGCAGAGCCAGGAGAAACCTCTGAGCATTGTCTGGTGTGACCAAAAAGAAAAAAAGAATGCTTATTAAAAGCGAAGTGAAATGAGTTATTTTATTTACAGTATTACACATGATCTATAGAATATTGCTTCTTACAACAGCAGAAGGAAATGTGATCTTTTTCCATAATGTCACTGACTACGCTAATATCATTCCCCCCAAATAATGATTTTGAATAGGCAAACAATGTTATCTCTTTCTTTTCCATCTTATGATGGAAATCAAACTCAGGACCTCAGATATACAAGGTTAATCTACTTATCCCCTTCCTTGGACAATGAACTTTAAAAAGAAGGAAAAGGAAAATTTCAGACAGCAAAATATATTTGATAATTACTCTATAACATGTTTGTTTTAGACTGTCGTTAGAAATAAATTAAGAGGAAACTAAACTCTAATGCCATTCTTTATTTTGAAGTCTAATCTAATTTTATATTATTGAATACATTTTCTTAGTAAAAACAAATGTTCATGATAAAGATAATTTACAATGTTCTCATTACAGAGCTACAGAAATGATTTTGTCTAATCCAGTGATGAGATAAATGTAATTGTAAGGTAATAGTTATATAAATAACCATCAAATGAAACTTGTTCATAGATAAATGCTGAAAATCACAGTTGTAAAATAACATTGAAGACAATTCTATTGAATTAAGAAATTAAAGCACCTTTCCTGTACTCACATCATTAATTCAGTGAGCAATAAGAAAATTAAATAAATAAAACAATTTTTCTTTCAGTGATCTTTATTCTTAAAGTATTTTCAAGAATATGTTATGCCTTACATAACATATAAAACACATTTGGGAGTTAAAGCCCAAGTATTTGCTGTGACTTGACTTCTATAAGCTTTGTAAACTTGAGGAACTATTTTGATCTTCTTAGCATAAGAACCTAAAATGGAATGTAGAGAAGTACTTGACCTATTTATTTTAACAAGAAATCAGAAAAATAAGACTGCAAACGGTAAAGACTGTTCAAGTATAAAATACTGCCATTATAAAATTTTCCAAAGCTATAATCTCGAAGTCATAGTGACCCACATAAAATTATAGTTAATTGCATTCCCTAGAAAGAATGGCAATTCAATTAATTATTAATTCAAAATTTTAGAGCTCAAGAATTAAAAAAAATATAAATCTCTTGTATTTTCACAAGATTAATAAACACATCAGACAATATTTTATATTTTTATTATATCTAAACCAACTTTTAATGATGCCATGATTAATGCTTTAAACATTTTTAGTAGTTCTATCATTATTAATTTAGGTAATTATTGTTTCTGCAGGGTATATCTGTTTTCATATTAGATTATAAGTATTTCAGAGAATAATTTAATTTTGAGCTCTTGGTACTAGCTAAATAAATATTTCTGAAATTGAATTGAAAAGGAACTATTTCTTCTTTTATTTAAGACTTTTAAGTTCCATACTTCTGTTGATCTGTCTAAAGTTCCATGGCTTGTGTAGACAAGCATTTTGTTGAGCTTACACATAAAAGTCAATAATGGTGACTCTGGGGGATGTCAGAAAGAGGGTCAAGCGCCTGGAGCACACCCAACTGATGCTGAAACGCCTGCCGCCTCCTTCCAACTGCTATTACCCTCCAATCACCCTGCTACCCCCAATCTCAGGTGTGTGATCATCGCCTGTACAAGTGGGACCCCCTAGACCCGAGCCCAAAGACTGGGAATGTCAATAAGGGGGCTGAGAGCCCAGAGAGTGCCGAACTGACACTGGAGGCCTGCTGCCTCCCTTCCCCAGCAACTGCCCTCCAATCACCCTGCCACTCCCAATCTCAGGTCTCACATCCCAAAATTCAAGATCATGTGGATATGATAGCATCCTTCCACAAAACTCTGGAAAGAGCCTAGTTACCCCCTAAATGTACTATCTAGCCACACAAGTTCAAACAGTTTGCAACCTGAAAAGGTTGCAATGGTAAAGCAACACAGAAATTCACCAAGCTCAGAGAATGAAGCTTAACCCAGGAGCCAAGCAATAACGGTGAGCTATATAACCACTCTGATAAGGAATTTAGGAAAGAACTTTTAAGGATGTATAAGGAGCTCAAAGAAGTAATGGAATATAAAGTCAATAAAATAGAAGAGGATATGAGAGCAGAAATGAGGAAAATGCAAATGAAATACAAGCAGATATGACAGATATTAAAAAATGTGGTAAGTGAAATTAAAAACTCACTGAAAGCCTCCACAGCAGAGTAATAACTTCTGAAGAAAGAATTAGTGAGCTCCAAGATGATGTGCAGAGAATCTCTAGACATCAGCAGAAGATGAAAAAAAGACTCACAAATGAAGATAATCAGGATGACATAAGGCTCATTAGGGTCCCAGAGGGCCAAGAAGAGAATCAGGATGAACAAGCAACTGTCAAAGCCATCATTGCTAAAAAGTTACCAGAATTAAAGAGCGCTTGCTCCCGGATTCAGGAAGCCCAAAGGATACCCGCTAAAAGAAATCCCAATAAGAATACTTCAAGACACATCCTAATTAAAATGATAAAAACCACGGACAGAGATAGAACACTGAAAGCACCAGATCAAAGAAGGAAATTACATACAAAGGAGCATCCCTAAGAATCACAGCAGACTTTTCAGATGAAACACTTTGAGCCCTAAGATGATGGTAGGATATTCTGAAAAGACTCAATGAAATGAAGGCCTCACGAAAAACACTTTACCCAGCTAGACTCACATTCAGATTTGAAGGGAAAGATACACCATTTCATAGATAAACAATAGCTATAAAACTTCATAGACTGAAAACCAACTTTAAAAGGACTGAAATGTCTACTGTATAATAGGACAAACCACAAAAGTACAAGTTTAAACAGAAAGATGGCACAAAATCCCATGACAATAATCACTCTCAATGTCAATGGTCTAAATGCACTAATTAGGAGGCAAAGAGTGGCAAAATGGATTAAAACACTAATTCCAACATTCTGATGCTTACAAGAAACACATCTTAATAATCAGAGCAAACACAGATTCAACGTCAAAGGCTGGAAAATAATTCTCCATGCAAACAACTCCTCCAAAAAGGCCAGTGTGGTCATACTAGTACCTGATATCATAAACTTCTGGCTGAAAAGGTTAGAAGGGACAGTGAAGGCCATTTTTAATAATTAAGGGGTATCAGGAAGAAATTACACTCCTAAACATATACTCACCCACCAAGTGGCCAGAAAAATACTAAAACAAATGCTAACAGACTTCAAAGAAGACACTGACAGTAACAAAATTTTATTTGAATATTTCAACACTGCTCTATCAACACTTGATAGATTAACAAGACTGAAACTCACTAAGGAAATACTGACCCTGAAAGAAGAAATAGAAGAAAGAAGTCTTGTGTGTGTGTGTGTGTGTGTGTGTGTGTGTGTGTGTGTGTGTATGGGATACAGCGAAAGCAGTGTTAAGAGAAAAGTTCATAGCCTGCAAGCATGTATCAATAAAGAAGAAAGGACCATCATAAACAGTCTTACCTCACAACATAAGATCAGAAAGCAACCAACAATAGGAGCCAAATTCAGCCAGGAAGAAAGAAATAATAAAACTTAGAGCAGAAATCAATGAGATGGAATCTCAAAAAGCAATCTGAAAGATCAATGAAACCAAGAGCTGGTTCTTTGAAAAAATAAAATTATTGACAATCCCTTGCAAGTCTCGTAAGGACAGGGAAAGAGAAACCAAATAAATAGAATCAGAAATGAAAAGGAGGCTATCACAAGAGAAACCAAAGAAATTAAAAAGATCATCAGAGATTACTTTGAGAGTCTGTATGCTGCAAAAACAGGAGAATCTAGAAGAAATGGACGAAGTCCTGAATTCCTACAGTTTCCCAAGGCTGCAACAGGAAGATTTTGAAGACCTGAACAAACTTATAACCATCGAGGAAATTGAATCAGTAATAAAAAACCTACCCAAACACAAAAGTTCAGGTCCAGATGGATTTATCAGTGAATCCTTCCAAACCTTTAAAGAGGACCTATGGCAAGTGCTTTTCAAGCACTTCAAGGAAACTGAAGAACCAGAAACACTCCTAAATAGCTTATATGAGGCACATATCAACCAGATACCCAAATCAGACAGATATATCATAAAAAAGAAAAGCTATAGACCAATCTCCCTTATTAATACAAATGTTAAGATCTTCAACAAAATACTAGCAAATATAACCCAAAGATTCATCAAAAATATTATACACCATGACTAAGTAGGATTCATTCCTGGAATGCAAGGATGGCTCAACATCAGCAAGTAATCAATACAATACATCACATCAATAAGAGGAAAAAATAAAAACCATATGATCATATCAATAAATACAGAGAAAGCATTTGACAAGTTCTAACAAACATTCATGATATAAACTCTTCATAAAATGGGAATTGATGGAATATTCCTCAATATAGTTAAAGCCATCTACTTGAAGCACACAGTGAGCATCATTCTCAATGGAGAAAAACTGAAAGCCTTCCCCCTTATACTGGAGACAAGAGAAGGTTGCACACTGTCACAACTTCTATTCAATAAAGTACAGGAAGAATTAGCCATAGCATTCAGAGAAGAAAAAGGACATTAAGGGCATCCAGATAGGCAAGGAAGAAGCCATCACTATTTGCAGATGACATGATTTTATACCTGAGAGCCCTAAATTCTCTCCCAAAACGCTCGTAGAAACAATCGATTCCTATAGTAGAGTGGCAGGGTACACAATCAATACTCAAAAGTCAGTGGCTTTCCTCTATGCAAATAATGAAAGAGAAGAAAGAGATATTAAATAAATGATCCCATTCACAATTACAGCACAAAAATCAAATACCCAGGAATCAGTTTGACTAAGAATATAAGGGATCTGTACAAAGAAGACTACAAAACGTTGCTTCAATAAATAAAAGAATAACTTAGGAAATAGTGACATATTTTCTGCTCATGGATTGGGTGAATTTATATTATCAAAATGGTAATACTCCCTAGAGCTTTACACAGATTCAATGTGTCCCTATAAGGATACACATGACATTCTTCAAAGAAATTGACCAAACACTTCTGAAATTTTTATGGAATAATAAAACCCCAACAAATAGCTAAAGCAATTCTTGGGAAAAATAAGATGGGAGGTATCACTATCCCCAACTTTAAACTCTACTACAAAGCAGTCCTAATTAAAATGGCATGGTATTGGTATAGAGACAGACCTGTAGACCTATGGATTAGAACTGAATCTCCTGACATACTCTCAATATATCATCGCTTAGTCTTTGATGAAGGAGCAAAAAAATATTAAGTGGAACAAAGAAAGCCTTTTTAACAGATGGTGCTGAAATAACTGGGCAGCTACATGTAAAAAAATGAACTTAGACCTTCTTCTAACACCAGGCACAAAGGTAGATTCAAAATGGATCAAAGATCTCAACATGAGACATGAATCTGTAAGGTACATAGAAGAAAATGGAAAAAATGTTTTATGACATTGAATCTAAAGGTAGCTTCAAGAAAGAAACACCACTCACAAAACAAATGGAAACAAAGATAAACAAATGGGATTATATAAAACTGAAAAGCTTCTTCACCTCAAAAGAAAAGGGGACCAAGATACAGAGACAACACACAGACTGGGAAAGAATAATCACTCAATACCCATCTGATAAGGGGTTAATATCGTTGATATATCAGGCACTGGTAGAACTTTACAAGAAGAAAACTGCCAACCCCATCAAAAAAAGGGGAAAAGAATAGAAACTTCCAAAAAGAAAAAAATTCAAATGGCAAACAGGCATATGAAGAAGTGTTCTTCATCATTAATCACCAGGCAGATGCAAATCAAAACAGCAGTGTTGTATCATTTCACATCACAGAGACTGTCACACATCCGAAAGAGCAAGAAGTGGTGCTGGAATGGATGCAGGGAGAAAGGGACTCTCATCCACTCTTGGTGGGATTCCGATTAGTCCAGCCCTTTTGGAAAACAATATGGGTTTTCCTCCAATAACTAGATATTGAGCTCCCATGACCCAGCGATACCTCTCCTGGGAATATACCCTGCACATCCAAAAACATACAGAAGAAACACTATCTGCACTTCAATATTCATCGCAGCACTATTCACAATAGCCAGAATCTGGAAACAACCAGAATGCCCAAGGACAGAAGACTGGCTAAAGAAAC
The DNA here is from genome assembly GCA_021461705.1 of Cryptotis parvus. NCBI lineage: Eukaryota > Metazoa > Chordata > Mammalia > Eulipotyphla > Soricidae > Cryptotis > Cryptotis parvus. The sequence goes on along the minus strand of JAJIBD010030611.1, from coordinate 193,327 downwards.
TGTGGTACATCTACACAATGCAATACTATGCAGACGTCAGAAATAATGAAGTCACAAAATTTACATGCAGATGCATGGACATAATGATATCCTGCTGAGTGAAATTAGTCAGAAGGTAAAGGACAGATATATAATGACTTCATTCATTTGTGGGATATAAACATATACTAGTACTCTACTAATTGTGGGAAATGTTAAAACCACATCAGAACTGAACATTAAATGTATACAAAGGGATTTACATGATAATCCCCAAATGTCTGTAGGGCAAGCCCCAAAGTGTAAGAAAGAGAGAGGGGAGAGAGAGAAAGAGAGAGAGAGGGGAAAAAGATAAGAGGTATAGTGACTGCTATAGAGGCAGGCTGGATATGGGGGGGGGGAATTTTTGGGATATTGGTGGTTGGAATAGGGCACTAGTGGAGGGACAGGTGTTGGAAAAATGTATGACTAAAACCCAAACATGAACATATTTGTGAGCTGATCACAAGCCCAGCTCATCAAAGTCCAGTCCTACATCAGAGCAGTCTTTTTCAAGCCCAGCCCAGGTATGCCTGATCCACAGACTCACATACACGGGGCAGAGCTGCTACCGGCTCTCCCTGTGCCCAGCTGATCACGAGGAGCCCAGGAGGGAAGGCGGGTTCTAACCATGGCCTGCCATCCCAGCAGACCTTCGCAGCAAGAAGCCTGATGAAGTCCCCCACCATGAGGGTGACCATTTTCCACATCCAGACTCCCCAGCTTATCAGAGCTCCACCCAGCAGAAGAGCTGATAACAACCCTGGTTTGTTCATCAATAAATGCACGAAATGAGGGGTCAGAGTGATAGTCCATTGGTTAGGGCACTTGCTTTGCATGCGACCAGCCCATGCCAGCCTGGGTTCAATCCCCAGCATCCTATATGGTCCCCAGAGCACCGCCAGGAGTAATTCCTGAGTACAGAGCCAGGAGTAACCCTTGAGCATTACTGGACGTGACCCCCCAAAATAAATACATAAATGAATGAATAAATGAATAGAAATTTAAGTAAATAAATGCACAAAATGAGAGGCGACTACAAGAGTATCCTATCCGCACAGCAGAGCCTGGCAAACTACCTGTGTCTTAATTGATATGTCAAATACCAGTAACAATTATAGACCTCATTACCATGACCTGATGGAATGATTTGAGGCTCTTTATGTTCCTGGAGTGAGCAGATGCCCTTGCGCTACACTACCATGTTACAGGACGTATGGAGATGTTACTGGTACCTGCTCAAGGAAACTGATGAACAATGGGAAGACAACTGATACCAGTGATTGCATAGTATAATAAAAATAAAATAAAAATAAAATTGAAGTGATTAAGAAAATAATGGATATGCTGGTGTATACTCTTGTAGTCATCTCAAAATCCAGCATTTATTGATGAATAACTTCATTCATATGAGAGTCCCCTTTTCCCCACTTCCACACATTTTTAGGCAAATTTTATGACTTCGATTTTCCTAACAGCTGCATAGTATTCCATTGTGTAGATGTACCAAAGCTTCTTTATCCAGTCATCGATTCTCGGGAACTCTGGTTGTTTCCAGATTCTGGCTATTGTGAATAATGCAGCTATGAACATAAAAGTAGGGATGGTGTTTCCGCTGCGTATTTTTGGCTTCCCAGAGTATATTCCCAGGAGTGGTGTGGCTGGGTCAAATGGGAGTTCAATTTCTAGTCTTTGGAGGAATGTCCATATTGATTTTCAGAAAGGCTGTACCAGCCAGCATTCCCACCAACAATGGATGAGTGCCCCCTTTTCCCCACATCCACGCCAGCACTTGTTATTCTTGCTCTTTTGAATATGTGCCAGTCTCTGTTGTATAAAATGATATCTTATTGTTGTTTTTCAATAAACAACCTGTGCCCAGCCGCTCACGAGGTGCCCAGGAGGTATGGCGGGTTCTAGCCCTGGCCTGCCACCCCAGTAGAGCCTTGCAACAAGCCTGATGACCCCCATTCCATGAGGGCCTCCATATTCCATATCTGGACTTCAGAACTCCACCCAGCAGACCAGCCTATCACAGCCCAGCTCATCGAGTTCCACCCTGCATCAGTCTTTTTAAATCCGGCTCAGGTATGCCGGGCCAAAGACTCACAGACATGGGCAGAGCTGCTACTTGCTCTCCCTGTGCCCAGTTGCTCACGAGGCGCCCAGGAGGGATGGCCTATCACAGTGGCTGCAAGCGGCGCACAGTTCATCAATAAATGATGGACTTAGAGATGACTACAAGAGTATGCTACCTGCACGGGAGAGCCTGGCAAGCTACCCGTGTTGTATTTGATATGCCAAATACCAGTAACAATTTTAGACCTCATTCGGGAATGGATTGAGGCTCTTTATGTTCTTGGAGCAAGCAGATACACCTTGGGCTCTACTAGCATGATACAGGTCATATGGAGATGTTACTGGGGCCCGCTCGAGCAAATCGATGATGAACGAGAAGACAGTGATACAGTGAGGCTGGTGTATAAAGTTACTGAAATTTACTTTAAATTCTGCAAACAAAAGATAAAGTCATTGTACCTAGTGACATTAAATAGCAAAACTAAACACCTAAGTGAAGGTTTTTAGGTCAGAACTGGACAATATGTGAAACTTCTGTCTCCTATCCTCCAAGATAAGTACTCCCTGTCAAACCTCTTTTATCATAGATCTCCATGAAGTTATAACTCATTTTCTCGAGTAGGACAAAGATCAGAGATACTCTTGACCTTTTTTTTGCTTGTTCATTTTTTAATTGCTAATATTTATTGATGGCTCACTAAGTTCAATTATAGATCATTATTTCATCTTGGCACTCAGCACTGCTCCTGATGTGTCTGGGGTTGATGTGACACTGTTCATGAGCCAACAGATCACATCAGACATTGCTTGGTATGTGGTCCTGGGGATTGAACTCAGGGCCACACACACACACACACAGCAGGCACATACTCCATACAACACTTTGTGCTGTCTCCCCAGCCTTCTTGATATGCTTAGTCAAATTACTTTCAGCTTCAGAATTAATGCACATTCTTTACTGTATCAATGATGATGCTGGTCTTAGTACATGAACATTATTATACCTAACATTAGGTCAATATTGTTAGAAAGAATTCATTTCTAATGATACAGTGCAGGAAATGTATAAAAGTGGCTGATGTCATATTGAATAGGATAAAGGAAAAGCTGCAAGTTGGTCTTTTTGAAACAGCACGCTTAAGAAAACCAGTTTTAGCTTTGAAGCATGAGCAGAGAAGTTTCAAGGAAAATGTCAATTAGAAGGTATATTATTTAATGGGTATAATAAATTTTATAAAAAGTTTCACAGTGGCAAGAAAAAAGAAAAATATTTTGAACATTGCAAAGAGGAAGAAGGATAGCACTTTTTTTCAGCTTTTAAGCTATTCCCTGATAGGTTGCTGAAGTTTATATTAAGCATGTCCAAATTTGCATTATTTATTCATGCAGCATATTAGTCACCTGTGTATTCAAATGGACTTAAGAGCCATTATCCCTGGGAACAACTGTGCAAGCACATCAAAGTAGTGTGTGAACTCTATCACAGTAAAGAGAGAAGGATGGAAAAGAGAATAGAAGTACTAAATTACCCAGTGATCTATTTCTGTATATTTATACAAAGAAAACACAAACACTACTTTGGAAAGGTAAATACACTCCTACATTCATTACAGTATTATTTAGAATAGCCAAGATTTAAACACAGCCTAAGGGCTCGCCTATGAATGAGTGGATTAAAAGTGTATAATATAATATATAATAGTAAAATACTGTTCATTTATAAAAACATGAGAAAAGGAAATTTGCCCCTTGCAACAATATGATTGAAACTATAGGATCCTATGCTTAGCAAAATAGATCAGAGAAAGTCAAACACCACATACTATTTATATGTGGCAGATAAAGAAACAAAAGAGCAAATAAAGCAAAATAACTTTATAGACTATGAACAAAATTGTGATCATCAAAATGGAAGGGAGAGAAAGTGAGGTGGGAAAATTAGTTACAAGGGGAAACTAAGTCAGTGAATAAAAATTAGATTTTCTTGTAGTGAACATGAGGTAGCACATATATTTTTAATTTCTGTGGCTTTAAATTCAGAACATATAACAGGACAGAAGAATGATATTTTAATTAATGAAACAAAAAATAGACATGCATGCAGTGGAATCAAAAGTGATTATTTTATAAAATAAATGCACAATATTTGTACATGTAGAAATTATTCATAGAGAATAGAACAAATGCTCTGAAACAAAAGGTCAGACTTTTTACTCAACGGTCTCTGTTTTCCTTATGTAGATAAAGAGAAAGGGTTTCATTTTTCTCACATGTGAGCTCGTGGATTATTTTATAAAATCCTGGTTGCTTTCTCTTCACAGGATAATACCTGAGATTCCTGTATAGTTATTTCTATGGCATTGTTTCAGGATTCTCTGAAATTGAACTCCTCTCTTTTGGAAGGACTTAGTTTGTTTTTCTACAAATACACTTTGGAATAGGAATACATATAAAGTAAGAGTCAAATAAAATGGCAAGAAATGAAGTGTTATACATTTTCATAAAATATATTAAAGTTTTCTAAATGTACATGATGATATATAAGTCCATACTATAATATTTCATCTGGATAATAAAATAAAATGTATAAGCACTGAAAATATTGACATTTCTGTATTTGTGAGTATAGTTTCAACTTTATAATTTTTGGTTTAGTGGCAAAGATCATCACTCTAAAATTTACCTTTATTGATTTCAAAGTCTAAGTCACAAACTAACAGAGGGGATGGAGGACACATCTCCATTTGGTTTTCCCCAAAAACTGTTACATAATGGTTCTATAATGATTAAATAAAATGCATATCAATCACCTCTGTTATATAAAAAAGCATGACATTCTTAGTATTTATTTTTACCTGCAAAACCAAAGCACAGTTAAAAAATAGTACAGTATTATAGGCCGTGATTTTGGTATCAGGTTGAAATGTTTCTGTGTAACACATGAATATTAATATAAACAGCATGAAGCATTTCTTCACATAGTTATTTTTGGTGCCAATACATCACATCATAAATCATTTTTAACTCTATTTTGTTTTCCAATCATTAGTTCAAATTCAGATTTGGCTTTTTCAGGTGGTTCTCCCAGCAATTTTCAGGGGGTTCAGTGGCCACTTCCCATGAAACTGGGCCAAGTAAATTAGAATATTCAATTGTCAAAAGGTAAATTATTTCATAGGCATAACAAGTTCAGAACGCTGTCATTATTCTAAATACAACAACAGTGATTATACACTGAGGAGAAAGAATCTATCAACATCGGATTTCAAGACTTATCCAAATATTCAGGTAAAAAAATATATATAAAGTTCTCATCCTTGCAAGCATTAAGAATTAATTATTATTAAATATTTATGGGGCATTTTACTTTATAGTAAAGAAAAACTGTAGATAGACTAAATATCTAATGTTAGAGAAGGTAAATTATGTGAATAATGTGAAAATGTTATTATAAACTCAAAGCACTTACGACTTTCAACATAGGAAACTGCCCTTGGTGCTTTGCTTAGTTAAAGACAAACCTTACTTTTTGCAGGAAAACACACATATGTGACATGTAAACTCACACAGACACACATATACCCAGAAGCACATCCATCTACATTTTAAAATGCATAACAAAAACTTTTAAGTAACTATATTATAAACCTTGTTTTTTTCCTCAAGGAACTGAAACTAGCACTATAAATAAGCTCTATGCACTTGTTTTTCAATTTATTATTAATAAACTTTATATATATATATATATATATATATATATGATTTAAAACCTTGCAAATATGAGCAGGGTCAAAGTATAAGTAATTCTAAAGCATATCCCTAACTTTTTATTTTTTTAATTTTGCAGGGCTTGTCAAATCAATGCTAAACATATTCTTTTGTTAAAAATGCCTTTATTAAACCCACCCTCTACCTCGTCATGTGAAGGAAATAGTGAGCAGTACTGATGAATGGCCGACTTTAGAACAGTGATCTCATGCACACTAACCTAGAAAACCATGAATAAAATCTGAATATGACAATAAACTCTTTATTTTTGGCCATCTTCTGAATTCCAAATTAGACACAGATCTCTAACTTTAGTGGAAGATCTGTGTATGTGTCTGAGAGTGTGGGAGACAACAAAGGGTAGTGTTTGTCCCACTGAATTTAAATGTCTCACATATTATCCTCTTGGCTGGCCAGATGACAGAGGCCCTTGCCAGTGCTCCTCTCTTTAAATAGAGACCTACACTTTTTAAATAGACTTGACATGTTCCAGAGAAAGGTTTTCATTCTCACACTCAAACTTTATGCTTTTTGAAAACTCAAAATGGATTGGATTTACCATTGGTTTATAAGAATATGTGCTTCAAGAACATACCCTTAAACGAGTATAAAACCTCACCACAGCCAGTAACCAAGGTTTAGTTTCTTTTCCCAGCACCAGACTGGCCTCACTACTCTCTTCCCTCCTCACATGGCATCCTCCCTCCCCTCCCTACTAACCATAATATTTCTGAAGAAGCTACATGTTATTTTTGTTATTTGCTAATTCTTTTTGTCTTTGCTTTGTTTTTCTATTAAACAGAAGAACTATTTGTGGTTCTTTCACTTTCACTTTCAGACTTTGTGAATTTAGCAAGTTCAAGTTTTTCAAGTTCCATTCATATGTTACAAAAGGCAAGATTTCATCCCAGACTAGCTGAGTGGTTCTCTATTGTATATGTATATGTATATGTATATGTATATGTATATGTATATGTATATGTATATGCATATGCATATGTATATGTATACGTATACATATACGTATATCTTGCGTGTGTGATGTGTGTATACATATATGTATATATGTATGTATATACATATGTGTTATATATTTGTATCACTTGTATCAGTTGTCTTCCCGTTGTTCATCGATTTGCTTGAGGTGCACCAGTAACATCTCCTTACGTTCTGTTACGTGCTAGTGTAGACCAAGGGAATCTGCTCACGCCAGGAACACCAAGAGCCTCAAATCATTTCTTCAGATCATGGGAATGAGAGATGACAAGTCTCATAACACAGGCGTTGGCGACTGTTAACCTTATATGCCAGATCAGCCATGCTAATTCCGCCTATCGTTGAACCCAAAAAGAGGGGAGAGCGCATCAGTATTCTACCTGGTCTATCACTCGTGTCTTCCGAAAACGGAGTGATTTAGAAGAAAATGAGACGCCTCCTGTGGGCGCTGCTCTGGGGTGACACCTGGTGCTCGGTACCATGTGCAAGGAACCCTGATCAGAACTCTCTGGGATCCACTATTCCGTGGCTCGCTTATCAATTTTTACATTCCAAATGTCCTTGTTTTCTGGTTTTGTTTGGTTTTGACTTGTTTTTGCTTTTTGGCTCACACAGGCAATGCTCAGGGATTTCTCCTGGCTCTGCACTCAATAATTACTCCTGGGGACGGAGCGATACCCCAGCGAGTAGGGCGTTGCTTGCACTGGGCCGGCCTGTGCTGGCTGGGTTCGGGTTAGATCCCCGGCATTCCATATGGTCCCCCGAGCACCACCAGGAGTAATTCCTGAGTTGCAGAGCCAGGAGAAATCCCTGAGCATTGCCGGGCGTGACCCAAAAAAGCAAAAAAATAAAATAAAATAAAAAATAAAATAATTACTCCTGGCGGTGCTTGGGGACCATATGGAATGCCAGGGATCGGACCTGGCCTGGGCCGGCATGTGCCAGCTGCGTGAAAGGCTGGGCTGTTGCTCCGGCCATTTTCTTTTTTTAAAATTTATTTATTCATTTGTTTGCTTTGTTTGGGTCATGCCCAGCGATGGTCGGGGTAACTCCTGGCTCTAGGCTCAGGAATTACTCCTGCAGTGTATGAGGGACCCTATGGATGCTGGGGCAGAGACATGACATGGGGCAGAGCTGCTACCGGCTCTCTCTGTGCCCAGTCACTCACAAGGCTCCCGGGAGGGGATGGCGGGTTCTAGCCCTGGCCCGTCACCCCAACAGAGCCTCGCAACAAGCCAGACGACCCCCCACTCCATAAGGGCAGCCATTTCACACATCCGGACTTCCCTCTCCTCAGAACGCCACCCAGAAGATGAGTCTATCACAGCCCGGCTTGTGAGACCTAAATGCTTTATTTAGAGGTGACTACAAGAGTATGCCACCCACACGGCAGAGCCTGGCAAACTGCCCGTGTCGTATTTGATATGCCAAATACCAGTAACAATTATAGACCTCATTCCCATGACCTGATGGAATGGTTTGAGGCTCTTTATGTTCCTGGAGCAAGCAGATTCCCTTGGGCTCTACTAGCATGAGACAGGACATATGGAAATGTTACTAGAGCCCACTCAGCAAATTGATGATAAATGGGAAGATAGTGATAGTGATGGGAATGAGGTTTATAATTGTTACTGTTTTTTGGCATATCAAATACATGAGTAGCTTGCCAGGCTCTGCGTGAGGGTGGTATACTCTCAGTAGCAGGTTCTCAATTATAACTACATGTTCCTGTCATTTAGACCAATCCCTTTGGCTCCTGTTTTCCTGGAAGAGGGTCTTGGGGTCCAAAATTGGCTTTCCTGTCTGCATGAGGGCTAGGCCTTATTACAGAGAGGAAATATTTTGTTAGAGTTCATGCAAAGCAGCACAGTGCCATGAAACATTAAAAATGTACTGAAGGTGCAAAGAGAGAAAAGCATATAATTCACTTTACTTACAATGAAGTGCAATATACCAGTTTACCATTGAATCTACTCAAAAGAAGCATAAAGATCTGTATAAATAGGGCAAACAGTTTAACTCATTTAATTCTGTGTAACTCATTTAATTCCACGTTAAAACCCTAATTACCAATTTTCTAGAAGCACTGTAACAGGAATTCATACCACCCGCCTAATACTATTTTCATAGATCTCACCAAAAAGGTACTAGAACAATTCTTCAGATAAGAGTTCCATAGTTTTTTCTCAACGTCCTCAGACCTTCTACACATGCTTTTACATTCATTCTGTCCTGTAACTTTCCTTCATTTCAAATACCAGCTTCACTTTAGCAGGATTTCTTTCCTTTTTTCCATTGACATCTCCATCCATTATCTTTCTGTTACTTAAAATACATTATATAGACTTTTTATAGTCGCACCCTACAGGTTTAACTTCCTTATTTTATGGAGCTCAATACAGGCTGATCTCTAAGTTTGGAAACAAGTTGCTAATTATTTTCATCAAGCATGACAAACGACTTTTAAGCATTAAATCAGTTTCAAAGGTATTCAAGAGGCTGAGATGCTCACAATTAAAGTTTTTTAAATATATACTTGGAAAAGTATATACTTTATATTAGGAACTATCCAGAAAACATTTGAAATTTCATCTTTAGAATCTAGCAAGAGGTCTTGAGGCCGCTCTGGGATTCCTCCTGGAAAGCCTGATATCTTTAAAACTTTTACCAAAGCACAATGCTGTGGCTTCAGACTATTGGGCTGAGGTCTGAGATAATAGTACATTACAGAAATAAAACAAATATGTACCTTTTGACATACCAGCATAAGAAAACATTTGAACTACCAATTTTTTGTGAAACACAAGACCTTCTTTGACTTAATTGCAATAGTCCTTATACTTTAGTTATTTTCAAAACAGCCTAATTTCTCATTAGAATTTGACTAAGGCTTATAAAGTAAAGCTCTGCATTATCTCACAGAGTTCTTATCTTTTCCTGATTTTGGCTTTAGCTCCCACCCTTTCTAAACAGCACAGGTTCTGTAGCAAGAAAATTTCAGGGACCAGGAACCCTTAAAAGGTTTTACAGTTAGATCTCTTAACCTTTTACCATAAGATTTAGACCGAGCACATCAATTTCTCCTCATGCTCAACACTCAGTTTAGAACACATAAATGTGTAATGTACATGGACAATTATATATGTATATAATTACACACATATATATGTATATATATTCCATATATATAAATATAAAATTTTTATCCACTTTTCTGTGAATGAACTTTTAGGCTGTTTCACTGTCTTGGTTACTGTGGTAATGGCTATTATGAACAGAAGGTTGCATATATCTTTTCAAATTAGAGTTTTCATATTCTAGTGATAAATGCTTTGAAATGGTACCATAGGGTCATATGGTATTTGTTTTCAAAGAAATGAGTTTCTTTGTCATTAAGTAGCTGATGTACATACCCAAGATGTGTCTGACTTGTAAGGAGGAATTTTTTTAATCAAAAGGTCTTTTGAGTTGATTTTTATTCCTAACAACCAGTGAAAAGGTCAAACCACTTTCTGGATATTTCCAAATACTACTGTCAATTCCCTATTTGAATCCGGTCATAAAATGAGAATTCAATTCTGGACAGTTAAAGTCTTAAAATAATGTCATTTTTTGTGTCTAAATATCTGTAAAACGTTCTGCCTGCCAGTACTTGGAACAGATATGTCTGTGTACAATACACAGAAAAACAACTGCTGGCTTGATAAACAGTACTGAATCTACAGTTTAATTTTTAAAAAGCCTAGAAAGCTTTGTGAAATCTGAATCTATATTGTTACAGGTCTTACCAATAATCACATGTGCAATATAAAACACAATTATAGAAGGCACCCAAGTCCTATATAATTCCATTTTAATTTGGAAGGTGAAGCCACCCCCAGCAGTGCTCAAGGTTTACTCCTGGCTCTGTGCTCAGGGATAACTCCTGGCATTTGCATGGGGGAGGACCACATGCAAACTGTTCGCACTTTAGCTCCTGTACTATCTCTGGTCTCCATACATATTTTAGTGTTACATACAAACAAAGCATAAAATGACATAAAAGATTTAGTGAGCAGAAAATAACAACCCTTAAATTTGTGATATTGAATAACTCAATTTAATAGAATTTAAATTTATAAACAAATTATATAGCTCATTCAAAACAGCTTCCCATGAAAAACAATGACATATTCACCAAAGAAGTTATAGCAACACAGGATAATTGGATTTATATTACTACTTAAAGAAAGTTGTGACTTAAGCTAATAGAAATAATTTTACCTTCCATGATTAGTGCAAGCTGATTATAGCTGATTAAGTACATAATCTTGTTGCCATGATATGATTATTGTCTTAAGAAAATGCATAATTCATTTTCTGCAGCTGTGAATGCTTATATCATTGCTAAGATAAAGGCAATTTTCTACCTTTCTATATGTCTATATCTATATATAGATAGATAGATAGATAGATATAGGTAACTGGGCATGGTCGTCACATGTTATAGAATAATTTGATTTAAGAAATAATTTAAGAACTTTACATCAGCTAACATTTGCCATCTGAATCTTGCTAGCATTGATTGTATATTGCAGATAAATGTAGTCATTAAATGAAATGGATGAGAATGATAACATTTTCTATTCTTAGAGCATAGTAATTAAATGAAAGAAAATCTTCTCCGCCCACTTTATTTAAACACCACAGTTTACAAAGTTGTTCATGATGACTTGTTATAGGTATTCAATATTGCAACACTATTCTTCCCACCACTGTCACCTGCCCTCTACCATGGTCTCCAAACCACCTTTTAACACTGTCCCCATACCAGGCCCACAGTAATTTATTCTTATATTGCTTGTTACCACTAAACAGCTAGTGGAATGACAAAAAAAATACTCAGTAAAAGAATTTGTGAAAATTGTTGTATCTCACCATGGGGACATTATGTCCTTGCTTGAGTATTGACTAAGCTGTTGTGGCAAGTTGAGCATTCTCTGCTAATGTTTTTGTTAGTCAAGATTTGTTGGCTTCTACGTTACATTCCCATCCAATCTGGTGTACTCCTACTGGGATGTGTGTGCAGAGTTTGGAGATATCTCACAGCTGTGAATTCAGCAACATGCTCCAAAAAATCCAGAATATTTAACTGGGCAGTCCGCCAGTAGCATGGGAGCAGCTGTTGGGGAATAAAGGAAGTTGCCAGGGCTTTGGCAGGGTGAACCTTGCCTGACCGCCTCCAGAGATTGCCTGGCTGGGACTGGGCATGCAAGAAATTGGGGAGACAAGGGGAGAGCACTAATACTGTCCCTCACTACCACAAATTAGGCAGTCAAGTTATCCACATTTGGGGAAGTCACAGGGGTAAGCACACCTAGTGGAATGGATAAGCCTCCGCCTGCAACAACCGACTCCATGATCATGGTTATCTCCCCTCCCAGTAAGCACATCCAAGAAATTTTTGCTGTTTGTTGATCTCTTTCAAGATTTAGTTTCTGGAACAGGACTGGTAGACAAGTTTACATGAAGTCAGTAGGGGACGTGGGTGTGGCTGCAGGGGCTTAGGAAATTATGAGAGGGGAGGGGAGGCTAGTTATCCAGACTCTGAGAAGGACTATTGTTTTTAGCCAACAACAACAACAGCAACAAAAGCAGTGTACCTGAATTTTTTGGCAGATTACCAGCCCTGTGGAGCTCAACCCTGAAGTGGAGTCTGGCCTAAGGCATGGCAGCAGTTCTTGGGTGTGAGTGAGGCTGCTGGGGCTGTGGCAGTGTGGGAACTCAACTGGGTCTCATTCCAAGATGGTCCAGACGTCTCAGCCAGGGCTGGTAGCTGAGGAATTTTGCTGCTAGTTGATCTCTTTTCAAGATTTATGAAAATCTTATTCACTGTCACTGTCGCTGTCTACCCATTGTTCATCAATTTGCTCGAGTGGGCACTAGTAACATCTCCATTAGTCCTGTCACAAGCAAGTGTAACCCAAGGGCATCTGCTTGCTACAGGGACAGGAAGAGTTCAAACCATTCTTCAGGTCATGGAACGAGGTCCATACTAGTTTTTGGCATAAAAAGTAAATAAAATTTTATTATGACCAAAAATTATAAACAGTAATTGATAGGTTAAAAACACATTTTTTTCTGGAAAAAAGAACAGTGTTATCCTTCACAAGTTAAAGTTTTGGGGGTTGGAGTGACAGTACAACAGACAGGTTTTTTGCATTGCAAGTGGACAAACTGGGTTTGTTCCTGTCAGCCCATATAGCTCCTGGAGCCCTACAAGGAGTGATCTCTGAACAAGGCAACAGAAGTGGTCCCTAAGTACTGCCATGTGTAGCCCCAAACTAAAAATTATCAACAAAAAAAGCAAAGATTTATATTTTGCTATGACTGGGCCCCTGGGATGAACCCAAGCCATGGCAGAGCCTGGCAAGCTATCCGTGGTGTATTCGATATGCCGAAAATAGTAACGATAATGGACCTCACTCCCAACAAAGGGAGACGTTACTGGTGCCCGCTTGAGCAAACTGATGAACAACGGGAAGACAAGTGACAAGTGACCAAACATATATCACATCACAGATGGTGCCATTTTACTTATATTCTCTAATGCTTCTCTTAGGCACAGCAGGAAAGAACTTTTAACCTGCATGGGAAACAAAGTAGTAGCAATGTCAAATGGCACTATTTGCTTGTATTTAAATGACACCATCCCATTCCATTCCATATGCTTTAAATAACAACTATTATAGAAATGAAATTTCTAAGAAAAGTATTGATACACTTCCTTTTACTGGAAAGCTAAAATACGGCAATCTAGCTTTCCCTTTTTATTTACATGATAGCCAGTAAAGACGTAGAAAAAGCATACAAAAATGTCTGATAAGAAACCTATTACACTATTGCAGCTGATATCTTTATTAGATGCTATCATAGAATCAGAGAATTATTAAATGATATATCTTTATTAGATGCTATCATAGAATCAAGCTGTTCTCCATCTACTACATAAATACCTATAAACTATTCTCCCTCTACTACACACATACATATAATATAAACTGCAAACATACATGTGCCCTCTTTATCTGTGTGTATGCCTACAAATAAATTCAAACTATTACCATCTGTTCAGACTATTACAAACTATTACCATTCTTTCACCATTCAAAATCTTTTCACCTTCTGCACTGACTTGTAAATGGAGGGTGGCACTCTTAGCTAACAGAAAATTTTTTTGACATTGTGCTTTAACATTTAGAGATAAGTGAGCTATCTTGTATGTATTATTTACTTATGTTCATGAAGTATTCTTTGGAATGGTATTAATTTCCATCATTTAATAATGATTAAATGATTAATTTAATTATTAAAACAATGATATTAATTTACAGGGATATTACTACTAAATATCATGATTTTCTTTGTACTGTTCCTTTACATCCTTAGTTTAGCTAATTCTGTGGTACTTGATTTTCTGAGGAAAAGATTGTGAATGGGATTGTTCTTTACTATAACTTTTTTTCTCTTTCATTATTTGCATATAGGAAAGCCATGAACTTTTGGGTATTGGTTTTTCTCTCTTTTTTTTTTTTTTTGCTTTTTGGGTCACACCCAGCGATGCTCAGGGGTTACTCCTGGCTCTCCACTCAGGAATTACTCCTGGCAGTGCTTAGGGGACCATATGGGATGCCAGGAATCGGAGCCGGGTCGGCCCTGTGCAAGGTAAACAGCCTACCCACTGTGCTATCGCTCCAGCCTCTTGGGTACTGATTTTTAACCTGCCACTCTACTATACAGATCTACTGTTTCTAGGAACTTTCAGGTAGAAAGTTTAGGGTTCTCTAAATATAGTATCATGCCATCACTGCTTCAAGAAATGAGAGGACACGAGGCAATGGAAACACATTCCCTACTCATAGAATGGAAGAATCAACATGTCAAAATGGCAATGCAGTTTAAAGCATTATACAGATTCAATGCAGTACCTAGAAGGATACCCATGACATTTTTCAAAGAAATTGATCAAGCACTCCCTGAATTTCATATGGCACAATAAACCTCCACAAAATTGCCAAAGCATTTCTTGGGAAAAGGAAGATGGGAGATATATCCTTTCCCAATTTCAAACTGTACTACAAAGTGGTAGTAATTAAAACAGCATGGCATTTGAGTTAAAACAGACCTTGGGACCTATGCAAAGGAGTTGAGTATCCTGACACACATCCTCAAATCTTTGATAAAGGAGCAAAAATATGAAATGGAAACAAGGGAAGTCTCTTCAACAAGTGGTACTGGGAAAACTGGGCAGCTATGTGTAAAAAAAATGAACTCATCATTTGTGATGGAATGATGGATTAAAATACTTCAAAATGGATTAAAGATCTCAATAGCAGGCCTTAATCCATAAAATATATTAAAGAAAACATAGGCAAATATTGTCCATGACATTGAAGCTAAAGGCATCTTCAAAGATGAAACACCACTAACAAGCAAGTGGAAACAAAAATAAACATATGGGACAAAAAACTAAAAAAGGTTCTGCACCTCAAAGAAATGGTGACCAAAATACAAAAACATCCCAGGGGGTGGGAAAGAATATTCACCCAATGCCCATCTGATAAGGGGTTAATATCCATGATATATAAGGCACTGGTAGAACTTTACAAGAAGAAAACAGCTAATCCCATCAAAAATTGGGGAGAAGAAATTCACAGAAACTTTGAAAATAAGAAATTTAAATGGCCAAAAGGTATATATATATATATATATATATATATATATATCTGATGATTATCACTAATCATCAGAGAGATGTAAATCAAATCAACAATGAGATATGATCTCACACCACAGAGGAGACTGGCACATATCCAAAAGAGCTGGTGTGGATTCAGGGAGAAAGGCACTCTCATCCCCTCTTAGTGAGAATGTAGACTAGTCCACCCTTTTTGGAAAACAAAATGGATATTCCTCCAAACACTAGAAATTGAGCTCCGATTTGACCCAGCAATACAACTCCTGGGAATATACCCTGGGATCCCAAAAACACTCAGTAGAAACACCATCTGCACATCTATGTTCATAGTAGCACTATTCAAAATAGCCAGAATCTGGAAACAACCTGAGTGCCTGAAATAGACGACTGGATACAGAAACTTTGGAAGGGCGGAGTGAAAGTCCAGCGGGTAGGGCGTTTGCCTTGCCGGCCGGACCGTGCTGGCCTGGTTCGATCCCCGGCATCCCATATGGTCCCCTAATCACCGCCAGGAGTAATTCCTGAGCAGAGCCAGGAGAAACCCCTGAGCATTGCCGGGTGTGACCCAAAAAGCATAAAAAAACCCTCAAAACCTTCGGTACATCTACACAATTGAATACTAAGCAGCTGTTAGAAAAAATAAAGTTATAAAATTTGCTTATATATTGTTGGACATGGAGAATATCATGTTGAGTGAAATAAGCCAGAGGGAAAAAGGACAGATATATAATGACTGCATTCACTTTTGGGAAATTAAAAAAATAGTATGATACTAATATTCAAGGCAGGCAAATATATCACCCACATTTAATCTTCTTTATTTAACCTTATTTTCTTCATTGAAGTTTAAAACTGTACCTCTTGCAACACCAGTTTCCAAGCTGGTGTTTGGGAGGGCTGAGACTATTATCAACTGTTTTCTGTCAGTTTAATTTTGCAAGAAAAAATGTATTTGCACTAAAATATTAAATAATTTTACCTGAACATTTCATCATAGTACAAAATCTTGTTAAATTTTAATGAATAAAGGCAGAAATTTACAATACAAATCAATGGAAAGTGTCCAAGAAAAGCTCAAGTTAATAAATCACTTCAGACAGAGTAGGCTGTCAGTGTCCCTGTCGACTGAGAATTGACTGAGACTCCATCTGAAATCTACAGAAATGAGTTTGGGATCAGAGAAATGATTTCTGTGGATTCTGTTTCTGGTACTGATAATAATTGGGGCCTTCCATTGTGTTATTTTAGTTCAGAAGAATAATGTAGATATTGAGTCACTTAACATGACCTAGGGTGCTTGAGGCATCCACTATAGCTGAATCTTCAATAATCTCCCTTTGCAAATCTGATCAGCCTTACATTAAAGTTACCTTTCTGCAACTGAATGTGTGAATCTGTGGCTGGATTGAGCTGAATGAGCCCTTGGGGATGTTGACAAACCAGCTACTAATTATCAAAGTGCTGCTTGGACTGAAACCCAAGAAAGAGAAAAAAATTAAATATAGATTTCCCATGACACTACATCAGAAGAAATTATAAATGAATGCAGAAAATGCATGGGGTAAACTTTCAGTCGAAAAGATAAGGACAAGTGCAGACTTAGTTTTATTCTAGGACTATGAGAACCATAGCATTTTACATTACTTAATCTTGTTAATACACTGAAATTCAGGAATTAGTGGCCCTTTGAAGGTTATGGAGAAGAAGGGAGAGCTAAGAGGTCTCTGAAACAAGCTCATGTGGATTACAAGCCTCAGCTCTGAATGAAAGGAAGCCTAACAATTGTGAGTAAATTGTCTACATGGCCATTTCTATAGTCTCAAACTACATATTTCCAAGTATTAATGTAAATTTAAGTCTGAAGAAAGAAACTTGTCTTTTTTAAGAGGAATGAATGCAATGGGAAACATCTATCTATCATCTATCTATCTATCTATCTATCTATCTATCTATCTATCTATCTATCTATCTATCTATCTATCTATCTATCTATCTATCTATCTATCTATCTATCTATCTATCTATCGATCAATCGATCGATCTATCTATCTCTATCTCTCCATCTCTCTGTTTCTATCTTTCCATCTCTCCATCTCTCTATCTCCATCTCTCCATCTATCCATTATCTCTCCATCTCTATCTATCTATCTATCTATCTATCTATCTATCTATCTATCTATCTATCTATCTATCTATCTATCTATCTATCTATCTATCTATCTATCTATCTATCTATCTATCTATCTATCTATCTATCTATCTATCTATCTCTACCTATCTACCTACCTATCTCTCTCTCTCTATCTATCTTCTTCCTATTCAAATCCCACCACTAATATAGGGTTGGGAAATGCTAACTGTTTATGAGATAGAAATTCTGTGTATACTATCAATGTGCACAAATACACTGGAAATTTTCTTTTATCTTTCATTTTACAGCATTTGGGAATTGAGTATCTGTGTGGAAATTACACCCCATCAACCACAGCCCCTACCACTTCTCTGTGTCCTTATCCAGATAAAAAAATATCAATATTTCTAAATTTAAGTCTCCTGAGTCTTATCTCAAAACATATTGAGATGGATTCTTGGAAATATCTCTGTTATATATGGAAATTTGCAAACTATATAATGCACAATAAAATAAAAGCTGAGATAAATCATAAAAATATTTCCAAGAAAGTTATAGCACTGTGCACAAATACATGAAAATTTTATAAATCCACATATGTATGCATTTGTATATTCCTAAATCCTTATAAATATTTAAAAATTGTATTTGATATTATCAAACAAGTGACAAAACATTCAAATCTCACAAAGTCATGGAGCAGGAGTCATAGTACAGTGGGTAAGGTGTTTGCCTTGTACATGCTGTGCCCACTGCCTCATATGGCACCCCTGAATCCTGCCGGGAGTGACCCCTTAGTGCACAGACAGGAGTGAAACTCTGAGTACTGCTGCTGAGTATGGGCATAATAAATTAACAAATAAAATCTCAAAATAATATGTGACAAATATAAAATAAAAGGACAAATGTCAAACATCCAAGTAAAGTAATTACTGTAAGAGCTAACATACTATATGCAATGTAAGATATTTCTAAAATTTTGATAATATTTGCATTTATTGGGCATGAAAATACTTATAATGAGAAAAAGAATAATATTGTTTTAGTTATAAAAATGCTAGTTCAAATACTACTATTCAATGCTGAACTTAATATAACAGCTAAGACATGGAATCAATTTAGGTGCCCAGTGACAAATAAATCGAGCATGAAGATGTGGTATATGTACACAATGGAATACTATGCAGCTGCAAGTGATGCTAAAATCATACAATTTATTGCAAGCTGGATTGAACTTGGAAGATACTATGCTGAGTAAAGTAAGCCCAAAGAAAACACAGAATGATCTCACTTATCTGTGGTATATAGAATAACAGGATGACAAAATGTAATGTAGTAAAGAGGGATGCTATTATCACTCTTCATCCAAGAACATATGGAGGTAATGGACTCCGAAGGAAAATATCAAGGTGAGGAAGGCCGGGCGATAGTCCCGTGGGTAGGGCATTTGCCTTGCAGGCAGTTTACCTGGGTTTGATCCCTGGCATCATATATGGTCTCCCGAGCACTGTCAAAGTAATTCCTGAGTGCAGAGCCAGGAAAACCCCTAGCATCACCAGGTGTGACCCAAAAAGCAAAAATGAACAAACAAACAAAAAAATTCTAGTACTATCAAAACACTTTGACTACTATATTTATTTCATAGTTGAAGGAACATGATCCAGAGAAATTTACTGATTTGTCAAAGTCTCCAAGAGCAAAGGTGGTAAAGCTGGAACTGGAACCAAGAACATATTTCCCTAATGCACTGCTTGTGCCATGAGCTCTTCATCGAGAATTAGTTTATAGAACATTAAAAGGAAACCTTCAGCTTTTAGAAAAGGTAGAATTTAAACATTTGCATGAGATTACCTGGGATCATAAAAGATACATGTGAGGCTGCAGTAAATAGAAAAATCAAGCAGATTCCAGAGTTAAGTATTACAAAATTATTATAGCAAGTTTGAGAGTTCTGTCGTGTCTGTTTATTATATCATTCACTGCAGTTATTACTTGAAAGTTTATAGCATCTCAGAAAGGGCTGGAAAAACTTAACTGTCATAAATTCTACTTTAATTAATTCATATTGCATGTATGCTGATTCACAAAGCTGTCTCAACTCTGAATTAATTTCTTGAATACCTTATAGTTTTCAACAAAAAGAATCTCTCTCAAGTTGTTTCAGCAAGACCTTCCCAGGATTAAAGACTTTCCCTTAAAGTAATGATAAATGATGGTAGTAAGTATTTAGCACATTGAGTACGAAGGCTATTTGGAACAGACTAGAAATGTACAAAAAATGAGTTTTTAATCAAGTAGAATAATGTGACTGACACATAGGGTTTAATTTGTTGCTGTGGATTAACAGAATTTAAACATTTCCACATTTGATAATTCTATTTGGAAGTCAAATTACAATTTTCTTGCAGAAATTTTTTAAATTTTATTATACCACCACGAGATATACAATTACAAAACTTTCATGATTGGGGTTCAGTCATACCATGACTGAATGATGATGGGTGCTTGAAGCACCCATCCCTCCAGAGCACATTTCCCACCATCAATGTTACCAATGTTTCAAGATTCCCTCACCCCTCCTTCAGCTTTCCCTCTTCTCTGTCTCTGTCTCTATCTGACTGTTTCTCTCTCTCTATCTCTCTCTCCCTTCCCTTACACATTGTGCTTGCAATACATACATTCATTTAGGAGTTATGTATATCGCTTTGCCTATGTTCAATGTTCTATCCTAGTCTGCTGTTACCATTTCCAATGATTATTTTGCTTGCAGAATTTATATAAAATACTTTTCAAAATTAAGACAATGAGAGAAGAGATGAAGAGTCAGAGAAAACAGCCTACACAGAAAGGAGATAAAAGAAAAACTCCTATAAGTGACTGACATAAGATTTTAATCCTCCACAATTACCAGAAGAGAAAGATACAGCATTTGCCAAAATCAACAGTTCCAAAAGGCAACGTTCTATCATTTAAACTAACTGCTTGTCATCTGTAGACTATACAAATATCCAAAATTACCCATGATTTCCTATGTACATCCTTCAGAAATCTAGGCTGAAGTCATACCATGACACAGTACTCGCAATGTTCAAAAAATAAATTTGACATTTACTGATTCCTTACAGTTTAACATCACTCTGATGTAGTCAGGGATAATTTGGCATTTTTATTTGGGTTTAAAATATGATTAATATTTATCCCCATAAATTCAAATTAGAAGTTATAGCGAATACGAAAACAAAGCACTTCTCCCAAGACAACTGCTGTTTGTTGCTTGTCCTTCCACACCCCCTTTTTAAGACTATCTGGATATGAGTTTTCTGTGTTTTTCCCTTATTATCTCTCTCTCTACAGACAATATACATATATCATATTACATTCTTTTCATTTATGCAGCATGTCTTAGATGTTTTCAGTCCTAGATGTTTTCATAACTTTCTATCCTTTTCCCAATCATTTGTAATTGTGATTAAAAGCCTATATGCATGAGTTTGTACAAATGTATAAATTTTTTTGCATATAAATTAACTATTTTTTTAAAAATGGTTTGTGGCTTAGGACTGGTGAGATAGCATAGAGCACTTGCCTTGCGTGTGGCCAACCCATCTTTGCTCCCTGGCATTTTATATGGTCCCCTGAGTACCACTAAAAGTGATCTCTAAGCACAAAATCAAACTCAACCTCCCAAAAAAACTGTTAGTGTAGAACAGGCTTCCAAAAGTTTCTAACATTATATTAGTGTCTAGTTCCCCATGCCTTTACCATTAATGTTAAATTTGTAAAATTGTTACCAGTGATTAAAGTGAAGCAATGTATCTCATATTAATTTTTTGTTCAAAAGCATGTCATATGTTCAATAGCCATTCACATTTCTTTCTTGAATTGTGTTGACATAATTTTATCCATATTTACATTTGATTTTGTGATATATGTTTTATATATTTTATGTTATATATATATATATCCATCACAAATTAATATACATTACATAAAATAGATACATGTTGATATATAACTAGTCAAATTTGCAATCTTTCTCATTATAGCTTTTTAACTGTATGGAGGAAATTTCAAACAAAACAGATTGTAGATGAGAAAACAGAAATGCAAAGGGTTTAGATGACTTGTCCTTCATTATGTAGCTATGTATTGGTGATTTAAAGAGTCTAACTTAAGTAAGCTGACATCCCTCTGGCTACAGCACAATTAAACTACAATAAAAAAAGTGCATGGTATTTTTGGCAGGCATTCTCTAAGTGTTCTTGAGTATATTATACATATATAAACATATGATGCCTACCACACACATAAGCTATGAGAATTCTCTCTTTATTCTCATACATAAAAGTGTACTTTCAAGGACCATTTTAGTTTAAGATGAAGTGAAATTGAGCCAAAAAATCAACTTCAATTATAATCAGCTCAGAAAACTTGATATTGGATTGTGCAAGCTAGAGGAACTTTATATATATTTTAACTAGTAAATAAAACCATCCATACACTTAAAAAGAGAGCCTCAAATATCCCTCTCACTTTGTATTAATCTCCTGCTGGAGTAAGAATTTGTTAGGAACATGTGTGCATTAGTAGCATTAACATAGCTAGATTAACTTATCAGTGAGTGATATGTACTAGGATATGGATTCAGGAATCAGGAATTCTATATTTCTATCACATAAAATCTATTCTTTATCCAACTCACGTCTTTCCTCACTAATATCATTATAATACAGCATCAAAACATGTATTTCACTCACTGATTATGCATCAAGCAAATTTTAATATCTTTTAATATCAGAAAAAATAATTATAACATACCCCTTGTGTGTATTTCAAACCACAATGTACAAGAGAGAAGGAGGAAGAAGAGGAGTAGGTGGAGGAGGAGGAAGAAGTGTAGGAGGAGGAAGAGGAAGAGAAGGAAGAGGGAGAGAAGGGAGGAGTAGGAGTAGGAGGATGAAGAGGAGGAGGAGAAGAGGAAGAGGAAGAGAAGGAAGAGGGAGAGGAGGAGGAAGAGGAGGAGGGAGAGGAAGAGGATGCAGAGGAGGAAAAGGAAGAGGAGAAGGAAGAGGAAGAGGAGGAAGAAGAGGAAGAGGAGGAGGAGAAGAAAGCAGAGGAAGAAGAAGAAGAAGAAGAAGAAGAAGAAGAAGAACAACAACAACAACAACAACAACAATAATAACAACAACAAGAAAAGTACCTGCCATAGAGCAGGCAAGGGGTAGGGAAGGGGAGGGAAACCAGGGACATTGGTGGTGGGAGATGTGCATTGGTGGAGGAATGGGTGCCGCAATACTGTATGACTGAAACTCCATCATGAACAGCTTTGAATTGTCTATCTCCTGGTGATATAATAAAATTTTAAAAAGTAAATAATTATAACAGTAAAATGCTACTTATAAGAGCACGGATAAACTTATGAATATACACTTCAAAGATTTATTCTCAACTTCTTCATTTGGTTCTTTCTTGATTTGACGTTCTTAGGATTTGTGGAACTATAATGTATATGCAAGTAAAGTTACTCATAAGTTAAGAAAAAAACACTTTTGTTCAAGTATCAACATTATAACTTACAATAAAGAAATAATTAGCAAATAGCAAGGCCTGGAGTTCCTATATAATGGCAGTCACTTCAATTGTCATGCCTTCATGAGTTTTGGACTCTTGACACTATCTGAAGGAGACATTACTCCTACTTTCATGTGGTCATAAATAAACCAAGTCAAAGGTCTTTGACTTTTTTTTATTGCTTTGTGGGTCACACCTGGCAACGCTCAGGGGTTACTCCTGGCTCTGCACTCAGGAATTACTCCTGGTGCTGCTCAGGGACCATATGGGATGCCGGGATCGAACCCGTGTTGGCCGCCTTAAAGCAAACACCCTACCTGCTGGACTATCACTCCAGCCCCGAAGGTCTTTGACATTTAATTTATTAATTTTTTTCATTATTACTGTATCTTGACATTAATTTCATTATGTTTTTTTGTTTTGTTTTCAATCCCCTTAAGGTCTGGTTTGTTCCATTTGTGTCAATGGTGTTTTCCATATATGAAATTAGTTTCTATAATAGCATGTGCATTATAAATCCAACCTAGTGGGTAGTTGGATATGATAAAAATTAGATGGATGATATGAGAATAGGATGAGATTTAGTAGGATGGAATAAGCTATAAGGTAATTGAAGGTAAAGGGAGAGATGGAGAGGGCAAGAAAAGGGATAGAAAAAAATAGGCTATGCATGTCAATTTAAGACAAAGCAAGCCCCCAAAAGTATCAGAACATATTACATATGGTTAATAGAATATATAATGAACATAGGCTTCAATTATACACATATATGAAATTAAACACAATTTAAAATTATTGTATTCTGTAGGTAGTGGTGTACAAGACATAGAAAAAATGTAAACTCTATGTTCAGATTGTGTTAGTTTCCAACACTGGCATTCTTGGCTTTGTGGTCTCATAAACCAGCTTCTGAGAAGCCTCAATTTTTTTGTTTTGTTTTGCAATCCCCTTATGTGAGATAAGAATAATTGTACATGATATAGAACAATGAATTAGAAATTTTAAATGAAATAATTGATAAAAATCTAGTAATTCCTAACCCCCAATATGGACTCATGAAATAATCAAACTTAATTAACATTGTAGTCTCAGTAACTGTTACCTGAATAAAACTGATATGAGTTTTTTTGATATTTTGAATAAACAGTCAGGACTTAGTCTTGACTGGAAAAACCATCAAAATTCCATTAGCTATTTCTAAGAAATTTTGAATTTCAGCCTCTCCACGTTTATGCTTTTGCTTTGCTTTCTTATTTTTTTTTGCAGCAATGTGAAATTGTATCAAGGCATACAATCTACTGATCTGTAATCCCCTTTGGTTTTACAGAAAATATTACCATTTATATACAAGTTTAAAACATACAAACAGCATAAAAAGAAATATGAGCATCCAACAGTAACTTTTCCACAAAAAATGGAAAATATGTAATATATTTGTAAAAAATGAGAAACAGAAAAATTCCTTAAATTAGAACACTGGGCTAAATTAAAACAGGTAGATGTTAGAGGCATAAGGAAGGATAAAGAAAATAAATTGAACAGAATAGTTCTTACTCAGTTATTTACTCTTTTGTTTAATTTCAATAAATACCAAATATTATTGAATCCTACTTCATGGTAGGCATAGTTCTAGGCACTGAGGACACAGACAAAAAGAAGACTCTTCCTCTACTGAGTTTATGTTTAATGAGAGAAAACAGACTACAAATAACTAAATAAGGAAATACATTCCTTGTTGGTTGGAGACAAGTACTGGTAAGATTTCAGAATAAGGGGAAAAGGAATGTGCGGTGGTAAGACGGGACTACTAATCTAAAGGATAACAATTTAGGTTAAACCTGAGGATTGATGCTAGAAAGCCACACAAATATTGGGGGTGTTGAGATTTACCCACTTGGTTACAGTAGAAATTATAAATTACATAGATCAAGGACATATTAACATGTTGATAAAAGAGCAAGGAAACCAATATGGTAGGGAAAAGAGGCAGCATATTACTAAGATAGAGGGGAGGAAGATATTCTTAGAGTTCTGGCCATCATTACTGCTTTTCCTCCTCAGACAGATGAGGCTAATGGAGGGCTCTAAGCAGAGGAGAGATGAACTCTGAAAGCGTTCAAGTGTGAACTCTGAAAGTTTAAATATGCTGCTTGATTTAGAATAAATTACGGCTAAGGAATTTAGAGCAAAAGCAATAATTTAATGAAAGGATTGTTTCAAGAATCCAGGTAGATCAAATGGTAGATCTAACAGATTAAAAAAAATTAAACATCTTCAGTGATAGATTAGCTATGGAACAGGAGAGTAAAGATGAAACAAGAAAGACCATAGGAGGAGATACAGAATTCAGAATGTGGAATTGCAAAGTGGGTATATTCATGCTACTAATTACACAGATAGAAAGAATGAATTGAAACATTAACATGCAAATATTTATATTTAGAGGATTTTGAATACATATTAATCTTGCTGATGAGTAAGCATTTACTAGCATTTGTGGGTGGGTTACTTAGGTATGGTGCTATCATGGAAAAGTTGAGACTGATAGGCATAAATAAATACAAAGTTTCTATGAGGGCTTACATGCTGCTAGCACAAATTTAGGAATAGAGCAGAGCCTTCAATTAAAAATGATCAGTTATGAGAGGCAAAGCATATCAGGATGTTATCATGCCTGCAACAATCGGTGGTTACTCTCCAGCCGGTAAATGCTAGCCAGGCAATGAAGGTAATTGTACTAAGGATCAAAGAGTTGAGCTCCTACAGAGAAGCAAGTACATACCTTGCCAATATTTCATCATTGAGAGCTACTCTGCTTCTTTACCTACTATGAAAGCAATAAAAGACAGGGGGAGAGAGAGCCCCTGAAAGTGCTATTGTTAAGACCAAAAACTAATTAGTCATTGCTTCCCAAAGTGTTATGTGAAATGTCTCCAGAAATAATGGTCTGCTTTCTCAGATTTTATAGGTTTGCTGAGTCTAGTGTTCTCTGGAATTTCCTGTTTCCTTTGCTAGGGAAGATTGAGTAAACTTTACAAGTCCTCTTGAATAACACAAACCTTTCAATAAAGGCAATCATTTGTGGATTCATAAAATATACAACTAGACTTAAAATGAGGATGAGTGGTAAATAAACGTAATTTCAAAATTGTGTATATGAGTGTGACTAAATTTTTTGGTTATTATATGCCTGAGGTAAGTCATTTTTACTCTTTGGAGATGTTGAATGAAACAAATGCACATTTCCTTTCATGGAGTGCACATGTTAAATAAATTATGATCTAGATATGGGAACTCAATGGACTTAATGTTTGTAAATAATTTTGTGCCAATTCTGTACTAAATTATATAGGTATGCTAGGATGAAATTTGTCATTCAATAGTATACATCAGGATCATTAAACTTTAGCAATATATTCTGATTCTGTGCCTTTCACTATTCAAAACCTATATTAGCATTTAAGTGTTGCTACTGATATGGAAACTCAGTTGGAAAATTGGCACTTAGAGTGAAAAATGACTTTTGCACAGCAGCTGCCTTCAGAGGTGCCCAGGAACAAAAGATAATAAATATAAATTATTGACATTTCTCTTCTTGAGTTCACAGTATATGCCAATCATTCCCTGGAACTACTCTTCCTGAAATCACTTGTGGCTCAAAAATTATGCTTGCATTCTTCAGATAAAACTTTATATTTTGTTTAACAGGTTGGAGAATCCAAAAGTAAACAGTGAGTCTGCTTGTCTAAGACTGTAGTTACTAAGTACTGTGATAATATATGCCTATCCCCCATTATATTTCAGGAACTACTCAGTCATATCTAAGGTGAAAAACTATTTCTCCCTTGCTTCTTCAGTAGAAGCAAAACTTTTATGCTGAAAACTTTTATGGTGGGTTGCTTAAGATCAATTAATTTGTATTTGTTACAGAGCATAAAATTACAGAAGCACAAAAAATTAAAAAGATGATTCTGTTCAACAATAATCATTGATCACAAGCATGTTAATAGGTGTCCAACTTGATCTAGAAAAAGACAAAACCTTGTATGGAGTTTGCCAGAGAGAGTATTTTCTATAAATATAATGAGTATATAAATGTTAACCCTCCAGAATCACAATCCACATGGCATTTTCTGCTTCCTGCCAAAGCACTGATAATTTAGCATTAACTGAAAAGGAAGAACCTCCTCTGGAGCCATGAGTAAGATTTAGTTAAATGTTAAAATATGCCAAAGAGGTCATCCACTTGATATTTTGAAAGCACAAAATTCAATTTACTTGACAAGCATTATCATAGGAAAATCAGAAACAGATCGCTCCCTAACATGTGTCACCTGCTCACTCAGCTGTGAACAGGAAAATGTGTCCCATCACCTTTAGCACTGCATTTTTCTCTTTCATAGTGAAACAACTACTTGCAGAATAATCTCAGCTCTTATTCAACTATCAGAATACAGTCCTTGATCATTGTACCCCTATTTATATATTTGCTTGAATACAATTTCTACAATAACAATTTGGATTAAAAACTTGTTCATGGACCAGAGAGATAGTATAGCCTATAGGTGCTTGCCTTGTATAGAGCCAACCTGGTTCAATCCCCAGCATTCCTTTTGGTCCCCTGAGCCCTTCAGGGCCTTAAACTTCCTGAAGACTATTTTAGACAAGAAAATGAGACTCATATCTAGAGATTAACATTAATAAAAAATATTTCAGAAGTTTTTTCCTTGGCAAGTGGATCGCTTGATCACTTGACATCACATTCTTCGTCGATTTGCTTGAGTAGGCACCAGTAACGTTTCCATTTGTCCCTGTCACGTGCCAGTGTAGCCCAATGGCATCTGCTTGCTCCAGGAATATGAAGAGTCTCAAACCATTCCTTCAGGGTCTTGATGAAGAAGTTTGACCATCTTGTAGGTGGGTGGCAATGTGATCTTTTTTTTTAATATATTTTATTATATGACTGTGAGATATACAATTACAAAGATGTTCATGTTTGGCAACATGATCTTTTGACACACTGGGATTCAGATGGTAACAGCTCTAGTCCAGCGGTCATCTCCAAGTCGCATTACATGTTCAGTGCATCTGATTTTCTATGCCTAGGCAAATGAGACAGCGCCCCCTGACTCTCACCTGCATGGCAGAGCCTGGCAAGCTGTCCGACACATTTTCAATATACCAAAACCAGTAAAAACAATGTTTATCCCCCTTGGCAAATTGCAAAGTATTTTTTATGTAACACATGCATGCTATATAATTTGAATAAACAATAATGCAGTTTTAGTCAGGTAACCATAAACTATATTATCACATTTAGCTAGTTAAGACAGAGAGAAAATGCTCTGTTTGGTTTTTCTGATGACCATGCTATAAAAATCACATGATCATATGCCATCTATAAAAGTAAGATAGAATTAATGACAAGTGCCTTTGCCTTCTGAGGAACGTTTCCATAGAGAAATAAGAAATAACCTTAAAAAAATGAAGCCACCATATAATAATTAGTCATTATAAAAGTAAAACTAATTTATATCAACTTCACATTTTCTGCTTATTTTGTATTTCAAATATTTTCAGAATAATGTTATTACTCTGGCTATTATAAATGTGACTATAATACTCAAATAAGAAACTGAAGACCTGATTTCCCCCAAATATTCAAAAACAACATTATATAGGAGATGCAATTATGGTATTGAAGTAAATTACGACCTCCTTGCTCTCAATATAATGTCCCAGTGACTGAGTAATGTGATTAATATAATTACTTTCTTTGATCTTCCTAGCAACATGATGAAGTAGATAAAATTACTCTCATTATACAAATGAGGAAAATAAAGCTCAAAGAATTTAAATAACTTTCCCAAATATACACAATCAGTAATATACTCAATTGGTATTTAACCCAGGTTTGTCTGATTCCAGTTTTGTTCTTTATATTATACTCACTGAAGGAAAGGTTTTCAAAAATAACACAATTGATTACCAAACAAATAACGGGAACATTCGGAAATTGTCTATGTTGGCTGGGAAATGCAAACCCTTCATTGTTAGATCTAAGATAAATTATTTGAAATGGCGTAACTCAAAATCAAGGAGAGACAAGCACATATAGCAAGATTAAAGTGAAGAAAACATTATAGCATGCTAGTCATAAACAACATATATCAAACGAGTCTTCAAAACTAAGAAAATAAAATTTCATCATTATATTAAAATTGAGTTTGTAGAATGTCTGTGCTGGATAGTGTTTACTGTGGTGGTCAACAATTCCTGTCCTTGCTAAGTCCACACAATCCTACCCAATGTATGATGACTCGCTTTTCCCCTGCCTCCTTATATCCGATCTAGCCTTGTGACTTGCCTAGCCCATATAATATGATGTAACACTATATGTATTTGGAGCCATCCCTAACATATTAGATAAAGATTGCATTCTCTTGAGAGCCTTCAAAAAAACCTTGGAAATTATAGGAGACCACATAGATAAAGATCTGGAGATTGGAAGAGGTCATCTTATTCTTTGCTATACTCAGTCCCCATGCTGATAAATGCCATGAGAACAGCCAAAGTACTATCCACAATGCAGAACTGTTAGCAAACAAATATGTACATTTAAGTTAATACCTTTCAAAAGTTATTAGTTAGTTACACACCAATATAATATTAATAAAAGAAAAAAGTTCTCTCTTAATTAAAAAATAACAGCTTTCAGAAATTAGAGATATGGTTATATTTTATGAATAAATATCTTTCCTAATGGGTTGTCTAATATGTAGATAACTCAATATATTCAGAAAAGATAGTAATACAATTAGTGATTTTCTTAAAGCACCAATATATGTGATGTTTATAGATTCTACATATATAATACTGTATGACTATATATCTGTATGAGTATCTATATATTCACATTGTGTATAAAGAAATACATATAACTCTAAGTAGAAATTTTCCATGTAGCAAATGATTCATAGCAAATACATACAAAAAAGAAATAATAAAAACTATATGCTAAAATTTATATTTGGCAAAAAAAATGAAAAGCTATTAAGTCTTAAATTAAAAATGCATTTGAAATTGAAACAAAATATAACTGTTCTGAATAATCAAGATTGTTTCAGGTAATTGAGTTGAAAAAATAAATTGCAAAAGGAAAAAAGATGTAACAATGAAACAATAAAATCCACTATTTTAAACCAGCTTTAATTTTAGTAAAGTTTATCTGGATCATCCAGTGGCAGCAGTCTATAAATTGACTTCTAATATTATTTTCTGGAAGAAACCTTTCCACAACACATTACCGGGAATCATCTTCCAACTCAATGCTGAGGAGAAGCAGTGAAATTATTGACATAAACTCAGATAGGAAATGAGTCTATAGAAGGGGGTGGGGGGAAAATAACCTTCAAACCCAACCCTTTCTGAGGTTAGTGGCAGGGATTTTTGTTTTGTTTTGTTTATTTTATTTTTAAGCTAATGACAGGTTGGGTTGTGGCCTGCTGCTACTTTTTCTCTTCAAGTCCAGGCCCTACGGTGATTTCTTCCTTTCCCATGACCTCTTGCCAGATTTCTGCTTTCTTTCCCCACAGGCTTAGTTCCCCCTTCCTTTGAAGATTTTGTTTTATAAAAGCAATGTCTCATTCTTGCTTATTAATTTGCTCTTTGGAGACCACCAGTAATAGTCAATTTAGTCAATTGGCAGAAATTGGGTAGAGAGAAATCTATTCAGATTTTGCTCAAATGTGTAGCTGATTATAACCTACTCATAATTTACATAGTCATTCTCCAACCAGGTCACAATTTAATCTCTTGTTGATATTACTTATCTAAGGTGCCAATGGCTTTCCCTTTCTATTCAATGATAAGTGTCTTACATTTTTCATACACAAATTGCCCGGAATCATTGAGCAAAACCAAGATATTCTTTAGGACTAAACTAAAATCAGATTGAAAGAAATACAATGAGTTAGGAAAAATGGAAAATAATAAGAGGCATTTCTCATGCTCTCTCACCATTTCACTCTTCACACTTACAATAGTCCTAAGAAAACAAGTCTTTGTATACATGGAGGAGGAATAACAGAGTAAGAACAAACACACTTCTAGACGTGAGCAATATCCTGTCTAATATTTTATCTAGAAAAATAAGAGTTGCAAAATACAAAGATAAGATCTACAATGAGAGACAGTGAGAAATGCAAGAATATGTGGTGACTACTAAAAACAGAACAGGGAATGACATAGGAGTCACAGTAAAACGCCGTGGTCAAGGCATTAAAGGCAGACCAGGAGCCACCATCATCAGGAACCCTTTTGGGGATGGTTCTTGGCTTCACCCCCACAAATAATAACAATCAAGTTTTCAAGATTTAGTACCATCCTTGCAAAAGACTGTTTTCACTGGGGAACCCTCATTAATCTTGTGCATTTAACTCAAGTAGAATCACGTGGCGAGCGAAGGTTAAGAGTTGTTCTTGGGGAGCTAACTGCTTACTTGTGAGGTAAACTCACTCATCCATGACACTGAGTTACCAAGAGGGCAGTGAAAAAAATAATTTAAGAAGTTATGCCCTGGAAGTTTCCCATTATGGACTGTGAATCTGTTTTCCTGCTTCAAATTTACCTCATTTGGGAAAAATCTCCCTGCATCTTGGAAGACCTAAAAAGCATTCAGCTATTTCCTTTCTGGTGTTTTAGAGAAAGGTCACGTTTGCTCATTTTAAGGCAAGTTTTAATATAAAAGATTTGGGGACCAGGTTGTTTTCAAATTTTCCTATTTCTCATGTAGGTACTTTTAAAACAAAACAAAAAATTCAAACTTGGAAAATTGCCAACAAGTGTTACAAAGTCGATTGGCTCAAACTAGATTTGTCTAATCTAGCAATACCTTTTCAATAAAGAATATACAATTCACAAGAGAAGATTGCAAAGGGACACAAGGAAGAAGTATAATTTGAAACAGTAAAAGTGATAGAAAGAGGGTGTTACAGGGAGGTACTCTGACTTCTAAATCCACATCACTCTTACATATTTGCAGGTCACTACCCTCAGCCTGAAATGTGTTTTTCCGTCAGATATGTAAGAAACTATGATTCCAGATTCAATTTAAATGCTCCAGTTCTAAAAAAGTCCCAGGTAGAACAACTGAAAACAGGCTTCCAGGACCATTTCTTTAACTCACTTTCTGTTATCCTGAATGATATCACTCGCTACTGCATTTTCTCATGCATTTTATTCATCTTCACAATATCCTCCAATTAAAACATGAAAGCTCATTTGAATGGGAAGAATTAAAGCATGCAAGAATATTCCTTTTTCTTTAGTTTTACCACTAAGTCCCCAAGATCTATGATAACTTCTGGCAAAGATTAGGTGTTTTACAAATATCACGGATGTCAATGAATAAACAAACAAATGCTTTCAGAAGTTTATCTTGTACCGCAAATTATTAGGATCAAGAAAAATCTATATCAAGGATAAACTGAAATAGCTTAAATCATGAAAAGCAGGTATTCTGTTTACTGAGATTATGACTACATGTTTGCTTCAAATCCAGCGTGATTCACTAAGGTTTTGCTGTTACAGGCATCCTGAGCACACTAAATTTGGATATTGTTAGCTCCAGTAATCACAGCAAGTAACACCAGAGAGTTCAGTGAATTCTGCAATAAAACAAAATAACTCTAGGAAGTACACCTATTCTTGGGCCTGAAATTCAGACGTCATGTCAACAGTCTCGAAAGATAAATAAATCATCCTGTGTAATCACATAGAGTGCTTGTCCCAAGCGGGAAAAAATACATTTAGGAAGAGAATGTTTGTTCCTGTTTGGCCTTCCAAACAACTCGAGCAATTTATCTAATCTCAGTGGTTTATGTGTTTATTTCATTGAGGTCCACTTCTCTGTCCCAAACATTTCTGTAGAACAGCAGAGCTTTTCGTTGTTTTACAAAATGGGAGCTGTTCTCAGAGTGCCCTGCCTGAGGCTGGAATCTGCAGGTGCAGCTCTGAACTGCCAGTGCAGCCCTCTCAGGAAGGCTGCAGCCTGGCCCTGGGGCACAAAACAAGATGCAAAGGGCTTTTCACAACAATAGTGTCTGCTTGTAATTTTTAATGAACTGGGCCGGTAACATGTCCTTGCAGCTATTTTCACAAAGAAACCAGAACACTTTTTAAAGATGGAAATATTTTTAGGAGATTATAGGAGAAGAAAAAAATTACTTAAAAAAAGCTCTTGATTCTCCTGGAACATTGGTTTCCTTCGGTTTCCAACCCTCTTCCAGCTCACAAGGCTTATTTCAACACAGGATAATTTAACTTCACTACATTTTCCTCTATAAGTCAAACATTCTATATACTAACAGAACCAATAGTACATGGAATTCAGTTGTATCTTTCTCTTTGAGAATTCTGACAATTGCTTGGAGAGAAACACATCAGCACAATTAGAGAACAATAAAATATACTCCTCAGCCTCCCCATCTCTGCACTACACCATTCCTCCATCTCATCTCTATGTCTGCTGTGACAGCTCCAATTTATTCTTTTGGACGAACTTCCCATTTAGAAAATAAACAATGATGGCCATCACAGCGTTATTTCGGTTTTAATTATCATCGCTTATTAACTATCATTCTTAAAGGTTTTCTTTTCCACTATCAATGGTGGTCCATTATTTAAGTGCAATTCTAATTTTTAGAAGTAATTTAATTTGTATTGTGGTACTGCAATAAACAAAACTGTTAATGACACAGTTTCAGGCCTCAGTATTCTGTCTGCAAACCCTTCACCAAGGTCAGTGTCCTGCCAACAATCCATCACCAGGGACAGCATCTGCCCATCAAATTCTCCCATGCTCCTCCCTCTCCCCACCTCATCTCTATAGCAAATAATTTTTTAAAATTTACTAGTTATAATTTGGTCACATACTTACAATAGAATTGGCTCTAGTGGTTTGGATGTATACAGATACTTCACTTCTAAATCTCCCAAATGCCAAGGACCCTTAATTAATGCCCTTACGTTAACACAACCGGCTCATCATCTCCCCATTCCCCACTCCTCTCCTTCCTTGGCATTCTCATTTCTGTAAGCCAGGCCAAGGATTCCCTATCATTTCGTATGCTCCGTTGCCCTGTCTTGATTTTCTACACAGCACGGGTATGTGAGAATATCCAGTGCTTGTCCTCTCCCTTACTTTGCTTATTAACACGTTGCTCTCCAGTTTCATCCAGGTTGGTGTAATTGTATAATTTCATGTGATGGCTCATTTTATGTGGCAAATTGACTGGACTAAGGGAAGTGCAGTGAAATCGGGGATGTGCATATTAGGTGAGAATGTTTCTGTAAGAGTAATTGATTGAATGTAAACTTTTACCATCACCAATGCTAGTGGGAGTTGTTCAATATTTAAGATTCTTAATAGAATGAAAAGGTGGAGGAAAGGTTAATTTGCTAATTTTTTACTTCAGCTGGGCATTCATCTCCTGCACTTGGACACTAAAACTTTTGGTTCATTGATCTTATTACTAGCTAGGAGTTACTCCATCGGTCCCCTGAGTGTCAGGTCTAATTTAGACTGAATTATACAACCAGCTCTCATGCTTTGCAGAGGGCAGGTCATAGGTCATTGTGCCTTTATGGTAATGATGATTCCTATAATTATTCACATCTTAATAGCTAGAAAAAATATCTATTCTTCCCTCTTTCCCTCTCTGTTTACACATATATGATTTCACATATACAGATTCTATGCCATCCATAAGCTATATACATAATTATGCATATTTTCAATATACAAATTTAGAATGATAATTGAGAAAGACAATATTTTATCTTAGAAGGGATCAACAAAATCCCTGTCTAAGATTCATACAAGAAAGAGCAACAATAATAGGAAATAATCAAAGTCAACAATAAATCTTCAACTACTTATAAGTATCAAGGAAATAATTGAATTGCATAACTGCTATTGTATAAGGAAAGGAAGGAAACAAGAGTAAAATTAATTGGTGATTTAGATATATACCAATGTACAAAAGACTCCACATTTGGGTGAACATATGCTCCTTAAAATAATGATGTTCAGGCAAGCTAATGAAATATCATATTGTTGGAGGACATGTTTAGCTAATCTGGGAGTTTTGTTGTTTTGCTCACTCCCAGCTTAATCTTATTTAAGCCAAGGTTCATTCTAATGAGATCTCTCTTCTATGTAAACACTTCTAGAGGGTGTGGCAGTTACAGAAGTCACCTTGATTGAATAACTTCTGACTTATACATCTACTAAGACTTCTATGTTTTCTAGATTGGGCACAGCTCCTCTTTTATACCCACTGCACCCAACGTGGGACAGTTAGAATTTACCAGGAGACTACCACCCTGGCTACTCTGAGACTAAAGGAAGACTATAGGAAGGATCATACTAGTTTGCTCTAAGCAGGCGAGTATGACCCTTTCAGTACATGAGAACAAGATACTCAGAATCACCCTGGTGCAGATAATAATAAGAAGGACCTTGTGGGTACCATCTAGATTACATGAAGCTCATGAAGTTAAGATGTATTACTTTATATCAGCCCCCTCTCTCCAGTGTTTTACATAAGAGATAATCTCGGGATTAGTCCTTGGTGTAACCTTTGTTTATACCTGCAATAAGGTGTGGCACTACACTCTGTTTAGGATTCTTTGTTGGCATGACAACCTCCCGATTGGATTACTTTGGTGTATATAAGGGGGCTGACTTGAGGCCCCTTCACCTTTTGCCTTTTGGTTCCTCAGCCTTCAGCTTTTGGCTCCTGTGGCTTTTGGCTTTTGGCTTTGGCCTTTTGCTCTTTGGCCTTTTTGCTCCTTCTGGGTAGGACTCAGCTCGGTGACATCCTCTCTCTTTGGTGGGAGACTTAGGCTCTTTTGTATGGTCTAAGTTCAGATCAGAGCTAGAGTTTGTTCATTATATTGGATTGCTGTGGAAGAGCTTTTGTACTTTTAAAAGCAATTTTTTGAACTTCACCGACTCGTGAGTTTTCATCTTTCTCCCGGCGCCCTCGGAGGTAGAAGACAACCTCTGTCCTGACACTGTCGGGGACCCCAGCGACGTTCCCCAACATCATCTCATCAATATTTGTATAAAAATGGGAGGGACTGAAATATTTAAATACAGAAAAACAGTTGTTTCTAGACTATGTCACTGTTCAAACAGGAAAACAAATTAAAAAGGATGGCTGAGGAAATGGCTCAATACTCTAAGTTTGACCCCTGGTACCGAATGATCCCCTAAACACCATGAGAAGTGAAAAAAATTAAAAATTAAAGGGAATCAATGTCACCTATAAACTTTCCAGGGTTATGTGTTAAATCATTAAGCAACATAACCAATCATTTTCTATCATCATAAATTCCACAAATCAAATTTTCTTGTTGAAAGTTTGAGTATGATAACTGGGAGATACCTCAAAACATTAGGACACATGTCTCGCATGCTCTAGGACCTGAATATGACCCTTGTACCAGAAGCCCAACAGTACCCCTAGGACAGTCCTGATGACACACCAGTGCTATTGAGTTTGGGCAGTTCTGCACTGCTGGGACCTGTCACTAACTCATCAGGCTGCTGGGCCTAGTATCACTTGGAGTGGAACCCCAGAGGGCTACCCCAGAGGGCTGCCTGGATGCACTTCCGCTCTAAAAATTAGGAACAACAGTAATAAAAATAAGCACTTCAAATTGGAACAAATTTATTTCAATGAAAAACTACCAATATGTTCCTTTTTATCTATTGTATGGTGAAAAAATCCTGAACGATAGGTTCTCAAATTGGGGATGACCTTGGGAACTACTCAAATCATTTTGGTTATGGACAATCATTTTGTTTAATTTGTTAACAATAAACAGAATGAAAATTTTAGTTGTTTGTATGCTTATCAATATTTGATTCATTATCATTTCTCCAATTATTTTTATTTCTATTTCACACCCAAAGGTGCTCAGGGGTAACTCCTGGCTTTTCAGAAATTAGTCCTGGTGAGACTCAGGGCATCTCATGGGATACCAGGGAGCAATTCCAGGTTGGCAGTGTGTAAGGCAAGTAGCCTTACCTGCTGTGCTATCACTTTAGCCCCTTTTCAATTATTTTTAAAGAAACTTTTATAAATAGAGATATTTCAGAAAGCAGGAATAAATCTCCTATACAATCCATTGAGAGCACTGCTTGACATCTATCCCCAAACACAGTTTGCAAACTGTCCATATTGCAGAAATATATAGACCACAGTCCAAGAAGCTCAGTGAACTCCAAAACAAGATAAATGAAGAAAACTACACTGAAATCATGTATCCTTTTAGTTTAAAAGGATAGATGCACATCTATGCTCATTACAACACTTAGTTCAACAGTCAAGATATGCAAACAACTCATATACCAAGTATGGATCAAGAAGCTGTGCTTTATATATACAATATAGTGCTAAGAAACTCCAAGAAAAGATAAAATTTTGCAATTTGTTGTGACATGGATGAGTCTGAAGGATACCATTCTGTGAAGTCAGTCAGAAGATAAAGGACAGAAATAGAATGCTCATATATTGTGGGATTTAAAGATACAAAATGCAGCTCCACCAAAGGTCTACTAGCAACACAATGAAGAAACTGGCCACTCAAACTGAGTCTGTATAGATTTAGGGACCTTGAAGGTTATACTGGTGAGAGGTGTGATAATGGAATTATGTAAGTGAAATTATCATCTCCAGTACTGTAAATCAACAGTTCCTCAATCAAAAACTATTTTTTAATGGAAGAAATCTTTTAATTCTTAAAAGTATAAAAGTCGAACCAATATCAAATATTGAAATTCAGATACAGTTTCCCAATAAATACTCTAAGCATAAGACTTCAATTCCAATTGCAAAGTCTTCCGACTTCACCCTGAATCAAGTCCTGGTATTTCTACTTTCTATTTCTGTGTAGTAACATGAACAGAATTTGCCTTTCTACCTGAAATAGAAAAAAAAAACTTGAAATAAATAAAACCTAGCAAAACAGAAAAGAAAATTGTTTTTAAGATCCGAAAATTGAGGCCGCTAAAGATCCTGAGAGATGAAAACTGATGTGGTGAAAACC
Organism: Cryptotis parvus; assembly: GCA_021461705.1. NCBI lineage: Eukaryota > Metazoa > Chordata > Mammalia > Eulipotyphla > Soricidae > Cryptotis > Cryptotis parvus. The sequence continues at coordinate 154,907 of JAJIBD010030611.1, read as the reverse complement.
TACTATAGCCTAAGGATGCTGCTGTGTGTGAACTGGAGGTGATGCAGAGAAAAGGAAGCACAAAATGAGCTTAGTGTATCCAGACATCCTGGGATCCCAAAGACCGTAGGCAGCTAGAGTTTGCATGATGGCATCGGAAGAAAGAAATCTGCAGTTAGGACTCTGAAAATCCACCAAGAGTTAGTTTTCACCAATTATTAATAGATGTTGCATCAGACTAAATATGCAATGAAACTGCTTAATCTGAAAATCCAAATACTGACCCACACAAATGCATCCATACACAGACACTACATACACACACATACACATACAAACACATATGCATGCACACACACACACAAACACACCCCACAGATACTTACACACAAACACCCAAACACACACATAGACAGAGGTGAGGAATATAGCCCGCTTCCATCTTTCTGGCCTTAGAAATCTTCTAATATACAGAATAGCAGGAAGAGTGCCATGAAAGTGTTGTGGCATAGCTGGGAAATAATTGGTGGAAAGCAAAATGCTGATATAGTCTTGCCAAATAAATTTAAAAACAACTAACTAAAAACAAAAGAACTTCAAGAGATGGATTGCTTGTAACTTTATTGTATTTGAGAACAAAGTAGATTTATAGAAATACTGCTAAACTAAATAGAATATAAACTAAAATTTACAATACTGATTTCTAGTTAAAAAGAAGCAGGCATTTATAAAAGGCAGAAAGGAAGACCAAAGTCAGGGATAAAAGTAACCAGTTGAACAGCACTCAGCACTGAAACAAACTAAAAGTAGCAGCACAGAGATTAATAAGCTCATTAAAACTGTGCTATATATTTAAAAGTTAAGGGAAATATGGACGATAATAAAGCAGAGAGATGAGAGAGATAGCTCAGCAGTTCAGAGGCAGGGTTTTCTGCATATTATGGGGCCCAAGTCAGAAACTTGGCACTATATATTCCCTCCTGTGCTGCACTAGTAGGTAGGGCCTGATGGTCCAAGAGCACCGCCAGGGTGACTCTGCTCAGTATCATTGACCAATCATTAAACCGCTCAGCCGGGTTGGCTGAATATTACTGGGATGAAAACTCTTCTGAATAGGATAAGAAATGGCATTGTCGAAATATACATGGAAAGGTAATAAATTTGAAAGTATAGCAACTGAAGTTCTCCAAAAATGAAAAAATGAAGAAAATAATACTAATAACAAAACAGTAATGAGCAATAACTGTAATTAGTATATTATTTGTTTGATTGTAATCTAAAGAAAATCAGAGCAGCAAAAAAAAATTTCAGAAGGAAACTGTCCATATTGCAGAAATATATAGACCACAGTCCAAGAAGCTCAGTGAACTCCAAACAAGATCAATGAAGAAAACTACACTGAAATCATGTATAAACCAATTCTTCAAAATGGTGAGAAATAGAAAGACATATCTACATTAAAGAGGTATATAATGTTTGGAGTAACAAATACCACCGTAGCTACATCCTTAAAAAAACAATATGAACAAGAATATAAAACTACTCAAAGGAAAATAGAAAATTGCTCCAAATACCATAAAAGTTAACTGAAAATACGTAATCTACACAAAACTGTGCATGTTTTATAAAATGAGTAATTCAAAACATTTCCACAGTAAAATCTACAGAAACATGGAGTAGGGAATAATGTGTTGTCTAGCACACAGCCAACTTCAGTTCAATCCTAGGAAACACAAACGGTTACCCACCAAAATACCAGAAGCAAACTGAGCACTTCTGGATGTGGTCAAAGAAGAATCCCCACTGCCATCTCCCCATACACAAAAAAAAAAAAATGAATGAATGAATGAATTAACGAATGAACGAATGCATCATCGATTTTTTTTGTAAATATTTTTAACTTACCAGGTGATCTGTTCTCTGTGTTATTATTATTATTATTATTATTATTATTATTATTATTATTATTATTATTTTGCTTTTTTGGATCACACCCGGCCATGTCTGGATGTGAGAACCACTCCTGGCTCTGTACTCAGGAATTAGTCCTGGCAGTGCTCAGAGCCATAAGGGATGCTGGGGATCAAACCTCGGTTGGCTGCATGTATAGCAAATACCCTATACTATTGCTCCAGCCCCAGATAAAATATTCTTCAAGCATTAACTTCAATATATTGAAAAATATCAAATGGCCGTTTATAGTTTTGAATCTTTGTATCAATATTTAACTTATGGAAGCTTGATAGTAAGGAATTATTCATTTCTAATTTCTTCCCTCTCATTTAATTTGCTTTGAACTGAGGTATCTCCTGTATGTGCTTAGTATAAAGTGACTAAAATAGTATTTCCACTTAAAAACTCACAACAGACATATATAACAGTGTGAAGTACAGAATATTAAACTTTGTTCAGAATAACACTAACAGATAACCACAGTTAATTATACTAAAATAGTATTTCCACATAAAAACTCACAACAGACATATATAAGGTTCAGTGTGAAGTACAGAATATTAAACTTTGTTCAGAATAACACTAACAGATAACCACAGTTAATTATCTAGTAACCCATATGCTAAGTATACTGCTTTTATGTAGTATAAGTATCAGCATTAGTGCTATGCTGAGTTAATAAGATGTTAGTACGCATACAGAACTTTTTTTTTCTACCTTATAGAAACTGACCAGAGACATAAAACTTCTGCAGGGATCTGCAAGCATTCTAAAAATAGACAGTAAATGTTTTGATTTTTTTTTGTAAATATTTTTAACTTACCAGGTGATCTGTTCTCTGTGTTAAAATTATTCCACTGATATTATAGCATGAAAACAAACTTGGATATACATAAACAAAGGACATTATTCTTACAATAACTTTATTTAAAAAATGCAATGGTCCAGAGACTCTCACACATGGGGCAGAGCTGTTCCTTGCTCTCCCTGTGCACAGCCGTTCATGAGGCAGTCGGGAGGCATGGCGGGTTCTAGCCCTGGCCCACCACCTCGGCAGAGCCTCACAACAAGCCAGACCGCCGCTCCTCACTCCACGGGCGCCGCCATTTTTCCACTTTTTGGACTTCCCTCTCGTCAGAACTCCACCCAGCAGACCAGCCCATCACAGCCAGGCTTGCGCGGCCGTGCAGCCACGCGGTTCATCAATAAATGCTTTATTTGGAGGTGTTTAAAAGAGTTTGCCTCCCGCTCGACAAGCCTGGCAAGCTTCTCGTGTTGTATATGATATGCCAAATTCCAGTAACAATTATATTAGGTCATTCCCATGGCCTAATATAATGTTTTGAGGCTCTTTATGTTCCTGTAGCAAGCCGATGCCCCTGGCTCTACTGGCATGAGACAGGACATATGGAGATATTACTGGTGCCCGCTCTAGCAAATAGATGATCAACGGGAAGATCGTGATCGTGATCGTGAAAAAAATGCAATACGATTCCTCAGCATTTTGATCATGCCCTTTACTATGAGTTACACCTCTATTTATTTAATTGTTTAAGAATAATATTTTTGTTTTATAAACACTAAAACAGCAAATGAGAGCTTTTACTATGAAAAAAACTGTCACACTCTAACACTGTCCTAATAAATAAAATAGCTATGAGGTTATATCCTGTGCATCTAAAAACAGAGTAAATGTATTCCTGTTAGGACTTTCATGTTAACAAGACATTTTTTTTTTTTTGCTTTTTGAGTCACACCCAGCAATGCTCAGGGGTTACTCCTGGCCCTTCACTCAGGAATTACTCCTGCTGTTGCTCGGGGGTCCATATGGGATGCTGGGGATCAAACCCAGGTCAGCTGCATGCAAGGCAAATGCCCTACCCATTGTGCTATCGCTCCAGCCCCTCAAGACAAATTTTTTAACTTGATTGATCTGAGGGATTAACAGATGAACTCCAAGTGGCAATAATTTAATCCAGATATTTTTCTTTTTTTTCTTATAGCTTTCATAATATTGAATTTAAAGGTTCAGAATGTATTATAGTTATCATGATTTTTTCTTTTCTTTTTTTAAATTTTTTTAAATGTTTCCTCCAATTTATGGGGGAAAGTTTGGTCTTTCTGTAATTTCTTCTTTACTTTCCTTTTGTTATATTAAAATCCAATTTATTGTATACAAACTTATAGTGAACTGATATTAGTTTCCATGTCTGACAAGTGATAATGTTACCTTTCCTATTAGTAAATAAAAACCAATGCATTCATTCCAATTGATATATTAATAGATACATACTGAATTAATTTCTGATTTTGCCTTCTATGTAAAACCACATATGAGTTAATCCAAAGATATCATACTTTAAAAAATTAAGGTGGCACTTGTTAGTTCATGGCTAAATTGTGTAATATCACAGCTAAGAAATGGAATTTATCCACTTCATGCCATAATTTTTCCAAGTTTTATGAACTGAATAGTCTTCATTAGATAAAACGCTGATTTCCTCTAATGTATGTGAATTTTCAAGGATGTATCTTCTGTGAAAATTCAGAGTCTCCTGACCAATTATGGCATAGATTTCTTTTGCTCTGCAAAACATCTGCTCTGATTTCCCCCCCATTATGTAATAATCTCTGGCTTCCTAGTCAGTCAGACATGGGTGAATCTCTTAGTGATGCAATATCCAGTTACCTAACTCATCTGAACTTTGTAGACTAATTCTTTCTCAATCTGGTAGTGCCTATAAATCTGAGTGATAAAAATAAGGCATTACAAGATCACTGTCACTGTATCACTGTCTTCCCATTCACCATCGATTTGCTTGAGCGAGCACTAGTAAGCCATTACAAGATACAAAGCACAAACAAAAAACTGAACAATGATTACCACTATCAAGAGACATAGAGAAGAATTACTTTCCTGAAAACCTGACTCCATCCTCCTTCATTCAGTGGTTTATTCCATCTCTAGTCATCTTACAAGTAATAGTTTTTTAAGTGACTAATATTTTGTTCATTCTGGCTAAGAAATAAAGAGCTCTATTACCTATCTTTGATTATACTTTTTATCCTAGACATATACATATATATCTATATTATACATAAGATATGACATGTCATATGAATATTACATATGAAATATGTCATACATGTGGTGTGCATACATTATATAAATGTATATATGATATATAGATATATAATATTTTACACACAAATATATATACATATGTACATATATATACATATATATGTATACATATACATATATATATATGTATATATATATATGAGAGAGTCCCAAAAACTTTTGTGGATTGATTTAGATATTTATTTCCCAGATATGAGGTGCTTGCCAGCACTATATGTATACAAGAAATCCTTTCAACTGGAACTCTTGACTTATTAGCTTGTTACACTTCCCAAACATTGACATACAAGACTAGGCTGAAAACAAGTTCTTGCTGAGCAGCTTTTGCCCTTTTCAGTTGGCAAGAAATGGATTTCCAAAATGAAGCTTTGAAATGCAAATAAATACTTGATTTAACTATATTCTTTAAAACTTCCCTTTTAATATCAATTCCACGAACATTTTGTTACTCTTCCACTGACCAAAGCAGTATGATTTACTTAAAGGATAAAATTTACTGCATATTCCTTTGATTGTTTAGCTGAGAAGAAAATTATTTGAAGTACTTTTTTAAGTAAAAAGAATTAAGGGCCAGATTATGAAAGCCCAGCAAATACGGGGACATGTCTTGCTTGCAGTCAACCTAGGTTCAATCCCTGTTACTTTATACAGTCCCAGACTCATGCCAGGAGTGATCTCTGAGCACAGAGCCAAGAGTAAACGCTGAACATGGGCAGCTGTGGTCAAAAACAACAGAATTAAGAGATTATTTTTTTTTGCATTTTGGGGTCACACTCAGCAATGCTCAGGGGTTTCTCCTGGCTCTGCACTCAGGAATTACTCCTGGCGGTGCTCGGGGGACCATATGGGATGCCAGGGATCGAACCCAGGCCGGCACAGGCTGACCGCGTGCAAGGCAAATGCCCTACCGGCTGGGCTATCGCCCCGCCCCAAGAGATCATTTTAGGCATCAAAGAAACAGCATAGTGTTTAGTACCAGTTTGATTCTGAGAGTAGCATATGGTCCCAAGAACTATCTCTGTATACCAGTGGCATGGCACAAAATATAAAACTCAAAAATTTTAGACAGAAATCCTGAGATATGTATTTCTATACCAATTCTCTTTAATTTCATTGGTTCATAAGAATCTTTAATAGATTCTTCCCAAAACAGTCTTTAAAAAGTCAGGTGAAGTGGCCAAATTTTAAGAGTTTGACTCCCAATTCATCAGATGTTTTATTGTCACATGGTTGAAAATAAAGTTCTAAAAAACTAACTTAAAGAAAGCTTGACCCCCACTCCATGGGGACCTCCATTTTCCACATCCGGTCTTCCCCCTCGTCAGAACTCCACCCAGCAGACCAGCCTATCACAGCCCGGCTCATTAAGATACAGCCTGCTGCAGTCTTTTTTAATCTGGCCCAGCAGAGCCTCACAACAAGCCAGAAAACCCCCACTCCATAAGGCCCTCCATTTTCACATCCGACTTCCCCCTCGTCAGAACTCCATCCAGAAGACCAGCTTATCACAGCCCGGCTCACAGCCGCTAGCAGCCGCACAGTTCATCAATAAATGCTGGATTTTGAGATGACTGCAAGAGTATGTTACCTGCACGGCAGAGCCTGGCAAGGTACCCGTGTCGTATTTGATATGCCAGATACCAGTAACAATTATAGACCTCATTCCCATGACCTGATGGAATGGTTTGAGGCTCTTTATGTTCCTGGAGCAAGCAGGTGCCCTTGGGCTCTACTTTCATGAGACAGGTCATATGGAGATATTACTGGTGCCCGCTCGAGCAAATCAACAATGAACGGGAAGACAGTGATACAGTGATAGTGAAAGAAAGCTTGGAAAATTGATTCTTGAGTCCTTCTAAAAATGTTTTGTTCTAATTGTGTGACTTTCTCTCATTATTAATTATATTTTCAATCTTTATTGACTGAGGGACAGTGACTTACAATACTGTTAATGACAGTTTCCCATGTATACATTATTCCAAATCCAAAGCCATCATGTGAACTCCCATTTCACTCCCTCAAAATCTCAGAGGCCCCTTTGCTCAAACCCGGCCCCCCAAACTTTGCTCTGTGGAACAGTTCCTCCCAATATGCTACCTTTTGTTGATACCTTGCTGTGTATCTTTAAGTCTTATGTGTGAGATAATTCTGTCTCTATTCCCTTTCTTCTGAATAACGTCACTCAGCATGACCTCCTCTAATTACATTCTCTTTAAGTAATTATAATCACTGTATCACTGTATCACTGTCTTCCCGTTCATCATCGATTTGCTCGAGCTGGCACCAGTAAAATCTCCATATGACCTGTCTCATGCAAGTAGAGCCCAAGGACACCTGCTTGCTCCAGGAACATAAAGAGCCTCAAACCATTCCATCAGGTCATGGGAATGAGGTCTATAATTGTTATTGGTATCTGGCATATCAAATACGACACAGGTAGCTTGCCAGGCTCTGCTGCGAATTATAATACACAGATAGATTTTTTTTTGGTTAGCTGTTTAGAGTCATCCCCAATAGTGCTCAAGGGTCTGTACTTAGAAATCACTCATGGTGGGCTGGACACTAATCAGGATGCTGGGGATCAAATCCAGGTAGTCAGCATTCAAGGCAAGTGCATTACTCGTAGTACTATCACACTGGCACTGCACAGAAAGTCTTTTTGTTGAATAAAACGTTTATAAACATACATTTTGAAATGAAAATTTCTTATGACTGATGTTAGATTTTAAAGTTCCAATGGGACTGTCTATCCATTTTGCTTTCCCTTTTCTTTATTACCATTGATCCTGTTGTAGTCCAGAACTCAATTTCTCATGCTCATCATTTTTTTTTGTCTTTCCATCCCTTTCCCAAACCCAATCTCATCCAGCCTTGCTATTCCTTAACTCTGGCCATGGATAAACCAAGTCAGACAGTAACTAATGGATGTGAAACAATCTGTTCTCTTTTTCAGTACCAAATTAATGCAGGAACTCTAAATGGAAATCATGGAAATAATTATACATTTACTAACGAAGAAACAAAATACTTATTCTGAGATTATGATTTAATGCCAAAAAATCCCCCCAAATGGGCAAAATAAATGCTAAAACATTAAAACATTTTCTACTACTTATTTTCCCACCCTTTCCTTAATTAATACTAATTTACTTCTTTACATTAACATTTTAAAACAAACTAAAACTTTACTTTCAAATACTATTACTACAATTTTGAGGATATGGTTAATCTATTAATATCTGAAGGCTTTTCTCTAAATTCTCATAGTTCTCATATAAGTATGATTTCCAAGAAACCACAATCTTTCTCCTTTCCCCCAAATTTAGTTTATTATGTGGAATCACCTTGCTAACTAACCATGGGATGTGTGAGTGACTTTATATTTCCTGATGAAAAGGTGGTTTTCAAACGGAAATATGCTAACATTTAAATATAACTCAAGTGTAATTAAACAAACTGGCTCCTGAAAGGGAAAAATGGAAACATCAGATTTACAGCATTCATACGGTAGAAGCGACTTCTGAAACGAGGGCAGTTTCTGAGGTTGAGAGGTGAATGGAGAGTGTGTCACTAAGCCTTTAGTTAGTCTGAATGAGGTACCACTGCAGCTAATTATTTTCTTCTATGCTTCTGTCTATAGGCATTACACTTTTCACTTTTCTATGAAAAAAGACCCATAGTTAATGAGAACCATAAAGATTCCTTAATCAGCTTATATGTGAAAGAGTATTAAAGTCTCCACTTTCACAACAGGGACATGAAATACACACTTTTATGATATATTACTAGCACAGGAACTTACATCGTTCTCCCCTTGAACCACCTGCAAATTTTAATAGTCATGTATCGCCAGGGTACCAGAAACTCATAAAAGTTTAACCTGCTAATTAACAAGTAGGAAAGGTTCCAGCCCTATACCGTAATTTGTTTGCTTCTAAGGCATAATCAGCAAAAGCTAGAAAATAATTCCTTGAAGTTTTCTTCTAAGGTCTATTCTTTACCAAGGACTCCAACAAGTAAAAGTGCAGAAACAATTATCAAAAATCATCTCCTCATGGAAGACAAACAGTGGAAAAGTGAGTGTCTAAACATGAATTTGATTATCTCCAAATTGTGCTACTGAAATATTATTTTTGGGGGGTGATTAAATTATTCTTGCTTCTAACTCAAATTGTAGCTTCCTTGATATTTTTGAACTACCTAGGTTTGTGCTTTTGGTTTCATTCTCTTAAACAAGAGGATAAACTGGAAAATACTATAGATTTGTTAGAACTGTTTTAATATTAAAATATGTAAACCATGATCTAAATGAGCATGCACATATTTCCACATATACAGAAATGTAAAGAAACAATTGAGAAAGGAAAATCTTACCAATTCTGTCCTCATAACAATAGTGATGTCTACTAATGACATTCTGCTAGGATGATTTCAGGGTCATAAACGGGCCATTAGTGTCAAGGCGCTTGGTCTCAGTCCCAATCCTGCTAGTCATGCTAGGAATTACTGTATTGAGTATTTGGTTCTTTTTCTGAACTTACAGTACCAGGCAGAGCTATGTCTTTTTCTAATGTTTAATTTATGTGAACTAGCCTCCTAGGAGGATAATTAAAATATTTATGCCAGAAAGCTAGTGGAGTTATTATATGATGTCTGATTTTTTCTGTGCCTGAGAGAATACTTGCATAGGTAAAAGTAATGGTTAGATGCAAATCAGTAAATGATTAGTTCACCCCTTCATACCTTCTAATGATATCATCCTCTATAACTCAGAAATTAGATACTTTTTATTCAGTGGTAAAAACAACACACCCAAATCTTCATGTACTTGATATTCAATTGAGGATAAAACCATGGACTAGTTCTTTATCTATTCATTTAATTTAACAGAATATTTTTCAATCATAAAAATCACTAATAATATTATTACTTTTATTAGAATCAGTATATAATATTAGCTTTGTGCCCAATATAGTGCTAAGAATTCTACATATAATTATGCAAGTACTAGGTGAACAACTTAATTAGTTAAATAAACGTGACTATGAAAAACTTAACACACTACTTACAACTCACTTATTTCTTTTAGTGTCTGAAAAATTTTTTTCTGATGACTTCTTATATTTGACTAAAAAGTAAATTAAGATGCAATCTTAAAAGAGTTCAGTATACCAAAATAAGAATTATTTTTGCAGAAAATATATCCAGACAAAAGGAAACATAATCATATCTTTTAATAATAGCATCTTTTCCTTATTGTTCTCCAGAGTAGAGTCTTAACAACATATGAAAAATAGTTTAGTCAGATTTACTATTACTTTCTAGAATGGATGTATCCCCTGCACTCTAACATTTACAGAATACCTATGTCACAGTATTTCAAGAATCTGAACCCCAGAATTAGCTTACTAAGTGCCTGGCACACTGCATGAGGACTAAAAGTAAGAACTGTCACTCCATCAGAGTTCTCACTCCCTGAACTAACCAATCACAAAATACTGAACATTAGCTTTCAGTATTCTATCGTTATTGACTGTTCACACATTTTTAGATGGCTTGCCTCAAGACGAGTCACCCTACATGTACATTTGTTGAGTAACTGTACAACATAAAATGCAATTAGCAGAGAAGCAAAATTACAATATTTTGCTTGGAACATGGGCTAACTAGTATAAAGATGTTCAAAAAACTTTTCTTCAGTAGAGAAAAGAAATGATTCTTGTGTCAAAAAATATAGATGACTAGGAAGAAGAAATAGCTTGATGGAATAGAGCATATGATTTGCCTGTCAGAGGCTCATGTCTGATCCCTGGTACCACACTACAGGTATGGCTCAAAAAATAAAAGAGAAATGATCAAATAACTTGTAGGTTATATGGAGAATTAAAGAAAAACTCAATATAAAATGTCATTAATTTCCTCTCTATATGAAATTTTTTCTATTCCTATAGGAAAAAATTCTTTTCTATTGAAAAGTTATGAATAGGAAGCAAGACACTGTCTCATACTGACCCAAAGGCTATTATTATTATTACTTATTCTTATTATTTTATGTCACATGTTGAAATGCTACAATAGTCCTTAAGTGTTGCATGACATGCCTAGCTAGCTCAGGATCTTTGCTGTTTAATCTACTTATAGTTTAAGTTATTTGCATGTTCTTAAACCGGGGTTCATGCTAATGAATCTTAGTTTATTTTTAATGGTGAGCCTTATCTGACAATTTAGTAAAACACTGGTATCATTTAGGTCGTGTATGCAGCATAATTTGACTAACAAAGAGTCATTTTTATTAATATTTTATTATACCACCATGAGATATACAATTACTCAGTAGCTTCTGTTATACTAATATAATCTCTACTATGATTTCAATGTTATCAAGATTGGGCATAATTTCTCTTAATACCCACTGGTCCCAGTGTAGAACAGTTAGAATTTACCAGGAGACTACCACTCTGGCTATGGTGAGACTATAGTTTAAGATTGAAGGAAGTGTATTCTAGTTTTCCCTCAAGCAGGCAAACATGACTCTTTCAGTAAACAGAGGACAAGACACGCCAGAATCACCTAGGTGCAGAATAGAAAATATAGGGACCTTTGTGGGTACCATCTAAATTGCATGAAACCCATGAAATTATGATGTGTTTCTCATCATGAATATACATCCATTGAGATGTATTTCTTTATACCAGTGCACGCTCTCTCCTCTCTGTCTCTGTCTCTCCAGTGTTTTGACATAAGAGATAATCTCTAAGAAAGGGATTAGTCTCTGGCATGATCATTTGTTTAGACCTGAAACAAGTATGGTACCAACCTGCTTCTATACCTAAAAAGCTGATTCATTGATATTTATTGACAGTACTCTCCCTGAAGATAGGATTACTTTTGGATATATAAGGGGACTGACTTGAGGTACTGGAATCCAATTTGGTGGGAGACTTTGGCCTGAGTACATGGTCTAAATTCTGACAAAGAGCTAGAGGTCTGGGGAATCCAATTATTTCAGATTGTAGTGTCAGAGCTTTTTTTAATTTTTATTTTTTGTTTTTTTTGGGTCTCATCTGGCAATGCTCAGGGGTTTCTCCTGGCTATGCACTCAGGAATCACTCCTGGCGGTGCTCAGGGGACCATATGGGATGCCAGGAACGGACCCGGGCTGGAGAGCTTTTTTACTATTAAATTAGTGAAAGTCTTTTGGAATTGAGCTGGACTCATGATTTTTCATCCAATATCCGCCAATATTACAGGTAGAAGGGAACTCGTTTCCTAATATTGATGGGGACCCCAGCAGCTCCCCAACACTTAAGCAGAATTACTATAATGGAAATCTGAATATTGAAATATTTTAAAATAAACCAATGTGTGAGTATTCTATTACTGTTGATTCTTTCACTGTTATGGGATATTAATCATTGTAAAAGCTGTTCTTCACTTTAGTATGCTATTTTCTTTCTTTTTCATACCTAAATTTCTATCACTTTCTGAGGAAAAATTTCCAAGTCAGATAATTTTGCCTTGCCTACATCAGACTGGAAAAGAGCAGGGCTATAACAAATATACAACAGCCCCTACCATCAGCACACAGAAAATCCAGAAAAACTACAGGATAATACATATATAACCAGGTGCTTAATTTTAAGACAAAGAAATATGGGAGTATATGAAGTGTTAAAAAATCAATATGTTCTTCCATCAACAAGTACCCATGATCAAATCATGGGAGCTTATGTGGCATTCTGTGGTGATAGAAATTTAACCAACAAATAACTGAATTCTTCATGTCTCTTAAATATGTATCTATCTGAAATGCAAGAGAAAATGGGCAAATTTATACTATGTAAGTATATACCTCACCGAATTTTATACTCTAAACAGAAACTTAAGTCTGTATGCACACACAGTCAATATAATTCCCTGCTCCAAATGTATAAATAAAGCAATTTTGTATCTAACTCTCAAAACATGCAATCAGATGTACAATAAGAAATGAAATGTAAACATATTTCCCTAAGCCACTAATTTTCTATCAAGCAAGGGACTTTAAGGACCAAGCCGACTCTGACTCACAGCTATGCAATTCTATGATTGCATTTGCTTAAGCCACAAGCCAGCATTTTATATAATCACTCTGTTTAGAACATCAGATTTCCCGTGGATTATTTTAGGCTTGCATGCCACCCCAAATTTTCTCTCTGAAGGTTGATATAATATTTATAGAGTTTTATTGAACTTGTTTTAGGGAGGTACTGAATCTCAAACTCAGGGCCTCATGTGTATGAGGTATGCATTCTACCACTACACCATAATTCCAGCCTTTGAGGTGCTAAGACAATGAAGGAAAGCACTAAAGTAAGTAACCTTGAATTCAATGATAGTTGTTGCTTTTATATAAACACAAAATTCATTCTAATCAGCAACAACTCCAAATATTAACCAGTCTTCCACTTCTAAGTTTATTGCACACATTACCACCAGAGTGTGTAACTGTGGTGTGAGTAGGTAGGAGAACTCAAGCCATACCTAATGTTTTTGAAGGCTTATTCCTGGCTCTATACTTACAGTGTACTCCTGGTGCTGCTCAGGCGTGATAGGTGGTGATAGGTGGTGATAGAGATCAAATGGGGTTTGGCCATGTGTAGCACCCACCCCACATATCTCTCTGTTCCCCAAATTAACAATCTTAACCTGCCCTTCATATGAGTTAGACTTTCTGATATTACTCCAGTATATTCTGCATAAAATGTGAGCTCCTTGGCTTAGCAAAAAATCAAACAAGCAAACAACAGCTGAATGAACTGGATCTTACAGTCCCCTATGTTTGTGCCCTACATAATCTAATCACACATTTCACATTACTAAACAAGGTGTTTTTTATTTTTCCTTTATTAAAGACTGGGCCCCCTGGGATGAACCCAGAGCCAGAGCAGAGCCTGGCAAGCTACCTGTGGTATATTCATTATGCCAAATAAAGTAACAATAGTGGACCTCATTCCCAATGAATGGAGACGTCACTGGTGCCTGCTTGAACACATCGAAGAACAATAGGAAGACAAGTGGTGGGACTTGATGCCTTTTCATTAGCAGAATTTCATCTCGGGAATCGGTGTTCCAGCTTTACATATAAAATTGACTTCAAGGCTTATATCCTCTAAGTAGCCTTTCCTCATGGCACCACTCAAGGCAAGGTGACCTCTGTTTCTCAGGACAATTTTAAAAGCCAGCATTACTGCATTTATGGTATTGTATCAATCTTATATGCTTATTTGTCACTCTTCTAATGCAAACAAAAGATCTTTGAGAGCTAAAGCACAAAGCAGCAAATCATTTTCTTGTGTGGGAGGGTGTCCTCCAACCCAAGACATTGATGGTGTTTAATACAAGATCAGAAGTTCAGTGATTAATAAATATTAGTCATTTACTTTAAAAAAGTACTGAAGGAACTTATGAAATATAATGTCAGAACAAGGAGACAAATACATAATCAGTTAAGAAATTAATACATGAAATCCACAAAAGAGCATATGTATGAATAAAGGCTCATGGGAATTCAAAAGTAAAGAACAGGTTGAGAAAATCAGGAAGCCTTACTAAACAAAAGGTCTATTCAAATTATCTCTTTAAAAACAGGTAAATATCACTAGAAAATAGAAAGAGTATAGGATACACTTGTATAAACAAACCCCATAAGTACATAAAGACAGAGCATGAACTATGAGCAGAAATTCTAACCAAGAGGCGTATAATAGCGTGGAAATCAAATTAAAAGCATAGGATAGGGCTAGAGCACTTGATTCATTGAAGACTCCCAATATTTTAAATTTTATCTATTCTACTACAGACTGCTGATTTTGAGCATAGTTTTTAAGAGAGGATGAAGCGCTGTCATTGTCTATCTAATTCTACTGAGTCTTGAGTGTTATTTCTAAACACCATCATCATCATCATCATCATCATCATCACAGCCTAACCCAGTTCTCTCACTTTAAATATGTGAAACAGGAAAACGATAAGTTTTGTTATGCACATTACAAAGACAGATGGATAAAGTCCAGAAGGGCTAAGTTTCTTGATGGAGAACGGAAATAACCCAAATTGCAGCACCTTTTCTCCTGTATCTTCAATCTAGTGACACTGCTGAAAGAAGTAAATAGCACTAGAGTTTACTCAGTTAATCTGGAAAGGTGCAAAAGCAATGCCCAGTGGATGAGATAAGATCAGATAGAAGTCATCCTTTCTTTGAGTTTAAATTCCTTTTGCACAGCCCTGACAGAGATCATCAGATCATGTTGCTTCTTATTTGCCTATAAATTCATAATGCTGTCACAGGTTAAATAAATGAAAAAATCATAAAATTCCCTACTAGTAATTTTAAAAGAGCAAATATTTGACAAGCAACAACGGAAAGGTCTAAAAGTAATGACACACTGGCCAAATAAAGGATTCTTTCCTCAAGAACAGTCAGAGTCAACATATGATAAAATTTACATTCAAAGGTGATAATTTTATATTTAGTTTTATATTATTTTTATTCCACAATTACTTTTTTTCTGAGTTTCGGTTATGTAAATTGATTTAGTATCTTATAGCTCAACCTAAATAAACATTTTTAGAAAAAAAAACTAAAGAGAATGTTATTTTGCAAAATGCAAATTTACTTTATGTAAGAAAAAATCCAGTGTTTGGAGACCATCAAAAAAACCAAACTTATTGCTTTCATTGCAATTCTACCTTAATGGGAGGGGTCAGAAAATGACTCAGTAAACTAAAGATCTTACTTGCAAACCTGAGGCTGAGAGTTTGGCATCCTGTGTGGCTACATGCACATCCTGTGTGGCTACTCCTAGAACACCCTAGGAGTTCTGCAGTGTCATGGGAGTGCTGCTGTCTGTGCAAGAAATATCTGGCCTTAGCAATGTAATAAGTCAGATGTATGAGCACTATGGTCAGCATTATGAGCACAATAAGACAGATGTATGAGCACTATGGCCAGGAGTATGACCTCTGTTGAATACACCACAGCAACGCCTAGTGAACAGTGCAACCAGAATATGCACAAACACCACAACTAAGAGTGTGATCCTTGAAAAGTACTTTGGCTCAATTAGAGAGCACTGCACACTACACTCCCGCTATGCTATGCAGAATACAGTGTTATGCAGAATGTATGATTTCTGTTCATCATAACCACCACCAGATTTTTTTTTAAAAGGGGGATCAAAATGATCCCTTTTATTCCTCTGCCTTACTTATCCAGTAGAGTACTAAACCAGCTCTGTCATGCTCACATAATTCCACAGAGAAATCAGTTTTATCTCCTCCCATTGTAGAAACTATCCACTATCCTCTTATACACTCTTCAAGTTCCTAACCACCTTTTTCTGGACAACCTCTAGCAAATGTCTACAAGTTGAACTTCAGAGTTAATGACATCACCTTACTGAGAGGAACGTGTCCACTTTGGTTCCTATGAAAACTTGTCTGAGGATCCATCCTTAACACTTGCCACCCTGCCTAGCACTGTCCTCGTCAATGCTGTTAGTGATATTCTATACCCAAATTACCAAAACAAATCAATATCACTCATTATTACATACCACTGGTCTTTAACTTTGTTCTCATTTCACTGATTTTTTAAAAGAGAAGGGATAAGTGAAATAACTGCATATGCCAAAAGCTTAAGAATTTTTCACTTTTTCCTTCAACCAAGACACTGTATGTAAGTAGCATGTCATTTGTACCAAATGTTCTTACCACCCGGTTGTCAGTTTAGCCACTGAAATAAAAGCAATCAAAACCCATCCACTGTGTCTCCAAATACCT
Organism: Cryptotis parvus; assembly: GCA_021461705.1. Classification (NCBI taxonomy): domain Eukaryota; kingdom Metazoa; phylum Chordata; class Mammalia; order Eulipotyphla; family Soricidae; genus Cryptotis; species Cryptotis parvus. Next base: position 138,007 of record JAJIBD010030611.1, on the reverse strand, counting down.
GCAGTTTCCAATTCTTTCTTTGGATTCTGAGGGAAAAACAGTCAGGGTTTGGATACCTTTATACAATAGTGGTATAAAAGGAATCCACGGCACTTTACACGACATAGCTGCAGCACACACATCCTGTGATTTCCTCATTCTGAAGTAGAGATGATGGGATTTCTTAGTGAAATCTGAGCCACAGCCACACCAGAGGTGAATGGAGCTTTATGCATCCCTCCTGGGATGATGGACAGAGCATATCTGGGTGCAGTATAGGAGGTGCCGCTGCCCTGTCATGCTCGCAACACTCACAGCAAACACTTTGCTGAATCTCAAGGGAATAAGCTAGATTTTTCTTGATGCCAACTATCTCCTAATACACCCCTGAGTAACTGTGGGGCTTGGGGACAGGAGCATTTAGAAGAAGCATTTGAATGACAATTGCTTTCTGGGTTGCTATGATAACCATTGCCTCACTCACGTTTATTACTATGAGGTTTCGTTCTTGTCAACAAAACAAATTAAAGCTGAGTTTCATTATACTTTTAAGCAACTGGTGCTGCTCGTGGAGAGAGAAGAAAATAAAAAGCTATATTTAGCTGTTAAGTTCCATGAGCTTTGGTTTTTCCTCCCATACCTCTTAGATCTCAGAATATTTTGCAGTTGTACAGAATCTTGAAACAGAGAAGTGTCTCTTTTCTATTCTTGACATTCAGATAATGATCCTCTGTAAATTCAGTACAGAGTAAGGTTTTCACTCTCTCCATATTGTTTTACTCACTGCCACCTGATAAAAAGCTTACTGAAATAAGCTTTGCCACACACCACTGACCTGCAGAGTCATTTTTCAGCTTCATGAACAAGTCCAAAGGAGAGGAAATTATTTTTTATTAAGCAGGTACTAAAAACTAAAGGCTTTTATAAGGTTGCTTACATCTTTCCACTGAGAACAGTGGCCAAAAAGAATAGAAATCCAACTGCAATAACTGCCCTTAGGCAGCATTATTAAAAATCTATAAGGTGATATTTTTAAAACAATCCAATCTTTAAAATATGTAAGGTATTTATGGGAAATACAACTATTAATATACAGCTTTCTCCTGTGACACCACCCTTGGGAGAAAAGAATTTTTTTGTGTTTTGAAAATGTGCCACTGTAAGGTGCGTCTGCACTCCTCTACTTGAGGTCAGCTGCAGTTTCCATTATAAACCTGTTTCCAGAGGTTCATTACTTGGTCATAAAAAGTCTGCTCGGGGCTGAAATATGCACATGGATTCTTAAGTAAGAGTTTTTAAAACTCTATCAAAATTTGCTAAACTCAGTATAGTTACACTCAAACGACAAGTTTATGATTGAATTGTATCTTAAAGGGTCCAGTGGAATAACACACCGGGCTCCATCACATGGTTGAGTGAAAGGTTGTATCTGTGATCTTATGCCCTTTGCTCTAGCCATCCTTATAAAGTCTACCACAGTGCTTCTAAACAAAGGAGCTGACAAATATTTTAAGCCATTCAAAGAAAAAAATAAAACTCAGTGGAAGTGGTTTGCTTTGTAAGGTATTTTAAAATTTATTTTTGTATTATTTTTGTTTTGTTTTGGTGCTTGGGGCCACATGTGGAGGGGGCAGGGATACTCTCCATATGTGATCAGAGAGCACTCCTATGGCTCTGGAAACCACAGGGAGATAGAGATTGAACCAGAATCAGCCTTGCCAAGGCAAGTACCTTAGCCCCTGTACTATCTCTGGAATTTACTTTGTCAGGTATAAAAGTATAGCTTCCTTGAAAAAGCATCATATATTGCAAAAGTTCATATAGAAACAAGTTTCATATATCACTTGATCACTTGAATCCCGTTATTCATCAATTTGCTCGAGCGGGCGCCAGTAACATTTCCATTGGACCCTATCACGTGCCAATGTAGCCCAATAGCATCTGGTTGATTCAGGAATATGAAGTTTCATATATAACATCAATTAAAATAACTTTTAATAATAGTTTAAGTTGACTTTCTTTTTCTCAATTGTCTCAGATGGTAATTGAATTGTCCTAAAATAGTAGATAAAGTCAAAGTTTCACCCACTAAAGCTTCACCTAAGAAATAATCCCTGTGCTGATAGTACTTGTTGAAAATTTTTACTGATGTTAGACTGCCACTTTCTAGTTTAGTGACACATTTTCATTCTATAGTTAACAATTATTTGCTTGCCTCTCAGGGCATTCTAAATTAAAACCACATTGCTATTTTCTATTTTTGTTTGTTTAATGTTTTGGGGCCACACCAAGGGGTGATCAGGAATTACTCCTTCTAGAGCTTGGGAGACCAAATGGGATGCCAGGTTTCAAGCCCAGGTCGGCTGTATGCAAGGGAATAATCCTCCATACTGTGCTATCACTCCAGCCCCCAACACTATTTCAGTAACAGTTTAATTAATTAACTAGCTCTAATGTGTCAGATTCCTTGAACAACTATAACAATATGAACCTTTAACAATAGTTTTCAATCTTTTTCTGTTCACATTCTCCTTCACACAGTCCCATTTATACCTAGAAGCTTCTATTTCCGTTCACACCATTCACTCCCTTAATCAGCTCCTTTCATGCCTTCTCTAACTTTTTCCACTACTTCTTTCTTGTGCGGTACACAAACTAAGAAACAAAAACTGATTTTCCCAATGAAATAACCTATTCTGACTCAAAAGTGGGTAGGGAGTGCAATGGGGAAAGGAAGACATAGCATTACAAAAAACAAAAAAAAAAAAGAAAATCCAAAAGAAGTTGGTTTTATGACAATATGACAAACATGAGGCTTACTAATGCCATACAAAGTAAGAAAAATTGCATCTAGGAGAGTTTGTGATTTCGGAGATTATGTGATAACTAAAGTACTTTTCAGAAATAAAAATCCAAGTATTTAGCAGTCCTAATGTACTAGCTAAAACCAATCATTATCACTAATCATGCACTTGGAATTTTTAAGCTTGATTTCCAAAAAGGAATGTGAATCTTAGAGGACATGTCTCTTAACAGTACCAACTGGGGCTAAAATTAACACCTTGACCCCTTATTGTTTTTACACAATTCACAGAATATATCTGAGTTCAAACAAAAAGTTAAGAGAAGCCTCAAAGTATAAATAAAATTATAGGACAGAATAGGGGGGGGAGAGAATTTGGGGAATATCAGCTCTTCAGTGTTTCTCATCTGTAGGGATATTACAAGATACCTTCCTACCCCACCATGCATGAGATGAATCATCTATATTACCCCTGTTCCATTTGCATACAGTCATATAAAAAGGATGCATGTATGTGTACTTGCTTATTATTTGTTTTCTTCACTTGAATGTTAGTTATAAATGAGCAAAGTTTACAATTATTTTTATTCATAGTTCTTATCAGTCCCTAATATAATGCAGCACTTAGTTCCCCTTAATAAATGATGGGGAAGGAAAAAAAGGGGTGGGGAAACATAAAAAGGGAGGTAAACAGAGAGATATTAATGAAAAAATTTGACTGCCATTGAAAGGACAACATACTTTAATAGAAACAGCATCAAATGGCAGCTTTTTCTCATATCTTTCCTAGAAGAATTAAAATGTAGCATAATTCAAAATATTACAATTTATCACATGAAAAATATCATGTAGAATTAACTGCATACATCCATGCAGATATTTTGAAAGAAATACATTCCATGTTTTACTTATCTAAAAGTTTCTGACAAGTTATGGAATCAACATAAATTCTGTAACTCTAGAATTTTTGAGGCCAGGTAAAAAAATTTGGCTTGCTCTCTGAAATAATATAATGACCTTGGGGTTAAGAGTGGTTGAAAGTTTTACATTAAAAGTCTTATATATGTTGGCAATAAGAAATTTCCAACACATAGTATGTATCTTTTATGTAATAATTAACTAATATTAAAGTAACCTAATCTCACATATTAGTGCACTGAGTAGTTTTGGTGAGAATTCATCCAAATGCTCTTTTCTTATTTTCCTCTGTTCTCGCTCCAGCTTCGCTAGCTGCAATAACGGTTTTGGACCTGTCACCCCTAGCTTTTTACTCTATTCATCCTCATGGAACACTCTTACTTCAGATAGCTACTTAATAGCTCTCACTCCATCAGGGACAGAGAACAGGGCCAGAGTACAGTGCATAGAAAGAACATTGCCTTTTAAGTCATGTATCTGGGCTCAATCCCAGGTACTCATATGATGCCAGAGCCCACCATGAGTGACACCTGAGTAGGAAGGGTCTAATACCATTATGTGGCCCAGGTATAATATCTCTCACTAATTTTTCATTTATTTATTTTTTTGTTGTTTGTTTTTTATTTATTTATTTTTTGCTTTGGGGGCCACACCCGGGAGATGCTCAGGGGTTTCTCCTGACTCTGCACTCAGGAATTACTCCTGGCGGTACTCGGGGACCATATGGGATGCCAGGGATCGAACTCGGGCCAGCATGGTCCAGCCACATGCAAGGCAAAAACCCTACCCGCTATAATTCTAGCGGGCAATAATTACCAGCTATAATTCTAACTTTCTTTTATATCTTATTTTCTTAATGATGACTGACTCAGAGCCTCTATCTCTCCTGGAAGTATTCATTATCCCTCTAATTCTGTCCTATTTCATAGCTATAATGTTACTCTCTAGCATATATCATTTTCACATTTCATACTATTTATCATTTTCTAACATAGCAAATAATTTACATATCAACTTCATATCATTTATTGCCTGTCTTCCCCAAACCACATAAATTCCCCCAAGGATAAGCAGTTTTGTTTGTTTTTACTATGAGATTGATATGTTCAAGCTTTTAGAGCATTTCTAAGCACCAAATTTAATTAAAAACTTTAATTGATTAGTTACCAAAGAATTACAGTTATAAGCTAAAGTAACCTTATTGAGTAAGAATACTGAATGATAAATAATTAAAGCATGAAAATATCTGTTAATCAACTGTTGATGTTATTTTTAAAGACTTCTTGTAACAAGATTAATAGCAATTTCCTTGGAAAGACAAGTTACATATGAATATTCTACTGCATAGGGATTTAATTATCCTAATTATTGACTTGTAAAAGTACAAACCATTAAAAATATCCATCCTCTCACGCTCGTAAAAAACAATACTTCTAGGAGCTGGAGATACAGTATAGATGTTAAGGTGCAAACCACCCATGTGACCAATCTCAGTTTGATCCCTGGCATGGCACAGTCCTCCAAGATTACCATGTAGAGCTCTAGATACCCCCTAAGTACCACGAACTTGCCCCTAATTAAAATAAAATTAAAATAAAAGATAATAAAATTCTATGTATTTCTCGAAAATATCTTGCTAACACTATGTCTAAGGATTGATCTCTTTGCTATCTCTCAACATTTCATGATCACTATAAAGATACTTTTGCCGAATATCAAGATATTTCACTTTGATAAAATTAGTAAGACACCTACATAACTTTATAATAAAATTAAGATTCTTCTATGTCTAACCATCTCTTTAACAAATAAAGTATGATTGTAAAAAAATAGCCTATTCTTAAATATTTCAAGTCCCATGCAGAAATGCTAAGTGGAGATTATTTAAAGACTTAAGTACACAGAAACCTGACACACTCATTTTTAATGGGGAGGTAGACTGTTGTTTATTTAGCTTTTGAAATCTATCCTAAATTTGGCTTTATGGGACCAAAAAGTCTAGCTTTAAATTAACAGACTGCCTTCTACTGTCCAAGGGATAATTTGAACTTCACTGAGACATGTCTATGAATGGAAATAAAAATAACTCACATTAAACTCTAAGTACTTCCCCACAAGCATTTCATTTGCCACAAGGCCCATTGTTTCATGCATTGCTTTTAAGCAGGCTGTAGGAAATTTTCACTGAAACAATTTCCCATAACTAAGAAAAGAAAGGCCAAAATGATTTCACTTAAGAAAAATATACTTCCTAAGAGCTCAGCATTGAAGGTATTGAAGGCAGAGCTAGCCAAGTAGCAACAAAGGGAATGAGGAGGCTCAAACAATTTACAAAGACTTAGTGGCTTTACTTTGTGTTCTCTTTCTTTCATGCATTTCTAAACAAAAATCTACTCCAGATGAGGCAGAATACTTAGAAGGAGAAATGCCTCCCTATCGACAAATATCTCTCTCTATAAAAAAATATATATAAAAAAACTAATTTGAAACAAATATTTCAGGTGTTTAGAAAAGTAAAAATAATGATATAAAATCATATCTAATTTCAAACAGGCTATTATTTGACCATATTTGCTTCAAATCTTTCCTATCCACATGTAATTGATCTGTATAAGCCTCCCTTACCTACTAAGCCAAAATGATCCCTTCTCCAAAGGTTTTTATCCTTATTTTAATTTCTACCAATTTTATATTTCTTCTCTTGTTCGAGAGAGGTCTTATGATATTTACTAATCTAATCCTGCTTATCCCTGGGTCTGAATTATTGTTTTTACTGCTTGTTAACCTCTAGTTCTTGGTGAGCCATATTTTGCTTATCTATTAAGAAAACCCATTACACTTATATTAAAAGACTATTGGTAATATTTAATATTTCCTTATGATTTTAGTAGTCCTATCAAAGTACTATTATGCCTATTCTCATTTCTAATGATGCTTATAAGTATCTTCATCATGAATTTATAAGTATCTTCATCACACACATTTTGTACACTCTGGCAATATATTTTACTATTAACATGTTTTATAATTTTTGTCCATCTTCCAAACCTATACTCATTACCTACCATCTTCCATGTTTTCTAAGTCCTTCTGATAAGAAAATCAGAAAATCATGAACGTAATCAGCACTAAACAGGACTGCAGGAAACAATCTCCTGATTTATTTTATCTGTCTCTGCTTGTTATCAGGCTGAATAATATCCAGTTGATCTCCTTCCTTCGTGAGTGAGAAACACTGCAATCTATAAAAATAAAAATACTAAAATAAAATTAAAAGCACTGAGCACAGAGCCAGAAGTTAGTCCTGAGCATGAGCAAGTGTGTTCACCCTCCCCAATAAAATAAAACATTTTCAAAAAACATCAGATATAGATCTCTTACTTCAATAGCTCTGTTAAGAATGAGAATGTTACATTGAACAGAATGTTAATGTAAGAGTGAATGTGAATATGTAATATAAAAGGTTCAAGCTCATATAATGCTGAGTGCTTGGAGGGTGGAATTATATTATTGGAACACAGTGGTCAGGGAAATAGGATTCAAGTGCATACAAAATTCTAACTGCAATAATAACAAGAGACTTCATTTATCAAATATATATGCATGCCAAGAGATGAAATTAGCACTACCTACACAGCTGCTACTACTGTAGATATTTATGAACACATAACAAAGTACTCATATCAAATCAGTGGGTCAACATAATAATTTCAGTTTTCCCAAAAAAACATCCACAGTGGAGGTAGACTAAGTGAATCATAAATTCTGGTGCTATGCTGAAAAAAATATCTAAAATTTCTCTCCCTTCACATTGCCTTCTTATTTCATTTAAAAGTTTTTTTTTTTTTTTGCTTTTTTTTGGGTCATACACAGCAATGCTCAGGGGGTTTCTCCTGGCTCTGCACTCAGGAATTACGCCTGGCGGTGCTCAGGAGACCATATGGGATGCTGGGATCAAACCTGGGTGGGCCGTGTGCAAAGCAAATGCCCTACCCACTGGACAGCCCAAGGGGTAAAAACTTTTGTATATAAATCAGTAGCCCAGCTACTTGACCTAAGCCCAGCTACTTATATACAGATTGTATATAAATCTGTGCCCAGTTGCTCATGAGGTGCCTGGGAGGCATGGCGGGTTCTAGCCCTAGCCTGCCACCCCAGAAGAGCCTCACAACAAGCCAGACCACCCTCCCCCTACTCCATGAGGCCAGCCATTTTCCACATTCGGACTTTCCTCTCATCACAACTCCACCCAGAAGACCAGACTATCACAGCCCGGATCATCGACAGCCACCCTGCAGCAGTTTTTTTTTTTCAATCTGGCCCAGGTATGCTGAACCAGAGACTCTCAGACATGGGGCAGAGCTGCTTCTTGCTCTCCCTGTGCCCAGCTGCTCATGAGGCGCCTGGGAGGCATGGCGAGTTCTAGCCCTGGCCTGCCACCCCAGCAGAGCCTCACAACAAGCCAGACCACCCTCCCCTATTCCATGGGGCCCGCCATTTTTCACATCCGGACTTTCCTCTCATCACAACTCCACCCAGCAGACCAGATTATCACAGCCCGGATCATCGACAGCCACCCTACAGCAGTTTTTTTTTTTTTTCAATCCGCCCAGGTATGCTGAACCAGAGACTCTCAGACATGGGGCAGAGCTGCTCTCCCTGTGCTTAGCTGCTCATGAGGTGCCTGGGAGGCATGGCGGGTTCTAGCCCTGGCCTGCCACCCCAGCAGAGCCTCACAACAAGCCAGACCACCCTCCCCTACTCCATGGGGCCCGCCATTTTCCACATCCGGCCTTCCCTCTCATCACATCTCCACCCAGCAGACCAGACTATCACAGCCTAGGGCGCGCGCGACAAGCGGCCGTGCGGTTCATCAATAAATGCTTTATTTAGGGGTGACTATAACAGTATGCCACCCCGCACGGCAAGCCTGGAAAGCTGCTCGTGTAGTATTTGATATGCCAAATACTAGTAACGTTTATATTAGGTCATTCCCGTGACCTAATATAATGGTTTGAGGCTCTTTATGTTCCTGGAGCAAGCGGATGCCTTTGGGTTCTACTAGCATGAGGCAGGACATATGGAGATATTACTGGTGCCCGCTCTAGCCAATAGATGATTAACGGGAAGATAGTGATAGTGATAGTGATAAATCAGTGTTCCTTTAGACATACATGGTCAACGTTGGGAAAATTAAATACTTGGTCCCTTCCTTTTCCATCTTTTCAAAGAGACAAATCATAGTTTTTGCCTGATAGTTTGTTTCCAGGTATTCCATGAGTTCAATTAGAGTAGTAGTGCTCATAGATGAGCCTGACATCAAGCAAAACACTTGGTAAATGTTGGTGTGCCATTAGTTCTATGCCATTACTTCTATGTTGCTTCTGCTTTGGCCTTCACTTTTATGTTCCCATAACTTTTAAATGAGGGGCCAGAGCAATAGTCCAGCCAAAATTTTTACCCCTTGGGCTGTCATTTTCAATAAGTAATGGTGATAAAAATTCAGAAAATTAATTTTGCTTTTTAACTTTTAAATAAAAGTGCAGACATTTTCTCCAAGATCCTTAGTGCTATCAAACTTAGGTCACGTTTTCTAAATCTATCAGCTGGAAAACACTATTGTCTTATTAGTAGGGTTGTGTGAATAAAAGTATTTATTTGATAGTCAAGTAAGTGAGGAGTGTTCACGGTGTTCTGTGACAAGACTTCTCTGAAGCTAAAGATGTAGCACAAAAAGTAGTACAGGGGTTAAGGAAATGTGTTCTGGACATGGACAATCCCAGTTTGAATTCCCAGCACATATAGTTCCCTGAGTACTATGAGATACTGAGCAGACAGTCACCCCTGACAACCACTGGATATAGCCAAAGTAGCAAAAGAAAAAAAAAAAAGACATATCTCTTCACAATTTTAGTCTGCTATGGAAAGGATAATGGACACAATGTTTCTAATTTTCTTTGATTAAAGAATACCACTATTTCATAAAGCAGTTGATACAATGACTTATGTGAAATCTCCAAGGTCATGGAGCTAATTCATTGTGGATCAAGTCAGAGAGCTCTGGCTGCTGGATCAGAGTTTCTAAACACACGAGAGAAATGTCTTGAACTATTGAAATGTGCAGCAGTTTGTCTTAGAAGCATGAAAATTCAGAGCTAATAATACACCTAAATAGAGATAGACATTAGCAGCAAGTACTGCTGGAATTCAAGAATTCTAGGCAAAGGATCTTTTCCAGATGCTGGCATAAAACAATTAAAATGTGAGGATAAAAATCAAGCATTCAGACTCAGAAGTAAAACTCCATTCCTGTTATAAATCAGTAGTTCCCATAAGAAGCAACTTATTGGTCTGCTAGGTTCTCAACTCTAATTCTGAAGAAGTCTATGGACTAACACTGAATATTCTCTTTCACGAGAGTGGCCAGTCACCAAGCGCCAAGTGCATATTCACCCTCTCAGCATTCTCTGAGAATTACTTTGAGATGCAATTATGTTCTTTCTTCCACCATGCCAAGAAAATTAAGGCTAAATCTTTGAACAACTACAATGTTATAAACCAGTGCTAATTCAGTGGAAAATAATTATTGCAAACTTTGAAGAAAGGTTAAGTTCTCAAACTTGTCTCATTTTCCCAGCCCTCTTCTCAACTGTTTATGTAAGTGTATGTGTGCTATCATTATTTCCAAGAGTGGCAGCTGACCTCTGAAAGTACTGCATTTGTTCAAAGCAACCAAATTGGATTATGTTTAGAGAACAGTTAGTTATGGTCATTTATATATATATATATATATATATATAAAATTTATATCACTGTCACTAGCACTGTCTTCCAGTATATCAATTTGCTGGAAAGGGCACCAGTAACATCTCAATGCCTCCTGTTATATTATTGCAAGGTAGCCCCAGGGCATTATCCTGCTCCAGGAACATAAAGAGCCTCAAACCCATTCCATCAGGTCATGGGAACGAGGTCTATAATTGTTACTGGTATTTGGCATGTCAATTATGACATGGGTAGCTTGCCAGGCTCTATAATATATATACCCATATAATAAGATACACCCATGTAATATATACATACACATATCTTTATCTTTAGAAGTCACACTTTTTTAAAGCATAGTGCTAGAAAAACAAATTTTATTAATCTCATTTCCTTAGCCATACTTAGCAAGAATGAAAAAATACTCGGGCCGGAGCGATAGCACAGCAGGTAGGGCATTTGCCATGCATGCGGCCAACCAGGTTTTTATCCCCAGTATCTCATATGGTCTCCCAAGCACCGCCAGAAGTAATTCCTGAGCGAAGAGCAGGGTGTAATCCCTGAGCGGCCGCGGTATGACCCAAAAAAAAGAAAAAAAAACCACTATCTTTCTATATATTACATGAGAGGAGGCATTAGTTCATACTAACTTTTTAACATTTCTTTTCCTTTGTTATCTGATTATTGAATACAGTACACAAATTCATTCCCATAGTCTTGTAGAAAAGACAAGATTGGCTCCTATGAACTCAAACTCTTCTCCCCCTTTGTACACAGCTAAATGAAATAACAATAATCTCTTCATGTGAGAAGTGGATTTCAAATATAGAAGATGACTTCTTCAAGATCAAGAGTCATATTGGGTACCACTCAGAAGCCTTTTGAGAACTATGACTAGAGGTCCATAAAAGTCAAATGAGGGGCTGGAGCAAAAAAGGACTGCAGTAGGTTTTGCTTTGCATGGAGCTGTCCCAGGTTTGATCTCTGGCACCATTATGTTCTGCCTAGTCTGCCAGGACTGATTCCTGAGCAAAGAGTCAAGAATAAACCCTGAGCACCACTGGGTGTAGCCCTCAAAAAAATCAAAAGAGAGGGGTACTATTGTACTGATTCAAACCATTAGAACTCCACAACGCCTTTTCAAAAAAAAAGTAAAATTTATGTATGGTTTCATTGGTTTCTTACTACATCTATACTGATTTAACAAAGAAATAGATCGATGACTTGAATCAGAATAGAACCATTGCAACAGGGGTCACTAAGAACACAGTAGGCATCTCTGGAACACTAGGAGAGTGGCAACATCATTTGATGATTCTTGTCGCATATGCACAGATGATTTTAGTCAGAATATTACTTTTCTAGATAAGCACATGAGATAAAGAAAAATTAGATGCCACTGTCCTGGATAAGATGAATTTGCCTCCCTCTACCCTCTTCCCCATCCAATAACGTTCTCTTTGTATAATTTCAAATACTATTACTAAAAATAAAAAACCTAATCTTTAAGAAATACTTTAAATTGCTGTAAATCAATCTATTGAAATCCACTGTAAATGGACAACTTATTTTCCTTGATTTCCATACAGATTATTATTTTTATTTATTTTCCTCTGCATATTTTAATGTGTAATGAAATTTAAAACATACTAAACTGATAAAATTTATTGTTGCACTCATATATGCACAGTTATTGACTATCTTGTAATCACTTAATATTACTGGAAATAGTATAAATGAGCACAAAGAGAGGGTTGGGGTTCTGGCTAAACTGACTTTGATTTGTTTCATCCCCCCGAGAAAAACATGTCCCCACCAGAACCACCAGATGTTAGAGCTAACAACTAGAAGTCAAGAAAAGAGATGTTTTGTTCAATAGCTTAATCTTATTTCATCTTTATTGTTTTATCATTTACTTTGCCACTAAGAGGAAGGATTTTCAATAACCTAACCTGCCTTCATTTAATTCCAAATTGTAGAGTTAAGCAAGGTTTCTATAGCATATTTGCTTGGGTGGAGAACCGCTTCCAGTTAGAAATTCTCTCTGTTCAGCCTACCTCCCTCCTCATTTTCTATGAGTAGTCAAAATAGCAGAGTATCACTTTTTAGAGTGACATGGCATTTCAGGAAAAGCCCACACAACAACTGTTTAAAATATTCTTTGCAAATTTTTGACTGAGAAATACAACATTGGCAATTTGGAGGAGGCTTTAATTGTGCTCAAATTCTCTAACAGCAGAAGAAAAGAAGATGTGGGAATTAAAAAAAAAGTAGGCAAGATGATGACTCCACTGTTTAATTGGGAAGTTCTTGTGTGCAAGACTTCTCAATGGGTGTGCTCCACACTGCAAATGAGTGTCATAGGAATAGTTATGAACATATAAGATGTGAGATGACAGGGGTCATCCCTGATCAATCCATGCTAAAACATAGAGAAGGTTAAGGTTATGGAAATGGTTGCTCATTTATTACTTTTATTGTTGCTCTTTTTTGGGAGCTACACCTGCCATGAGTCACCCCATACCTTTGAGCCATCTTCTTATTCCTCATTCCCCATCTCCCTACTCCCCAAAGGAAGGATTTTAAGTACAACTAGAGAACTGCACTCTTTTGAACAGGTGATATTTTTCATTGTAGATTCTATGCCCGGAAGCTCTAGGGTCACCACTCCTTTTTCTCCTATCAGGAGAAAAAGGGGTTACAGATGAACCAGCTCTATAAAAGACATGGCATTACAGGGGCTCAGCCAGCCCTTGGCCGAGTCCAACATTGCTCCAAGGGTTTGTTCTCATGTGCGGAGGAGAGACCATGCTGGCCGGACTCAGAGTAGAGTTTTGGGCTCTCACCTTTCCTCCACCTCCATGCCAGTTGCCCTGGAAGAGAGAGAACCCACCCATGCCAGACCCACAGCTCCCTTGGTGTACGGCCACAAAGCGGCCGCAGAATGTTCTTAGAGAATGCTGATTTTAGGATAAGGTCCTTCCCAAGATCTTTCACATTTATACATTGTGTACAGTTCTAGACAGGTTCTAACTGATACCAGTAAGCCTAGCAAGAAGCCAGAGCAAACCACACATCATGCAGTCAGTCATTCTCAACATCAGATTCCATAGTTCCTCAGAGCTCCATCCAAGAGAAAACCTGATTTTTCCCCTTTAAGTTTCATCAGTAAATGCTCGAGTTGAGAGCCTTCTACTGAGACTATACCACCTACACGGTAAAGCCTGGCAAGCTACCCGTGTTTTATTTACTTGTTATGCCAAAAACTAGTAACAATTATGGACCTCAGTTCCATGACCTGAAGAATGGTTTCAGGCTCTTCCTGTCCCTGGAGCAAGCAGATGCCCTTGTGTTACACTTGCTTGTGACAGGACTTATGGAGATGTTACTAGTGCCCACTAGAGCAAATAGATGACCAATAGGAAAACAGTGATATAGTGATACTACAGGTGTACACAGATATTTAATGTTTTAATATTGTGCATTAGAGCCAGGAAGGAGAGTGACGAGGAAAAACAAATTAGAACCCAAAAGGAACAATGTCTCAGCCTAGAGCAGAAAATGAATTTTGTCACAGGGTGTAACCCAGAAGACTATAACTAAATTCCACTGGTAGAATGAAGAAAAAGGGCTGGAAAAAACGAAATAAAGCAATTTAGAACCTTTCACCTTGGGGACGGAAACAATGTAAACATTACCTGAAGCAGAGACTGAGCATTTCCTCTTTGTCAGCTATGACTCTCTCTGCTGTCATTTCAACTCCCCTAACTAGACTCTGCAAAAGTAAATAGGAAGCAGCTTATACATTGCCATATTAAATGAATATATGAAATATGTTTTCCAGTGTCTTCATATATAAATTCCCTCCTTTAGGATGCAGGACCAAGTGCAGGGAAAATTCAAAGGTAAGAGTGACCTGGATATTTAAGTTTTTCTCACCTCACAAAGTATAAATAACATGCACAGAACCAAAAGCATGCCACTGGGAAGTCATTCTTCAACAGAACATAACACACAATAACCTTTTCATTGCCGTATTCAAAAACTAGGAGTGAAAGAAAACAGAAATCACGGAGGTGAGAACTGAGGAGTTAGTCAAGAAAAATAGAAAAGTTTCAAAAAGAGTACTGCAGTCTAGAATTGCAGATACATGTAGATACCAAGGGGCTATCTGATGGTGATGACATGGCTTTGTTGACCAGCAAAAGAGTTGAGAAGTTAATACATAAGAACAGAATTTTAGAGGCTTAAATAAGTATTTCATGTGAGTTCATTATTGACACTGAGCAGAAGCTTCAGTGGTGAGTTAAGAGTAAAAAGTCAGGTTGAATGTCACCAGAAAGGAAGTGCCCCTTTCTTACACATAGCAAACCAAACTGATGAGCAAAGGTCTCAGTCTCATCAGCTAACTACTGAATGGTACAAATTGACTGTAACGAGGCTATATTTATTGATAAAAGTTGCTTGAAGTGTAGCCTTGGGTTATATAGAGTGTGGCTTTTTTTTTTTTTTTTCTTCCCATTTTTGTGCAAAGACAAGCAACAAAGAAGCTACTAAAATTTTGAAAGAAGAGCATAGTGAATGGTCTGTGCTAGGGAATTCATTCCTTAAGCCTTCAAAAATCCCAAGAATGTCTACAATGTTACAAGCTGTAGTTAGGAAACAACCAGAAGCTTTGTTGTGTTGGGTTGTTTGTAAATTATGAAACAAATGGTCTCAATGACGCACAAACAAACCCAATATATGGTGGGGGGTTATATTCTAAAGCCAATTTAATGGGGTATAAACAATTAACAAATAATTCTAGAAACCTAAAATCCAACATATAATTATCATTTTTATTAGAGTGAAAATTTCTACATCTAATTCTTCCCTGTGCCCCTCAATAGAAGCAGAGAAATGGAAGAGGCAAAAAGACATCAAAATTAGGCCAGAGAGCTAAACATACCAATCATGCTACACAGAAAATTAATTTCCAAAATAAGTGCAATTTCATTTAGTAGGTAAACATACCCAGAACTAAATGTAAACTGGCTTTCTTGGAAACATACTAACAAAAATTTATTCACAGCTTATGGTGTTATTATCTAAAATAAAAATGATGGGATTTAAGAAGCATGCATGCCTAGAGAACTTAGTGCACAGACATCTATCCAGTATTATAAATAGATTCAAAATACTTCTGCATTTGAGAATGCATTTCTCAGCCAGAGTTGTAATGCATATTTTGTTTCCATCACTTTGCTTCTTTATTCAGAAAGATTCCTATAATATAAAGAATTACAAGCTCCAGAATAGCTGGAATAAGGAAATAAAGCCTTTTCATTTTCAAAACTAACACTCAACACTAACACTCTTGGCATCCTCAAGAACTCAGAAACAAAATTTTTAAATTTTGAGCCGGAAGAGGAAGGATCAAAAGATTATTTTTTAACATAAACTCACTTTAGCAAATGGTATTATAGAAATGCTTGCTTTCTACTCAACTGTGATGCTTCTGCTCCAAAATCTGATCATCATCAATAACAGGTGAACCAACCCTATCAAGCTTTGTAGGACACAATGGGAGTCTGTGGAAGGGATTGGGAACAAGCAGAGAAAAATAAGGTAAATTGCTAAAGTCCTTCTGCAGTTGAAAGATCAGTTCTGACATTTTATTAAAGCTTTACTTCCTGCTTTTACCTCATCAATCATCTAACATCAAACAGACAGAGACCTCTAAGGAGTATCTATGGATTCACACAAACACCCACTTTCTACCTAAATAACCTTGGGATTTGTTTAATCTCTATGAAAATCATGCTTTTGATCGTGTGATTGTATGCCTTTTGAATTTCTTTTTTTTACATATGCTATCCTACCTCCCATATCCTTAAAATCTTAGCAGTATATTGCCTTAACTACACAGCTACCTCTTCACCTAATTTTAATGTTTTATAGTTTATTTAATACTTTTTAGAGATTGTTAGGGAAATTTATAAATAATGAGTAAACTATTTCATATTAAATTGTATAAAATGAGTTTATTATGTTTCCTTTAATAAATCTGATGCATCTCCATTACAGAACTTTATTAATTTTATCTTTTAAAAATTTTATTAAAGCATCATGATTTATAAAGTAACTCACAGTTGAGTCTTAGACATGAAATATTGCAGCATTGATTCCATCAGTATTGTCAACTTCCCTCCACCAATGTTCCCAGGTTCCCCTCCTATAATCAGAATCCCGGTCACCCCCCATACCCCAAACACACACACACACACACACACACACACACACACACACACACAACTCCAGCCTGCTCTCTTGACAGACACCTTTCTAAGTCTGCTTGTAAAAGTTTGGGTCTCTTGATTTTGGTGCTGTTGACTCTGGTTTGGATATTTGGCTCCATCATTCCTTAACACCACCTTTGTCCTTAATACCCTGATCTGACCCCTGTTGCTTCTCATCTGTCTTTTTATCTCCTTTTTTTAATAGACTTTTTTGAAAACATAAAATTAAACAAAAACTGCATCTCCCAAGCTTAGATGCTAGTAGTATTTTTAGATATTTAATCTAATCTCTTCAAGTATGTATATGTGTTCATATATATCTTCTTTCTGTTTGCTTGCTTTTTGGGGTCACACGTGGACGTGCTCAGATTGCTGGCTCTATGTTCAAGGATCACTCCTGGCAGTAATTATAGGACCATATATGGTGCTAGGGAAATGGCTAACTTAAGCCCTGTGCTATCTCTCTGGCCATATATTTTTAACTAGTATTTTACAAAACACTGCAAAACATGCTCAATAATTTTTATAAATTTTTTTTTTAAATTTTATAAAATTTTTTAAAACTGAAGTAATAAACTTTGGGATAATTTAATCATCTTTTCTTTCACCTCAAAAAGACATTCTTTAATTTGATATTTAATAAATATCTAAGTTATGCTCTTTGTTTTTTAATATGTATTTCTATTATCCATCTGCATTTTACTTTAGGAAATAATGTGAAGAAAAAGAACATTTTTCTGAGGACTTAAGTTTTTTGAGAATAATTCTGAGCAAATCCTTTCTTTTTTTACCCATTTAATTCTTATTTTATCATACTTTTGAACAGATGCTGAAATATTTTAGTGTGTGCGTGTGTTAACTCTAATGCCTAATGTTGGCAGCCTGGTGTATTCAGAGAGCATGATCAGGCTCAACAAGCAAGTTCAGGTCATTCAGGCATGAGTGGTTCCCATGGAAAGGATGACGGGAATATAAAGGCGCTACCTCTCCTCATTCATTGCAGTATTATCCATCTCAAACTCATTGGAACTTTATGACACACTTTAATATTTTGTAGCTCAGGTGTCCTTTTATTTTGCTTCATAATGAAATTATTTATGGCTATTCTTTAATGTTTATTAATTTATATTATTTTTCATAATGAATTCGCCTATATATTTAGCCACTCATTCTTTAAATACATTGACATACACACGTTTACTATATTTTTCATTTTATGCCCAGCAACTTAAGTTTTTTTTTATATCATTCTTATTTATTGCTATTATAAATTGAGATATCTGCCCATTCCACCTTCTATGAATAGTTTTATTTATTTTTTAATTTTTTTAATTATACCACCGTGAGACATACAATTACAAAGGTGTTAATAATTGGTTCTTGGTAATACAGTATTCCAGCACCCATCCCTCCACCAGTGCCCCATTTCCACCACCAATGTACCTCACCCTCCCACCAACCCCCAGGCTGCCTCAATAGCAGGTATCCCCCGTTTCCTCTCTTTCTCTCTCTGTCTCTCTCTCTGTCTCTGCATCTTTCTCCCTCCTCTTTTACACATTGTGGCTAGCCCTGCAGATATTTAGAGTTTATCACTTAAGTCTCTTTAAGTTTTAGTCTGCCATTACCATTTCCCACACTTAGTAAAACATTGGTATCTATTTATATCCTATTAATGAATGCAGTCATTCTATATCTGTCCTTTTCCTTCTGACTAATTTCACTCAGCATGATAGTCTCCATGACCATCCATTTGCAGGTAAATTTCATAATTTCGGCTTTTCTGACAGCTGCATAGTATTTCACAGTGTAGATGTACCACAGTTTCTTTAGCCAGTCCTCTGTTCTGGGAGGTGGAGAAGCTTTTCAATTTTATATAATCCCATTTGTTTATCTTTGCTTCCATTTGCTTGATCAGTGGTGTGTCGTCTTTAAAGATACTTTTAGTTTCGATGTTGTAGAGTGTTTCTTCTATGTACCTTATAGATTCTTCGATGTACCTTATAGATTCATGTCTGATGTTGAGATCTATAATCCATTTTGATCTGAATTTTGTGCATGGCATTAGAAGGAGGTCTAAGTTCAATTTTTTACAGGTAGCTGCCCAGTTTTCCCAGCACCATTTGTTGAAGATAGTTTTAGAATATTCTACATGCCTTATATAACTCTAACTTACTATTACCTTATTTTACTTCTAATAATGTTTTCTTTCTGATATACTTTAGCTTTCTAGGTAGTCAATGATAGAATCTCTGAAAATGTTTACTCTTTTTCTAAAATCTTATTATTTTCTTTTTAATCGTCATCTTCCACTCATCCACTCCAGCTGAGAGGCTCTATAAGCCTTTTCTGTTTTGGACACAGCTTGAGAGTATTTGAGATGCTAGGGCTAACAAGAATTTGATGAACAACTCTGTTGATGAAAATAAAATAATCTTCCAGAAATAACAGCAGTTTTCATGTTTCTAAAGTTTATGTTCAAAATTTGGGTTTTTATTTTGGTTCTTGATTTCTGTTGGCTAGAATATTAGATTATCAAGACAGGGATAGATCATTTTCTTATTCTTAACTGAGAATATCAGTGACATTTCTCTAATATGTATTGAGGCTCAAATACTGTCTTGGGAACAACTTGCTGCCATGAAGAAGACATCTTTCGAAAACTATTTTTTTTAAATGTGAACACAGATGAGTTACAGGTAGTAAGGGGTTCAGATGTTTGTCTTGCAGAAGGTTGATTCTGGCTCCATCTGCATCACTGTATCTGGTCCCCTGATTGATCTTAGAGCACAGAGATAGGAATAAGTACTGGACACTGCACTGTGTGATCCAACACCCTCCTTCAGTAATTATAACACAGAAGAAAAGAACAGTGGCTTCATATTCCAAAACTAGAGACAACATTTCCTACAATATTACCCAGTAGGTTTTCTTTTGTGACTTATCAAAATATTTTACTTTTCAATGAAAATTAAAATTTAGGAGCATGTTAGTTTGCAGACAATACTGAGCTGCAGCTGTAAGTAGTAACCAGAAAAACTCCTGCACACGGGTTTGTATCTGGCCACAGAGATCTACAAGTTTGTATAAATTGAATATAAAATATATATAAAAGTAAACTTGTCTTTAATACCTATGAAGCAAGCAAAAAAAAAAAAGGAATTTTGAAATACAAGCATACTGCCAAATCTTGAAATTGGACCAAGAAAAATCAAGATAAATCTTCCTCATAATTTATGTTTCAACTTATTTATACACACAGTATCTTGAATCAATATTTCATTCTGAAAATTATTTCCTTTATATTCTATATATACATAAATGGTATTTTAGAAGTAAACAGATGGCTTATTTTTCACTCATAACTAATAACACAATATAGGTCTAAAATTTGCCTATTGCAGTTTGCTCTGTCCCTTATATTTTGACATGTAATTTCATCACTGCCACTATTTTGTAAATCTTCAATAACTCTAGTATAAATTTTTCCTTTCTCTAAATATTTAGTAAAGTGATTCATTGAATATATACATTATTTTTATTTAATACTTCATTATTAATTTATTCTTTATAGCTTTCTGTTATGATAATGTAAACTGTCCCTTCCAATTTTAAATATTTATTTAACCGCATTAAGTATGTCCTACAAGTTTTTTCCCCAAGCCATTTATCATAGGTTGTAGAATCACAATACTCAAATCATTAATAATCATTTTTAAAAAGTTGTACTTCATAAGTATAAAAAGAGAGCTAAAAAGACTTTTTGGGGGCCAGGACACACGAGGCTGTCTCATCCGAGATGAGACTGCAGCTTAAAAAAATAACACATTTTTAAAAGAATAACAAAAACTCCTATTAGAAAAGATTATGCATTACCAGAGTAAGGTCTTCTAATACGGTTACAGAAGTCTGTGTAAAAGAGTTCAACACAGTAATTTTTAGGATTCCTTTCTACCTTGTGAGGACATGATTAGAGAAGCTGTGTTAAAACCAAAGAAGCCAGCTCAATAATAACACAGCTCAATTTTCTGCACCATATTTTTTGGGACACAGTAGAAGTGTGCCACAGTAACAGTGGCAGCTATAAATCCAGTAGATCATGCAGACTCCTGAAGGATGATCCAGACTAAACCCCTGAGCTCTTACAAACAGAACACTTTAGCCCAAGGACCTATTTCCTAAACCCTACAATTCCTAAGTAAACTTTAGGAACATACATCCCCATTCCCCACACCTGCCAGGGAAACTCCTAACCAACTTTTCATGTAGTTTATCTTTGCTATGTAGACCTGTCAGCCCACTTCCAAATGTATTCCCTCCAGCATATGACAGACACATTGCAAACACTGTAACAAGTAACATTTTGGTCTCTTCCTTGCTAACATGAATGACTAAACAGTAATAACACAATCAATACCCATAATTTAAAGTTGCATGATCTTTTCTTTGTACTTTAGATCAGAAAGTGCCAAAACTATACTTTCAATGATAAAGTTTTTAAAGTTATATAAAACAAATAAGTACTCTTTAGCATGTACATGCTCTCGGGAGTTATAAAGTATGTTACTGTTAGTTCCCCTATGTGCTCTTACATGTTACGCTTTAAAATCTCAACTGTTCAATGTGTCATTTTGGTTTTGGCTGTTTAGAGATTGACTATTTTTAATTTATTCATTAAAATACATTTGGTTTTCAAGAGTGTTAATGCTTTTATATTTTAGGGTACAATGCTACCACCAAAGTGCTAATGGCCTTTCACTTGTGTGCACAGCCCTCTTCCTGTCCTCTGACTTCTCCTGGCAACCTCAGTTCTGCTGTTAGAGTCAAGATCTTGTTTTCTTTGGACGTTGTTTCTTTACTTGCACTTTCTTTATAGATCACAAGACAGTGTGAATTGGGGGAGGGGATTGGGGAAGGCTCCCAGTAGTGCTAGGAACCAGGGGCCATTCTGAGCAAGGACCTTGTTCTTTTAAAGTAGATACTCAGTGTATTTGTACTCCTTGAAATAATTACATATTTGATCATTAAAAAATAATTCAATAGTTAAATGTTGTATTTAAATAGGGATCAAAAACTACTCTTTTGGACCTCAGCTACATTTGTTTATTTTTGTTGCAGCTACACTCAACGGAACTGGAGCTTACTCCTGGCTCTGCAATCAAGGGTTTACTTCAGGCACTGCTTTGGGAACCCACACAAAGTGCTGGGGTTCAAACCTGGGTCAGCCATGAACAAAGCAAAGTGCCTTTCCCACTGTAATATCTCCAAAGTCCTGAGCTACTTAAAGAACAAGAATAAAATGAGTTATTTTACTCATTCTAATCTGAATGGGGAAAAGAATGAAGGTTATTGGTAGAATTTTTAATGACTTTCTTGAATTTTAGTTCACTATCATTACAAATTCAATAATGTTTCAGCTATTTAGAAAAACAATAAAGTTTTTATATTTAAAATTCAAAATATTTTATCCTTTTCTTTCATATTGTTTCTGAGAAGTACAAAGCATATTCTTTACAATAATTTTGATGTATCTGTTTCTTGTTATCAATTGTGTTTTCGAATAGTTCAAAGGTGAAACTCATTTTAAAATAAAACATCCAGAAATTAGGATATTAATTTTTAAGAACAGACACAGTATCAATGAACCAGACAGATTTTAAAGTAAAGCTAGAGATGAACTAAATGTTCACCTATTATAAGGTTCTTGATTTCTGACTGGATAACTCTCTTAATTAAAAAATCAAAATAATATCTGTTCAAAAACTACAACTGATATCAAGAAACAGACATCATAATTATTATCAAGAATGTGCAATAAAACCCTAGAGAAACAATTATATGGGAGAAAAGGAAAACAATATTCTCAATAAAATAGAAAAAACATTTAATGGGTGGAATCTGTTAATCTTGTGATAGATATGGAAATTAAGACAGAAAAGGGCTGCACATTTAAGCTTAATCGTATTAAAGTCTGATTGTGAAATTTGATTTCATGTGTCTGTAAATTCCATAAAATGTAATTGCTAGGCTACTTGAATTTTTACCCAATTTAGTTAAATTTCTGATAGTGAATAAGAGAGATGAAATACTGAAAGCTGTCCATGGGTCCATGAAAAACTAATATTGATTTGCTTTTGAGATGCTACAAAGTAAAGAGCTTTCTTGTTGCAGTACAAAACAGCTGTTTCTCTGTTATGAATGTGGAATCTCTTTGCTACACTTGCTAAACTTAATTACTTTTGCTACTAGAAAACTAGAAATAAAAGATAAATCAACAATACAAAATAATATGTTTAGAATTTCAATATAAACTTCTTTAAAAATCAGTTTAAAGCTATCAATGACATACTAAACACAATATAGCTCTAATATGCATTCTCATGAATGTATCTTTGATTATTTATAGAACCTAAATTGTTAGGTGAATTTTGAACATATTACTAAAAGAGAGACATCATTTGTGAATTATGAAGGTATAAATTTGTTTAACTTTACCTTGACTAAAACATAGATCCCTAAGTGTAATTAGAGCAATGTTTTTAAGATATAAATCTTTCCCAAAAAAACTAGCTTTAAATAAAACTGATTTGCCAACAGATCAAATACCCAATTATAGCTTTAGATAAAATTGAAACAGAAAAGAATTCCCATATTTAGTTGTACTAAAAACAATACAGATGCCATTTAATAAAAACAAGCTCCTTTTTGCCGTCTGCTACACAGCTTCATTTGATCAGACATATTGAAGTAAAGGTATTTTGTTTTGTTTTTTATACTCTCTGCTTATATAAAATTCATGTTTACTCCAAAATAGACACTACACATTTATAAACATATATATGTATATAAGTACATGTGCATAATCAATAAACTTACAGCTAGGTATGGATATAGAATTCAGTTTATTCTGGTAAATTTAGTAATCTGTGAGTAGGTTCCATTCCTCAAAATTACCCTTTATATGACTTTAGTCCAGTCTTAAAGACTACGTTTTAGGACTGCATAGCAGGGAGTGTGTTTGCCTTGCACTTGTCTGACCCGGGTTCAATCCCTGGCATGCCATATGGTCACCCGAGCTCTACCCATATACTCAGTGAATTATATACTCTTAGAAGTTTAACCATAGCTTTCTTTCATACTAAAAAAGAGCATTTATATTTGCTTCAATATTCATATAGTTGACATTTCTTTGACTCATCACCTGCTGGTTATTTTAATGATATTTTTTGTATATTCCTAAATTGGCACTGAATTATCCAGTAATATTTGCTAGTCCCTAGATGCTATCATTGTAAGCTCACTGGACAAAGACTGATACCTAATTTAGTTATTATGCACTTTCATTTATTCAAGACTCCAAATTTACTATTTTGTTCCACTTCTGGAATCTGAGAACACCTTCAGGTTTTCTAGGATAAAAGTTAAATATATTTCAGCTAATAAATTGAGCAACATCCATGATTTTATGTCTTAATACGAAGTTTTATGTCTTAAGATTTTATGTCTTAAGGCGAGGTTTTCCCATTAAATCTGAGAACAAAGAGGCAAATAGTAAAAAGCAAAATCCTTACTTTTTACATGAAGAATGATAATTTTTAAAATGCTTTAAATGATGACATCCTTAACAATGAATCATTGTTACATTATTATTATTCTTGGAGGATACAGTACAAAAGATTGATAAGAAGAGCTTCTCGATATGTAGCTGTAGCTTGTCTGATTTACTGAATGAATAAAATATGCTTGAACTCTAGAGGTTGATACTTAAATTTCAAATTATACTGAATCTCTTTTTCAGATTTTTTCTGATAATAGAATATAAAACTTACAATGAAATGATTATCTTTACTATGTTTAAATTTCAACAAAAATAAGTGTGATGCATGTATGTATATTTTTTTAATTCTTAAACAGAAAAAGCAGAAAAGGTTTTTCTAATTGTTAATATACTAAATATTACTAAGGAGTAAAATATGCATAGTAAGTGTAACTAGAACTTATTTTAAATGAAAGCATCAAGAAGCTAGGATATCAACTTTTAAGAGTAAACAGTATGAATAAACTAGACTGATATTAAAGTAGAAAGCTAGAGATGAACCAAGTGTTCACCCATAATAATGCTCTGGCTTCTTACAAGATAGTTGTCTTGATTCAAGCAAAGAGAGAAGGGAACACTATATGAGCATCAAGGTTTATAGTCAAGTTTATATTATAGTACCAGAATTAATAAAATTCAGTATCCAAAACAACAAAAATATACAACAAAAATACACAATTAGTTTAGAAATCTAGTGCAAAAAGTTAAAATACGCAGCAATATACGCTGTTGAATTATGTAATATAAAAAATGTGTGACACATATGTATATGAAAATTGAGAGAAGTCTGGAGCATCATGAAAAAATCAATCAGGAGGGAGCTAGTATTTGTTATTTATGTCTCAGATAAAGAATACAAATGTAGCCATTTCAAACTTTTTTAGAAAAGAAGTTACTTCTTCTAGACTAATTTATATCAGACTAATTTATATTAGAATTTATTCTGATATAAATTACAGATAAGAGAGCAGAAAACCTCATGCTTCGGTGTATTTTGTTTCAAGTAACATCACTGACCAGTCTTACTGATGTCTTTCCTAGTGACCTTCCCTGGCATCTCACACGCCCTGCAAACTTACCCTTAGATTCCTTCTCATTAGGCCAATTCCCAATCCTTGTTTGCTCTTAACACATAGCAGATCTCACCCAGAAGAGTCATTAAAATCTTTTGGTTTATTCATTAAAACCACTAACCGTTAACTGCCATTGTTAATCAAAAGAAACATAGTATGACCCTGCCTATTCTACATTTATAAAATCTGCTATAAGGGAAAAGGAAGAACACATTATTTTTTAAAGTTATTTATTAAGCATATTTTATTTAATTATTTATTTATTTGCTTTTTGGGTCACACCGGCGATGCTCAGGGGTTACTCCTGACTCTGTACTCAGGAATTACCCCTGGCGGTGCTCAGGGGACCATATGGGATGCCGGGGATCGAGACCCAGACCTGCACAGGCCGGCGTGCAAGGCAAATGCCCTACCCACTGGGTTATCGCTCCTGCCCCAGAACACATTATTTCTATATTTTTCTACAGACATGTCATCTCATCTCTTAACATAACTTTAACAATTGAAGACATCAGCAATAGATGGCCTTTTTTAACTATGATGGAAGATACACTGTGCAATGACATAGCACCTTGGAATCCCATAGGGCTGGGCAGGCCAGTTGGATTCATCCTGGAATTTAAGATTCTCTCCCATAGGTTTCACTAGTAAGACTGCCATCAGACCAGGCTAGGGTGTTTATAGTTCCACCTGAATATTAGAGACTGATTCAAAAGATGACAAAGTGGTTTTTAGGAGTCACTCATCCCTCAGCAAGGTACCAATTTAAAAGGCCCCATTTACGTCATCCTTGTGATGGCTTGGTTAAAGGGATAACAAAGATAACTTTTTGCAAACATGCTATGAACCAAATCTATATAAATTATCCCCTTTATTCTTGCAAACAACCTTACACAGTTGGTGTTACAGAATGTGTAATGTGTAAATGTTTAATGGTGTTACACATTTTATAGAAGAAGAAAATAAAATTTCTGTGAGGCTAAGTGATCTCCTCAAGGTCACATAGCTAAAAATAAATGTAGAAAAACAAAACCCAAACCCAGATAACCCTATCTAATTTCCTTGTCTATTTTCTTAGATTTCTCTCTCCTATATATGCTCTTGGGGCAAGGAGAATGGTTTAGCAAATAAACATTTATTCAAATGAAAAAAACAATAGTCATATTTTAATATAATTTTAAGGATTTTATATTCTAAAAAAATGTACCAACAATTATTCTCTACTGTTATATTTAGAAGTCACTTGGTCACTTGATCACTTGAATCCCATTATTTATCGATTTACTCGAGCGGGCACCAGTAATATTTCCATTGGACCCTATCACGTGCCAATGTAGCCCAATGGCATCTGGTTGATTCAGGAATACAAAGAGCCTCAAATTGTTCCCTCAGGGTCTTGACAAGGAAGTCTGACCATCTTGTGGGTGGGCAAACACATGATCTTTTTAACATCCCATGGGAGCCAGTTGGTAACAGCTCTAGTCCAGCGGTCATCTCCAAATAGCATTACTTGTCCAGCCCATCTGATTTTCGATGCCTTGGCAAAAGAGACAGCATCCCTGATTCTGGAATACCGATGGAGGTCAGAACTCCGGATTCCTTCTCTCACTTGAGTGAGGCATGATATTCCAAGCATAGCTCTTTCGATAACTCTCTGGGAGACACGAATAGCATTCTCATCCTGCTTTCATAGGGCCCAGGTCTCTGAGGCATATATTAATGCAGGGAGAACGGTGGAGTCAAAGAGATGTGCCCAGAGCCGGAGGTTCTTTGTCCTTTTTAGCTATATCTTCGATGCCTTTGAAGGCATTCCATGCCACTGTCTTCCTCCTGTGCAGCTCAGGTTTTAGGTCGTTCATCATGTTGACTTCTCAACCTAGGTACACATAACTGCTGCATTCAGAGATGTCTGTTCCATTGAGAGTGAATGGGGCCTCTGGAACTAGTTCATTTTTCATAAACATAGTTTTCTTTAGATTCAGCTGTAGACCTATCTTTCCACATTCTCGGTCGAAGTTAGCCAGCATTTGTGCCGCTTGGCTAATGTTTGGTGTTATTAGAACAATGTCATCAGCGAAGCGGAGGTGGTGTAGTTGCCGACCATCTATCTTCACTCCCATTCCTTCCCATTCTAATTGTCGCATGATGTTCTCGAAGGTGACGCTGAAGAGTTTTGGTAAATGGTATCACCCTGTTGAACCCCTCTTTTGACATCAATGAATACCCAGTAACAAAAAATATTTAGAAGTAACCAGCTTTAATATAAATCTTTGGAGGCCAATCCACATCTTTTTTATGTTGGTCGTTTTTTTATGGTGGTTTTACGTTTGGTCTGGTTGGGGTGCTTTTCAAGGGTGGTGGTGTGGGTTGGTGTTGGGGTTGTGGTGTTTTTGGGTTTTTTTGGGCTCCCATTTGGGGTGGTTTTTGGGGCCGTTTATGGGGGGTGGGTTTTTGGGTTTTTTTTTTTGGGTATTTTTTGTGCTCTTTTTTTCTTGGTGGTGGTTTTTTGGGTTGGTTGGGGTTTTTTTTTCCCAAAAACATGTCTACTATCAATTATCCTCCCAAATACTCAAATTATACATCTACTGCTTTGCTTTCAAAAAATCAGTATGTTTAAAATGACAGAAAAAAATGCACTATACAATTTTTCTCCAAAGAAATAAATTTTAAGTAATTGCCAGAAAAAACCAAAGTGATTAATAAAGAATTATCTCACAGATTAAGGTTGGGTATGTTCCTTCTAATGTTCCTTTAGTTTCACCTGGGTTCAAGGAAGTAGCATTGCAAACAAATGTGGCACTAGGGCCTCATTTCCTTGCAGGGGGTCTTTATGCAACTGTGAAATACAATTAAAATATAAAACTTTGTTCAATATTCAAATAAAATGTAATCGGTACTTCTGAATTATTCTATATGAAATTCAGTAGGATAGTAGAGACTAGTAGCTAGTATCAGCAATTAGGTCCATCTATATATAACTATGTATTCAAATAACATCAAAAGTAGGAAGTAATTATCCATATTTTATAAATGAGTACAAGTATACAGGCATACTTAATCATTTTATCTTACTCATATTAAAATATAGACATATACAGATATATTCTATATTCCCAGTGAAGTATATCTTAATAAGATAGATTCCATGTAAATGACAGCTTTAATAAACAAGCTTGCCCTTTTCTTCTCATTAACTACAAAAGTAACAAGCTCATTAGAGATTAGCTAACAAGTACCACAACTGCTGATAAAAATCTGAAGAATATTTTATTCCAATTCATTGATGTTTGACCAAAATTAAACAAATGTCTATTTAGATATAAAATTCCTAGTTGACTAAAACTCATTCTAGTTAAAGAATCCATTAACAGTTATCCAGCTCATCATCTTCTTGCCTTTTAAATGTCTTTTTACTTCATGGAATCTGTAAAGATAGTCACTATCACAACATTGCCATCATGACCACCCACAGATCAAAAATAATCAAGTCTGGCAGAAGCTGTTGAGTGGTCAAAAACTTTTTATGGTATTTCTGATAGAACCTGGATTTGACCAAGTCTGGTCTAAGATCAGTGTGGTCTCATGTCCCTGATTTTTTAGAAAATAACAGCTCTATAACTCTTCCTAAAACATGATTTCAACCAATTGAGTCATTCTTTAACTCTAAGAAGTAGAACCTTTATTAAGCAAGACAAATCCTCTTGGGCCTAGAGTGATAGTATAATCAGTAGGGCATTTGCCTTGCAAGTGGCCAACCCAGGTTCTATCCCAGCACCCATTATTGTTCTCTGATTGCCTCCAAGAGTGTTCCCTGAGCACACAGGCAGGAGTAAGCCCTGAGTACAGTTGAATGTGACCCTGCTCTCCACTAAAAAAAGACAAATCCTTTAATGAATTTCCACTTTTATTTAACAACTGTATTAGTACTGGGCCAGAGAAGCAGATCAGTGGTAGAGCATTTGCTTTATATGCCAGAGTCCACTGTTCAAATTCCAGGAGTGAAAAAAAAACTTTAAGTGATCTAGAGGTTAGGGAAAATTCAATCTGACAAATCAAACTTTTGCATCAAATTTTTCTGTTACAGGTTTAGTCATTATGCTGTTTAAACCTGTCTTGGTTCTGAAGATTAAAAAAGAACACTTAAGACCACCAAGCTAACACCTTCAATGGAGTCTGGTATCTATGTAATTAATTCTTCCAGGATATGTTAATATTCCCATCACTGGAAGACCAAATCTGAATTAGATAGGTGTGTGTAACCTTATTAGACTGAGAGAACTAATGAATTCCTAATTTAGAGTAATAAACTGATTCAAGGGTATCACCAGGGAAATTCTATTTTTATTCAAAGATCTTGACTCCTCCATAAAGAAGTTCAAGCATAGAAATACATTGCAATACATTGTCAGAGTTTAGATTAAGGAGAGGTATATGATAATTATCATAAAATTTCCCCAAATTGGACAATTTCACTTGTGTAGTCCAGCAAATTTTCAAAGGACAACTAATCTATACTTTTCTAACTCTTTTATAGAATTGGAAAGAAAGGAAAATACCCAAAAATAGTCTAAAAAGTCATATTTACCCTGATTCTTAAACTGACACAGGGCATTCACCCAGAAGAAAACTTATACTAATAATATAGCTATGATGAAAATAAATTTAAAAATATTCTTAGCTATATACTAGAACATCAAATGTAATTGTACTAGTAAGTAATTACACACTAAGGTCAACTGGATTTATTCCAGGGATAAAAGGATGGTTCAACATACCTATATCAAGAACATAATGTACACTATCAACAAAATGAAGAAAAAAAATTATATAATCATCTCAAAGGATGGAAACAAAAGGCATATAACAAGATTTAACATCATTTCATGTTAAATAAACTCAGTGAAATGAGTACAGAGGAGAGATTCATCAATATGACAAAGACTATTGGAGATAGTACAGGATTTAACGTGCTTGTCTTAGATACAGTGAACACTGTTTCATTTCTTAGCACCACATAGAGTTCCCCGAGCACTCTTACAAATTATCCCTGAGCAAAGAGCCAGTAACAAGCCCTGAGCACAGCTGATTGTGCCCCTACAACCTATCAAGAACAATCAAAAATCATCTGACAGCTTTTCCTCTAAAAAATAAGGGAAAATACATGCATGGAAACAAAACTGAAAAGTAAAATAGCCATCATTTAATTATGAGATAACATACATTTAAAATACTCCCTAGGACTGGTTAGAAATCACAAATGAATAGAACTAAGTCAAAAGCTGACTCCAGTGGCAAGAGAAGTAAAAGAAAAACTGAGCACATGTTGCCACCTCAAAGGAAAAACATATGTGCATGGCAAAAGAAACCCTCATAAAAACAAAAAGACACCCAGGAGACACCCAGGACAGGGTCGTGGCTGAGCAAGAGAACTCATATCTACCCTGAGTGAAGACAGGGTTTCATCCCCAACATCACCACCAATAATAATAAATGTGACCTTTAGTGAAGTGAATGTGGGAAGATATTTGCATATCATAAATCCAACAAGGGATTGATATTTTCAAAATATAAAAAGAACTTGTAAAGCTCAATTTTAAAAAGGCAGGCCAATAAAGAATGGACAGACTATATGAATAGTGACTATCAAAGAAGACATACGGATGGTCAACAGGCTCATGAAACCATGTTCATTATCTTGGATTATTAGAAAATACAAATCAGGGCCAGAGTGACAGGCCTGTGGGTAGGGCGTTTGCCTTGCATTTGGCCGGCCAATGTTGGCCTGGGTTTAATCCCCAGCATCCCATATGGTCCCCCGAGCTCTGCCAGGAGTGATTCCTGAGTGCAGAGCCAGGAGAAACCCCTGAACATTGCCAGGTGAGCCAAAAAAAAAAAAAAGAAAAGAAAATACAAATCAGAACAATAATTAGATATTATCTCACATTTGTGAGGTTGCCTATTACCTAAAAGATGATGAATAAAACATGTCAGACAGAGAGAACAGAACACTAGTAATCTGTTATTGGGAATGTGAGTTATAGCAATTTAAAAAATCCTTCCATAAATGATAGAAATACCATAAAATATAAAAATTAAAACCTCATAGGATTACTTTATTCCACTTCTGCACTTTTTTTTCCTAAAACACAAAAGCAGTCATTTGAATGACTTTATGTGTCCTTCTACATTTTATTGCAGCACTATTCACAATAACCAGGAAATGGAAATCACTAAAGTACTTGCTGACTAATGATACATAATGCATTTACACACAACAGTTTACATTCTAGATACAAAGAAAGATCAAATGCTTCCATTAGCATTAGCAAGGATGGACTTAGTGATTCTGTACATAGTAAAAGTCAGATGGGTAAAGACAAATAGCATGCCATACCTATTTACTCATATGTGACATGTAGATAAAATAACCACACAATCAAAGCTAAATAAATTAACCCGAAAGTTTTGAAGTCTAGGATCAATTAGTGGCTACTCTGAAGAGCAGGAGAATTGGGCCAAAACGATAGTATAGAATATAAGGTGTTTGCCCTGCAAGAAGACAAACAATGGTCTATCTTCAGCACCCCAACACTGACAGAAATGATGCCTGAACATAGAGTCAGTTGAGAGAGAAACAGAGAGAGGGCAGAGACAGTGACAGACAGAGAAGAAAGCACTAGGAGAGGTGAGGTAAGGCATCATAAATCAGTACACGGGTCACACAACCCCAGGCTGATTTTCAGTGACTCACCTCTGAAACAGTCTTAAAACACTGTCACTTCAATAAAAAATGAGTTTGAACATTAGTATGTCAATAGGTAAGTTATTACAATTATCAATTCAAAATTTAAATAAAGATGTCTGAATTTAATTTTTGCTAACTGTAAAGTACAGTCAGATTAAAACCAATACATACTTCCTTGCCCATTGCACTGTGTCTATGAAATCTACTTTTGAGTCCTTTAATCACCTGAGATTATCTAAGTATTAAAACAAACACATACACAGCTTTATTCTTCTACTATTAAACAGGTATAACAAATAAAAGTACATTATGGCAGAATGCTGTAGATCCCAATTCATTCATTTTTCTGCTTTTCTGCCCGCATAGTTTGATAGTATAATTACTTCCTTTCTAAAAGTTTATTTAAAATTCCTAACTTGGTCTAATACCACATGCCTATATATGCTTTGTGTTCTAATAAGTTCATTGGATACCAATTAGGCTATCTTATTCTAGAGTTCTAGAATCATCAATAAAATAAAATACACAGATGACACTTTATTCCCAAACATTCAGTCAACTCCTTTCATCAAAATCCCAAAATATTTCACTTACACAAGGCATTTTTGCTAGATGCATTCTACATAAAAATAAAATATCTTCAATATAAACATTCAGGAGGCTAGAAGGTTGATTTGGAAGGCTAAAATACATATCTACATAATGTTAAATGGAAACCCATACCCTGATTATTGCTGCAGAGCAACTGGGAAGGTTTGTTTTGTAAATTTCATGCCAAGCTTCTGAAGTATGCACCCTACACTTCTCCACACATAATTCAATATAAACACTTTTCTTCTGACAGACATTTTGAAAGATCAAAGTGCAGAACAAAGGCAAAGAGCGACAAGAAGTGCGAGTTCTGTACCATAGAGATGAACGGATGGATTAAGCAGAAAATTCATGATGACACCTTGGACCTGCAGAAGTGGTTCTGTTTATGTGATTACAGTTTCAATGCTTTGGAGACCCAAAGCTCTATACAGCAATTTTTGTCTATGCTCCTACAAGAAACCCTGCAATATTTCAACAAGCTCATCCATCAATGCCAATCAGTGCAATTCACCTGACATCTCATTATAGTTTTTAAGCAACTGGATGTCATCTAGAAGAGGACAAATAGTTCATTACACCAATCATTATGGACCAAATAGAACCCTTATGCAAAATGCATCAAAAGAAATCCAGTGTATTGCCAGCTAGGGCTAGATAAAAGTCAAACAAAATAAACTGACTATTGTGGAATTTGCTTCTTACAGAGCACAATGATTCAATTGCCTCACATTTATGATTTACAGTCATATTATGAGAAGCAGTGTTGAGCTTGCTAAACAAAAAAAATATGGTTTGCAGAGAGAAATTAGATTAGGAGTGAAGTTTTAACTACATGGGTTTCTCTGATCTAGAAGAAGAAAAAAGGAAGAATTTTTTTGGTTCACTTGCTGGAGTTCAATATTTTCAGCAATTTCCAGCCACCTTCTAAATTAATGTTTTCAGCAGTGTCGCATGCCATCATGTTGATTTCAGAATATGGCAAAACATCAAAATACTGGCCAGTGTTACTCCTTTCACTGCTAGCTTGAAAGAATATGCAATTAATTACAATGCAGATTTATGGGATTCTAACTAGAACCACACTGACTAGCTTGCTCATGAGTACAGGAAGAAGGTAGCCCACATGGGACTTCAAGAACCTACAGGACTACATACACAATGGCTTGCGGGAAATAAATTATTTTCTTAATAGCTAGTGTTCTGATGTATTAAAATTTAAACTTTCATCCTTTTCAGCATCATTATCTGCACAGACAAATTACACTTGGTGCTACATCCAGCCCAAAAAAAGAAACAGCGGACCAAAAGAATTTAAACTTTGATGGTGATATGCTTTGAAGTTACACGCACACACACACACACACACACACACACAGAGTGCATTGGCAGAGGGAGGGAAAGTTGACCTTTTAATTTGTTCCTACCTTAGAATGATTTAAAGATTCCCTATAAAACTTTTTCCTCTCAGAGCAACGGTTACCCTGTTGCAAGCAATCCCATTTTAGGGTGATGGCAAGGACAGACTCAGAGAGCAACACAATTCTCCCTTGCTTCCTCTGGAGTCTCTCATTGCTCTAACAGGAAAAGCTTTTCAGGACTTAAAGACTTCTTGCATTGCATCATTATAAAAATACTTTAGAATCACAATATAGCTATCTCGAGTTAATCGACCTCAAGAACACCTCGTTTAGGAGCAATTTATTCTAGACTTAATTAGAAATTTCATTGAAGGAATCAATACATTGAACTGACTAGATAAGAAGTTCAAGATAAAGTAATCTTAGACTTCCAAGGTAAGGCCACAGACTTAAGAGAATTTAACAGAGAAAGAAAGAAAAGAAACTGAAAGAAAATAGTTGAGAGAACAGATCTGTAATCTAATCTTCTCAACACATTTTCAGATAATATGATAAGCATCCTATAACAAAAGTCTTAATACTGACAGAAAATGATTTAAATAGCTAATTGATCTTTTCTTCAACCTGATTTAACTGAAAGGGGATTTCTAAGTGAAAATTATTTATATGTCAGTATTCTGTTGCTATGTGAGATAGATGGACTTAAAATAATTTATTATCAAGAGCATACTCTTTTATTTTATTTCTAATTAATAAAAGGAACACAGTACACTCTAGTCCGTATTTTGGATAGTGATATGAAGAGAAAGGCAATAATTTTTATATCCATCAAATGAAAGATACTGAAGTAGAGGAACAGGGAAAATTTTAAGCAAAATGTCACATAAATAAAGAGTGTCAGTATATAGCCAAGAAGTCTATTTGCAAACACTGAAGAACTGACTTAGTTGATTTCTGTTCTGCTTTGCTTTGTTTTGCTTTTGCTCTGTTTCTGGAGTTTTGGCCCACACCCAATAACAGTTGGGGGCTACTCCTGATTCTGTGCTCAGCGGTGACTTTTAATAGTGCTCGGGGACCTGTATGTGATACAGGGGATCAAATTACAGTCGGTGGTGCATGAAAGGCAAACACCTTAACTGCCGCGCTATCTCTTTGGTGCCAGTAAATTTTTCACTAGCAGATGGAAATAAAGAATAATTTATAATTACTGTGTCTAGATATTTATCCTGAATTTTGTTAGTTATATACTTAAAGCATAAAACACTGGTCTATGTAGTGAATTCAACAAGATAAGTCTGGCTATTACTTAGGAGTACCACACAGAGACAAATTCTTTTTCTTCTTGACCAATAGTAATGTGACAGTTTCCAAAATCCTAAACATTCTTTCTTCTTCATTAACACTTAAGCAAATCATTATAAATCTTAGATAGTGTAAAATATTAAATCATAATAAACAGTAAAAAATGACACAATGGGGGAAAATAAGGCATGAAACTAAATTGACAACTGATGTCCTTTTTATTTATTTTGCTTTTTGGGTCACACCCGTCAATACTCAGGGTTACTTCTCAGTCTGCTCTCAGTAATTACTCCTGGAAGTTCCCAGGGCATTATATGGGATGCTGGGGATTGAACCTGGGTCAGACAGATGCAAGGCAAATGCTCTATCCGCTGTACAACAGCTCTGAACCCTTGATGTCCTTTTTTCTTTCTTTAGTAATTTTCTTTGCTTTTTAGGGCAAAATACATTTTCTAGATTGTTTTCTTTGGGGGTGGACACAACTGCTGATGCTCAAAGTTTACTACTTGCTCTTTGCACAGGAATCATTCCTGGCAGTGCTCTGGGGATGGGGTGCAAGGAACTGAACCCACGTTGGCTGAGTACAGGGCATGTCCCTTATCCTCTGTATTACCTCTCCACCTTCAAGTGGAAGCACATGATAATATTGAAACAGGAAGGGGGCAGATTGCAGGGAGGCTCTTGCAAATGAATTTCATGTAAATTTGAAAAGAAACAATATTGTTTTTAAAACATGATCTAAAAAGGAGCTCCTGCTACCACAGCCTGAGCGCAGATTTTGGATCCCCAGCTGAAGCCCTAAGGCTGGGCTAAAGAACCCATCTCAATATGAAGGCACAAGAACCCATAAAGAAACCATCAAAGGACGAAGGCACAGTCTTTCCTGGATAATGCCAGACAAGGCTGTAAAGCAGGCCTCGCAAAGACCAAGGTTGCATTCCTTTCTTGAAATCACACTGGTCGACTCTGGGCATACGACTTCTCTTCTTTACGGAGCACTCTGAGGGATTGCTCATATCCCAGGCTGGGTATGTGTAAGATTTTTTCCCCCCTTGCTGTCATTCTGCTCCCTCCTCTGTTTGACACTCTCCCTCCGCTCATACATCCTAAGCATTTAAGGAAACTAAGACTTAAATAAACTTACTTTACTTCACTCTGTCATCTCAAAAATCTTTTCTGCTAAAACAGACCAAAAATCTGGAAAACCCTGGTAAACACACAGGCTTTCCTGCCCACCCTGGAAGAGGTCACTTGAGTTTTAACAGGCCTGTACTTCCAGGTTGAGGTGAGCCTCCTGGAGGGCCTGGCGATACCATCACCCCAGTGATATTCCCCTTCTCTGTGTGCTCCCCAGGCACCCAGCAACAGAAACATGTAATAGGCAAAGATCTCATCAACTGAATCCATTTAGGTCCAGGAGAAAAAAAATCTAATCAGGTTTTCAATATGCAGCAAATTTTATATAAAGCAATGAATGGCAGCACTGGAGACCACAAGTTGTTTTGGGATACCTGGTCAACAAATGGACAACAAAAATGAAATAACAACCACCTTATATATGCCTGGGTTGGACAAACAGCTCAAGAGACCATGGACTGAGCAAATATGTTGGAGGCCCAGATCTAGCTCTGACACTGCAGCAATGACCCAGAAGCGCTGAAGGCCACCCCTGCACACTGTGGGGCATGGCCAAAAAAAATTTTACTAGAGGACTAAAAGTTAAAAAGGGATGAGTACTTTATATTTATAATAAAACAGGAAGCTATGCCATTTCATAGGAACAATTTTAAAGTCAGAGGAATATTAAATATTAAAGAAAATACTCAGCGGGTAGGGTGACTGCCTTGCACGCGGCTGGCCTGTGCCGGCCCGGGTTCGATTCCTGGCATCCTATATGGTCCCCTGAGCACCGCCAGGAGTAATTCCTGAGTGCACAGCCAAGAGTAACCCCAGAGTGTTGCCGGGTGTGACCCAAAAAGCCAAAAAAAAAAAGAAGAAAATACTAAACTTTAATAAAGTTAAAGCTAAAAAACAATTGAAGTTAAAAACCAGCAGCTATCAAATGAAATTATAAGGCCAAAAGGGCTATTAATACAGGAAAAGATATATAGGCAATAAAAATAACACAATTGGTAGTAGATTTTTCCAATAACTTTTGTGCTGATAAAAATAATTTCAAGAAAAATCAAGTTTTGTATTTCCTATGGAAGAAAAATCTCTATAGGATGAACTCATGAACAGCTACTCAACTTCATGGCAATCAAGGAGGATCCCACAGATGACAAAAATCTAGAGCTGGGGACAGTAGAGCAATAGAGTCTCAGCTACTCCTAATAAGCATATAAATGAGTTCCAACCACTTGTGAAAATAATGCATAACTCATTAAAAAGTTTTTCATACAAATGTGAACAAGTAACGGTCCTATGAGTCAGCAATTCCACTTCCAGTCATAGCATGCAAAGTACTACTCATATATCAGGAACCACACAAGCAAGTTTAAGAATTTAAAATAGCATAAATGTCTATTAAGAAATAATTGATCATCCATGGTTTAGTCTAGTAATAAAATATTAACGCTAACTAAAAAATAAATTCCAGCTTTCAAAATAACCTTCAGATGCATTTTACACCAATATTTGGTGTGAAGAGGTAGTTGTAGATTATTCATCATAATGCATTGCTTATAAAGCTCTAAAACAAATACAACTAAACTAAATGCTGTTTGGGAACATAAACAGATATAGTGCCTTTTTTAGAAAAAACAAATGTGCATGAGTGTTGCAGTACACCTTTCCAGAGCCTCTGCATCTGGCCTGGAGTTGCCTCCTGCAGGTCACTTTGTAGACAGGAGGAGGACAGTTTGAATGTGGCAGTTTGATCACTTGATCACTTGAATCCCATTATTCATTAATTTGCTCGAGCGGGCGCCAGTAACATTTCCATTGGACCCTATCACGTGCCAATGTAGCCCAATGGCATCTGGTTGATTCAGGAATACAAAGAGCCTCAAACCGTTCCTTCAGGGTCTTGACAAGGAAGTCTGACCATCTTGTAGGTGGGCGGCCACGTGATCTTTTGACATCCCGTGGGATCTAGTCGGTAATGGCTCTAGTCCAGCGGTTGTCTCCAAATCGCATTACATGTCCAGCCCATCTGATTTTCGATGCCTTGGCAAACGAGACAGAGTCCCTGATTCTGGAATAGCGATGGAGGTCAGAACTCCGGAGTCCTTCTCTCACTTGAGTGAGGCGTGATATTCCAAGCATAGCTCTTTCGATTCCTCTCTGGGAGACCCGAATAGCATTCTCATCCTGCTTTCATAGGGCCCAGGTCTCTGAGGCGTATGTTAATGCAGGGAGAACTGTGGAGTCCAAGAGATGTGCCCGGAGCCGGAGGTTCTTTGTTCTTTTAGCTATTTCTTCGATGCCTTTGAAGGCATTCCATGCCGCTCTCTTCCTCCTGCGCAGCTCAGGTTTTAGGTTGTTCATCATGTTGACTTCTCGACCTAGGTACACATAACTGCTGCATTCAGAGATGTTTGTTCCATTGAGAGTGAATGGGGCCTCAGGAACTAGTTCTTTCTTCATGAACATTGTTTTCTTTAGATTCAGCTGTAAACCTATCTTTCCACAGTCTCTGTCAAAGTCAGCCAGCATTTGTGCCACTTGGCTAATGTTTGGTGTTATTAGAACAATGTCATCAGCGAGCGGAGGTGGTTTAGTTGCCGACCATCTATCTTCACTCCCATTCCTTCCCTTTCTAATTGTTGCATGATGTTCTCGAGGGTGTCAGTATATCTGATCATATATTCTATTCTGGCTGGTATATTCTCTCATGCTTCCACAATCATTGTGGGACTGGCTAGATGTTACCAGTATATTTGCTTGGTGTTGGATCTCTAAGTAATTAGACCAGAGAGAAATGCTGTTTACCTCCAAGCAAGCAAGCATGGCTCTCTGATAACTCAAAGCTAATATACAGAACAACCATAAAGCAAAGACAAGACTCTTGTGAAGGCTTGGAGAAATATTTAACGGGCTATAGTATATTTTTTGGCACAGATACAATTCACCTCAGAAATTCCTCTCTACTCTGCAAACGCTTTTCCTCTGCAGATCTTGGCTTGCCAACATTAACATATCAAAGGGCCTAGGTGAAGTCCAGGGAGAAATTACCTGAGGTCATTTGACCCTGGTGGTTTTTTATAGGAGAGGAAGGTCAGCTTTTCCAGGGATAGGAAACTAGCCTGCTTCCTTTCTCGAGCTCTCTCGGGCACTCTCTCCTTTTCCCCTTTTCTGCTGGCTCTGATTTACAGTCTCCTCTCTGCAGGTCCTTAACGCTGGTGGCTGCCATCTTGGCCTACACGAGGCCAGGGCCCAGCTGAAAATCCTAAACTCAGGATTTTTATTATTGCTGATTTGTATGCCAGACCCTGTGTTAAGTAAAGAATTTTGAAACTTCACCGGATTCTTGTATCTTTCTCCATCCGCTGGCCACTGATTCCCTGGAACAGAAGGGGATCGTGACCCTGCTCCCAGATTTTGTGTGGGGCACTGCAGCATTTCCCCCAGATGAGAAAGGCTAACTTGGTGGATAGCAGTTATGATGAATTGAATTAACATAAAACACAAAGCACTGCTTGATTACTTTTTTTTTGGCTTTTTTTGGGGTCACACCCGGCAGCGCTCAGGGGTTACTTCCTTGCTCTTTGCTCAGTAATTACTCCTGGCAGTGCTAGGCAACCATATGGGAAGCCGGGGATCAAACCCGGTTGGCCACATGAAGGCAAAGACCTTACCCACTGTGCTATAGTTCTGGCCCCTGGTTACATATTTTAGGGGTAATATGTGGTTGACGACTCTATTTTATTATGAATAATGACTCATATATTCCTTGAGATTTGTAAAGCCTCATGTTAAAAATCAAATACGATTGCATTTTTTCTGTCAAGACTTTATGAAATAAAGTGATTGTATATCTGATACGTTGGTTAGTACATAGTCTTTACTAATTTTTATGTCATTCAAACTTCAAAATGACAGATTTGAAAATCTGGTATTAGCTCTTTAAATACAGGAAGAACTGGTAACCTAGTCCACTTTTTCTTTTAAAATATTTATTATACCACTGTAAGATATACAATTACAAAGATGTTCATGTTTGGGTTTCGGTCATACAGTGTTCCAGCATCCATCCCCTCCACCAGTGCCCATTTCACACCACCAATGTCCCCGATTCCCTCCCCAGCCTGCCTCTATGGCAGGTTCTTTATCTGTTTCTCTCTTTTTTGCAAGTTTAAAAACTCAGTGAAGCAAAACAGAGAGTGCCATCTCTGATTCCATTGTCCCTAATCAGCTTGATTTGTCCATTTATAGTCACTCTAACTCCCCGGACTGTCTAAGTTTGCCATTCTGTAGAACGTTCTGCAATTTGTTATGGATGTCTCAGAATGACAGACATATTTATATATATATATATATTATTTCTTCTCTTGGCTTATCAGTGATTGTTGTTCTTCTTTGGTGCCCATCTATTACTTATGAATAAAGAAACACAGCATATTTGAATGGATTCTTCAGGTGAAAAATAAATATACACAGCAGAAAATAAAGTGGAACAAATTTTGAAGACAATGAAATCTACATGACAAAAATTTCCTATTAATTCAAGTCACCAAGTATGTCAATAATTTTCCATTTTAATGGTTTTTAAGCAGAATAAAGATACCAATATATAGAAGTGACTAACTAAAAGTATATTTTAAATAAAAATGGATAGTTCATTAGAACTTGAACAGAATGAAATATAGTCATTTGTCTTAGAAACCAAGTTTTAATTTTTTAAGTTGCTAAGATCGAGAGCTGCCTGTGGTAAGGTCTTAACAGTTCTGCTAAATAATGTCATCGTATGTCAGCAATGTATATTCCTGAATTTTCTTGATGAATAAAAAGGGAAAGGTAGCTGCGGAATTTATACTGCCCACCATTTGGCTCTCAGTTCTGCTCATTTGGATGTCATTCATGTGAAAATTCATTAGTCAAAGAGGGTCTTGGCTGAGTGTGACTGAAAGACAAGAGCTCATGAAAGAGAAAGTTTAAATCTTGGTAGACATTGTAGTATGGTATTTCAGGGCAGAGAATTTCCATTGAAACAAATCCTAGTTTTTACATCCAAACCATTTAAAAGGATCTGTAAATCTTATTCCCAAGGAAAGGTTACTAAGTCATTATTTTCTTCTCAACACTTAAAAAGGATATTGCCAGCTAAAACCTGACCCGCTCTGGGCTGAAAATAATTCCTCCTCTTTCAGGAATCACTTGGTAAAAGATTTGTCAATTTTGAAGAAGTCTTGCTCACAAGCATTCAGGAGAACATCAACCATGATTAATTTTTCCTTCACATAGCACATAGAATAATGAAAGAAATAGAGAAAAAGAGTCAAATTAAAGTCCTGGGGAAAATAATGTGAAGACCCATTTATCTTTTCATTGTTTAATCACCTTATTTCAGGACTGCTTCAGATACTCAGAAGATTTGAAGTGAAAGAAACCGAATAGAACAAAAAAAACTGATAAGAAATCAACAAAATAATCCTCAAGCACTATTGTTTAATATCTCTTGAGCTTTATTGGATTCCTTATTATTCCAATGGAAAAGAGAAGGAGATTGATTTATTTTTTCTAGAAAAGATTTAGAAAACCATTCACAAAGCTAAACAGCTAATACATAATATTTTTAGAATTCTAAAATATACATTTTTTACATTTGACTATGCTTCTAGAATATGAAATTCTAGACCCAGACTAACTCTGCATGATAAATGGGCTCCATATGATCATTATTCCCTTATTCCTCTGACTGCATTTCATTTCTTAAATTAATAAATGGAGGGTCTAGGTGGATGACTCAAAGAGCTGAGCACAGCTCTACTGACTCAGTTTCAGATTCCTTCTTGACAAAAAAAATCCCATAGATTCACTACCATTCAAACAGATTTGTCATTGAATCTAACTATTTTTTCCAGGTTGGGGGGGGAGGGATTTTGGACAACACCTGGCTGTTCTCAGGGCTTACTCCTGGCTCTGTTTCAGGGATCACTCCTGGCAAGTTTGGGGGGGGGTTCCAAGGAATGAACCTTGGTTGACCACATGCAAGACAAGCATCTTCCCAATGTTTTATCTCTCCAGCCTCTAAGTCTAAAATTTTGGCACTACTCATTTCATTCTTGTTCAATCTCGCTCACCAGTGGTTCTAAAACTGTGAAAATATCAGTTATCAATTGTTCCCATATCTACTTCGCCCCAGAAAACAATTTTGTAACCTTAGACTGTATCGAAATAGAAGATACTTGTCTTTATACTACTCAGACTCAAATCTTTCAATTTTTTCACTTGTCTACAAAAAGGTTTTCTCTCCAATTTACCAATCATCAGATATTTACCTCTTTGTCTCAACTATTTGTCATCCATGCTTTCACATATTATTAATTTATATCTTTCACCCAATATATGATACTTTACATCTACTTTAAACACATGTTAAACTTTTACTTGCACGTAGAGATGAACAAATTTCCCTGTGCTCACTGATACATCCCTTGAATTATCAGCAAATTTTCTATTTT
The DNA here is from genome assembly GCA_021461705.1 of Cryptotis parvus. Lineage (NCBI taxonomy): Eukaryota > Metazoa > Chordata > Mammalia > Eulipotyphla > Soricidae > Cryptotis > Cryptotis parvus. Next base: position 94,973 of record JAJIBD010030611.1, on the reverse strand, counting down.
TCTTTCACTTCTGTTGACTTTCCTGATATTTTTTCATGTCTAGGTTACAAGACGTCTAGGTTATTGATCGTCTATTCGGGTTACAAGACAAATTTACAGTCAGTTTTAATAGACTTATATCAACTACTGTTCCTCAAGCCAATTCTATGAAATCTTGAAAAATACTAATTTTGGTAATTTGGGCCTTTAGGGATCTGATCTGGAATTTCAAGAAAGCATCAAGGTAAAGTTCAGCTGACACACCTTGATGCACATCCTGTGGGGCAAGACTACAATGCTCATTTTAGAATTAACATCTTTTTCTAATTTTGCTTTTTTTTAAAAAATGACATTGCACAACAATATATAACTTATAGCAACTGCTTTCTCTATTACTGCTTTATTAAGCACTACTTAATCTTCTAGTCCAAAAGCTTATTAAAAAAAAAAACAGGGGCCAGAGCGATAGCCCAGCAGGTAGGGTGTTTGCCTCGCATGCCTGTGCCGGCCCAGGTTCAATCCCCGGCGTCCCATATGGTCCCCCGAGCACCGCCAAGAGTGATTCCTGAGTGCAGAGCCAGGAGTAATCCCCTGAGCGTTGCCGGGTGTGATCCAAAAAAGCAAAAAACAAAAAACAAAAAAAAAAAAAAACAATTTGTTTCCTCTATCTATATGCCTCATATGAATCATATCATATAGTGTTGTCTTTCCCTTTCTGGAATCATACACTTAAGTATAATAATGTCTTGGTCCATTCATGTTGCTGCAAATGGCAGAATTTCATCTTAGCTGAACAGTATGATGTTGCATACATTTACATTCTTTCATTATCCATTAACCATTCAGTAGGCACATATGCTGTTTCCAGTTCTGGCTATCATGAAGACTGCTGCAATAAATAAAGGAGGGCACAAATATCTCTTCAAATTTATGTTTTGTACAATTCCAAGATAAATTCCCAGAAATAAAATTACTGGATCATATAGAGTTCATATTTTAATCTTTGGTGGAATATCCACACTATTTTATATAATAGATGTAACAATTTACATTCAAAGCAACAGATTACAGAGTTTCTCTTAGCTCCATAATTTCTCTAAAACTTGCTTTTTGGCTTTTATTTTTACTTTTTTTGGCTTTTGGATAACAGCCATTCACACAGGTGTGAGCTGATACCTCACTGCTGTTCTGATTTGCATTTCCCCAATAATGAGATAATGAATATCTTTTCATGTTGCCTGGTGGTCATCTTCAAGTCTTCTTTGACACTGATCGCCTATTCAGATATTTTGCTCATTTTATTTGGGATATTTATTTGCTTGTTTATCATGGGAGCAAAGTCAGCATTGTGAAGGATGGTGTGAGATGCCTATGATTTAACACAGAGCCTCACGCATGTGAGACATGTGCTCTACACTTAAGCCACATATTTTTTCACAAGCTGTAGTCTGTTATTTTTTAGTTTATGATAATGACATCATCTTATATTTTGGAGAATTTACCCTATGTCACATATATGATATGCAAATGTCTTGTACATTCAACTGTATGTATTGATATGATATGATTTTAATGCAAGTTTCTTCACTGTATCACTGTCTTCCCTTTTATCATCGATTTGCTCGAGCGGGCACCAGTAACATCTCCATATGTCCTGTCTCATGCTAGTAGAGCCCAAGGGCATCTGCTTGCTCCAGGAACATAAAGAGCCTCAAACCATTCCCTCAGGTCATGGGAATGAGGTCTATAATTGTTACTGGTATTTGACATATTAAATATGACACGGGTAGCTTGCCAGGCTCTGCCGGGCGGTGGCATACTCTTGTATTCTTCACTGTACAAGAGCTTTTTCATATAACAGCCTCATTAGTCTATTTTTCTTTTTGTTTCTCTTGCTGCTAAAGTTGAGTCTCAGAATACTTCTTTAAAGCTTATGTCAAAAAAGTACTTAACTATTCTTTCTTCTAAATCTATTATGGTTTCATATCCAGATCATAGTCTTATCGCTTTTGAATTAAATTTTGTGCCTAAACTAGGTAGTTGTCTAGTTATAATCTCCAGCATGTTGTGGTTGTCCAGTTTCTACAAAACCATTTATTAAAGAGAATTTCCTTACTCCATTATGGGCTCTAGGCTCTTAACTGTAAATTACTTGTAAATATATGTGAAGTTTTATTCCCAGGCTCTTAATTCTGTTCCATTCAGTTGTGTGTCTTTTCTTATTCGAGTACCATGCTGTTCTAATGGATATCATTTCATAGGATAACTTTAAATTTAGTGTGAATCATTGTCTCATTTACTTCTAAGACATACTTCAGGCTGACTCTCTTTTTCATTCCTTTTCATTTCTACTTCTTCCTCATTTTATTTATTTTTGTTGGAATATTTATTTGTTTTTTCAATATTTTATTATACGACAGTGAGACAGACAATTACAAAGATGTTCGTAAGATGTTCATATTTGGGTTTTAGTCATTCAGTGTTCCAGCACCCATCCCCCACCAGTGCCCATCTCCCACCACTAATGTCCCCGATTCCCTCCCCCTCTCCCCTATCCTGCCTCTATGGCAGGTTCTTTATTTTTTCCTCTTTCTTTCTCTTTCTCTTTTCCTTCCCTTGCACATTTTGGATTACAATACATACATTAAGAGGTTGTCCTGTGTATCTGCAAAATGCCTGTATTTAATGCTCAGTTCTAGGTTGGTATTAGAATTTCGACAATTATTAGCATACTGTTTCATTCTCTGTCTTACCTAGCCTCTGACTCCCACACGTGAGTGATAATTTCCACCTTTGACAAGACCTCCTTATCCATGTTTCACCTGACCTTGGATATTTGTATCATAATATGTACATATATATATCTAATATAGATATATATATGTCATGCAAATAAATGCAGTCATTCTATATCTGTTTCTCTCCTTCAGGCTATTTCACTCAACATGATCCTCTCCATGTCCATCCATTTATAGCCAAATTTCATAACTTCATTTTTCCTAACTGCTACATAGTATTCCATTGTGTATATGTACCATCGTTTCTTATTCCAGTCATCAAGTATCGGGCACTCTGGTTGTTTCCAGATTCTGGCTCTTGTGAATAATGCTGCTATGAACATAAAAGTAGGGATAGTGTTTGTGCTGCATGTTTTTGGCTTCCCAGGGAATATTCCCAGGAGCGGTATGGCAGGGTCAAATGGGAGCTCAATTTCTAGTTTTGGAGGAATGTCCATATTGTTTTCCAAAAGGCTGTACCAGTTGACATTCCCACCAACAATGGATGAGAGTCCCCTTTTCCCCGCATCCACGCCAGCACTTGTTGTTCTTGCTCTTTTGGGATATGCGCCAGTCTCTGTGGTATAAAATGATATCTCATTGTAGTTTTGATTTGCATTTCTCTGATGATTAATAATGAAGAGCATTTTTCATATGTCATTTGGCCATTCTAATTTTTTCCTTGTTGAAGTTTCTGTTCACTTCTCCCCATTTTTTGAAGGGGTTGGTTGTTTTCTTCTTGTAAAGCTCTATCAGTGCCTAATATATCCTGGATATTAACCCCTTATCAGATGGGTATTGGGTGAATATTCTCCCCCATTCTGTGGTCTGTCTTTGCATCTTGGTCATTCTTTCTTTTAAAGTGCAGGAGCTTTTAGTTTCATGTAGTCCCATATGTTTAACACCATGCACAAAAATCAGATCAAAATGGATTGAAGATCTCAATATCAGACCTGAATCCATAAAGTACATTGAAGAAAATATAGGAAAAACCCTCCATGATATTGAAGCTAAAGGCATCTTCAAAGGTGAAACACCACTAAAAAGTAACTACAAGAAAAGATAAACATCTTCATTTTAACTTCACTTTTTATTTATAATATTGAGATATGAATATAATGATATTGATTTAATATAGACCAAAATTAACAATATTTCATGTACATACTATTTCAAATGTTTATCTTTAATATTCATAAAATGGTTATTTTGAGCATTTGTTATCTATTAGTCACTATAATATATAGCAGTGCTGGTTGTTAGGTACAGAAAGCTTGAATACCACTTGTCTACCTTTGTGGTTATAACCAGTTTATGAACTGGTTCATGTAGACAGGATTCACTCCATGGGTGTATAAAGGTTGAAGAATATTGGTATAGACTGTATATCTTTCTTAATCCTCATAAAAATATTAAAGATGGTGAAATGAGGTACCATCACCAACTCTACAACTCTACACAGTCACTTGGGAGCATAAATTCATCCCCAAAAATTTAAGTGAGAAGTCTGCAATCTTCTCCAAAATGCCATACAAGAATATAGTTCATGGAGGTGGTGAATAAGTCGGTGATGCCAAACATATCTCAAAAGTAAGCAACTGAGAGTGAGATAAAAATGGGAAAAGGCTTTTGAACTACTGCAGGAAATTTAATAAAACAAAAAAGGAAGGTAATTGGACTGTTAATGCAGAGTAATCTGGTACATTTACAAGTAATCTGATACACTCAGATTAAATTTCTAAAAGTTCTTAGACGATTTCTAAGAATCTTTGAAAAAGCAGGATTATGAAAAAAAATTATGCTAAAGTATTTCAAAAGAAAAGCAAACTTTATAGCAGCAGTTCCTATCATTTCAATGCAAGATTAAGCCAACTGATAGGAGAGGCTGTCCTTTGTTAAAAATGCAAAAGCAAAACTCAGTATTGAGATCAATCAAATCTGAAAGAGGAGGCACCTGGTAAGTTGTCTTTGCCTATATTTATGCCTTCCTCACTGGTCAGTCTATTAGCCTTTTTCTAATTAATCCTTATAACATTGTACTTCTGAAGAGCAAATTGAAAGCAGAAAACATCCCCATTTTGTAAATAGGAAGCAGATGCAATGACTTAGAGGTACTTAGTGAATCAATAACAGAACTTCAAAACCAAGCCTAGAATTCACTGATTTATCTACATAGTATAGCAACAAAAGTAAACTTTAAAAAAAAAACAAAAAAATCCTTATTTTTCCTAAGAAAATAAACAAGTCTCAAGCAATTATTTTTGGTTAATCTTAGCCAAATTTTTTCAAGACCTGGGGGTGGGTGCCAAAGTACCAGTTCTTTTTCTAGGATTGTTTCTTCTAAAACACAACATTACTAGGCAGAGGTCTTGCTCATTAATCCTCACAATTAGCTTTAGAAGTATCTGAGATCAGACATCAGGAAGTTACAAAAAATATGTACTCAGTTGACATTAAGAAAAAGCAAAGAAGGAAATTATATGAAAATCCACTGTGGCTAAAATAAAAGTCATGGATTAAAGGCTTTGTGAAAAACCACCTTATTAAATCCTATCCTTCCTTAACAGAGATAAATAGAATTAGTATACTTAATGGTTGTAATTACTTTCATAATGTGCTATTCTTGACATAAACATTCTGTAATCCATCCAAAATGTAAAAATGCTTATAAGTGAGTTTACTATTTTAATAAGCTTTATCAACACATATCTAAAACTGGCACTCGTAAGTACTTGAATCAAATGAGGATAATTTTTTTCCCTCTATAAACTCAACACTGCTGGTAATTGGCAGGGATGGATTTTACTAGAAAAACTATATGAACTAAACATACCCATGCATATTTCTGACCTTTAAAACATAAGCCATAACCCTCGCTACTCAGAATTACTATACTTTCAAATGTAATACTCAGATAACTCTTGCTAAGAGACTAATGCAAAATGAGGGCTTGTACATGAAATTTTTAATCATCAATTTAAGCTGATATATGATGTGAATAGGGGTGGTGAAAAACCAAATTTCACCAGCTCTAGTTCATTTGCTCATACTTCTAAACAAATCACTATTTTTACACTTAGAATGTATACTCATAAGCCTACACTATATCTTTATATTATTTATATACTTATTACATTTTGTGATTTTATAAATAATACATCTCCACATTTTTCATTGTTTAGACTCTATTTCATAAGTTTGATGACTGGCACATACTGTGTTCCCAAGTTATTAAAGCGCCCTTTTTTAATCAAACAAGAATCTTTGGATTTGGATCATATATAAGAACATACAACTTTAACACAGGCACACAGGGAAACCAAGGTTACGACATATAATTATCACAGATTTCTATTCTGTGACAATTACTCCTTTTCATGTCTGAAATTCTTTAGCAAAACTGGAAATGAGGACTGCAACATCAGAAATGCTTAAAGTCCATATGGTGATGTAGGAGAGGTTGAATCATTTGCAACCTAACAGTTCATTCTGTTCTCCTAGAAACAATTCATAATCAGTGAGGAGAGCTATGGCTCCTAGGAGGATTGAAGAATTCACGAGTACTCCACTTGCTCCCCTGAAAGTAACTCCTTAAGAACAGCCAAAGCGCTATGTTAGCTCAAGACAGTGGTTCATGCTGAGTCAGCTCTTGTCATTGAACCAAGAAATTCCATAAGGGTAGTGAGCTGGCAAGGAAAGAAAGGAAGAAATAAGAAATAAGGAGGACTTGGAGAAAAAGAGCATATATGCGCTGACAATAGGTCTCTGGGGTATAGCCATAAAAAAACTGGCTTTCTACCAAAATGTGCTCTTTCTCTCTCTTTCTCTCTCACTCTCTTTGTCTCTCTCTCCATCTCTCTCTCTCTCTTCTCTCTCCAAATACAGTGCATTAAAGTGTTTCATGAACTATAGACAATTCGGAAAATTATACTTTTGTAATAGTATCACTCTGTGAACTGAAGTTAAGATTTGAAAGGAAGTAGCATTAACTACATGTTTAACAGAAATCTAACCCTCACTAAAGTTTTATGCCCATTGATTCTGAGAGTTTCCAAAAGAAGAGAAATTAGCATTTCTTTCAGTTCCCCTTGGGTAATATAACTGAATGTAATTATTTACTAAACATATAGAATGAGAATGTCTAAATTAAAAATTTAATTTAAGGTTTACGTTCTTCCTGGGAGAAGTGGAACACTACCCAAACAAGAAATCAACATAATAACTAGACTCTATGTTTTAAAGGGATAGAAAGCAGAGGTCTGGCTAACTTCAGAAAGGGGACCTGGGAAGGGCGAAGAAGCTGGTTTACCATCTACTCACTTTCTTGTGCATTGTTTGAGATTTTCAATGAGCACTATAATTTTAGTTAATAACATTTTAGAACAAAATTGTTTCCTTTCCTTGCTTCATTTGACAGAAACAATGAATCCCTCCAGATTTTAAAAAGTTGGGATATTATCTCAAATACATTAGTGTTAAAAGTTAGAAGGTATAGAGGCAAAGAATCAGTAAGAAAAAAATAACTGCTAAATAAAAAGCCCCATTTTCCTATACTTCTCAGAAGAGGAAAACACCATTGTATGCCTAAGAATCAGGTTATTTTAGAATAAGCTTAATGAACTGAAACACATTCTTACTGTGGCATCTTAAAAAAAGTGATACCAAACAAGGATAATTATTCTTCCATATTTCAGGTATGAGTCAACCAATCAATCATGAATTACGTACAAAGGAAATGTTCTAAGACATCACTGGAGTAAATAAGTAGAAAGAAATTATTCTAGCCTTCAGGAATACATGTTTTTACTGGAAAGCAAGACAGGTAAGTAAAATTGCCAGCAATGTAATTTAATAACTTGTAAATTAACCGATTCAAAAATTGGTGAACTATGTAAGCTAAAGAAAAGGAAGAAATATGATTTGAAGAAAAATCATGGAAATCCACTAGCAAATTATAGCAGATGTAGGCAAAAGTAAGAATTTATTAGGTTAAAACATCAGAAATTGGCACTAGCCACCCTCCCCAAAAACCTACAACATTAATTGGGTGCCAAAAGATGATCCAGTGTTTAAGACCTTGCCTTGCAAGTCCTGACACTGGTTTGATCCCTGTTGGAGAACAGGTTTAGCTAACCTGGGAGCTTTGTTGTCTTGCCCATTCCCAGTTCAATCTTATTTAAGCCAAGGTTCATTCTAAAGACCAGCCCGTCACAGCCAGGATCATTATCACCAACCCTGCAGCAGATTTTTTCCTCAATCCGGCCCAGGTATGCTGGTCCAGAGACTCTCAGACATGGGGCAGAGCTGTTCCTTGCTCTCCCTGTGCCCAGCCATTCATGAGGCAGTCGGGAGGCATGGCGGGTTCTAGCCCTGGCCCACCATCTCGGCAGAGCCTCACAACAAGCCAGATGACCCCCTCACTCCATGGGCGCCGCCGTTTTTCCACATTTGGACTTCCCTCTCCTCAGAACTCCACCCAGCAGTCAACCCATCATAGCCCAGCTCGCGCCGCCACAAGCGGCCACGCTGGTTCATCAATAAATGCTTTATTTGGAGGTGTTTAAAAGAGTTTGCCTCCCGCTCAAAAAGCCTGGCAAGCTGCTCGTGTTGTATTTGATATGCCAAATTCCAGTAACAATTATATTGGGTCATTCCCATGACCTAATATAATGGTTTGAGGCTCTTTACGTTTCTGTAGCAAGCTGATGCCCTTGGCTCTATTGGCATGAGACAGGACATATGGAGATATACTGGTGACCGCTCTAGCAAATAGACGATGAACAGGAAGATCATGATCGTGATTGTTCATTCTAATGAGACCTCTCTTCTATGTAAATACTGCTAGAGGGTGTGGCACTTACAGAAGTCACCTTGATTGAATAACTTCTGACTTATCATCTACTAAGACTTCTATGTTTTCTAGATTGGGCACAGCTCCTCTTTATACCCACTGCACCCAGCGTGGGACAGTTAGAATTTACCAGGAGACTACCACCCTGGCTAAACTGAGACTATAGGAAGACTATAGGAAGGATCATACTAGTTTGCTCTAAGCAGGCGATTGTGACCCCTTCAGTACACGAGAACAAGATACTCAGAATCACCCTGGTGCAGATAATAATAAGAAGGACCTTGTGGGTACCATCTAGATTACATGAAGCTCATGAAGTTAAGATGTATTACTTTATACCAGCCCTCTCTCTCCAGTGTTTTACATAAGAGATAATCTCCTTAGTCCTTGGCATAACCTTTGTTTATACCTGCAATAAGGTGTGACACTACATTCTGTTTAGAGTTCTTTGTTGACATGACCCTCCTGATTGGATTACTTTGGTGTGTATATAAGGGGACTGACTTGAGGCCCCTTCACCTTTGGCCTTTTCGCTTTCAGCATTTCGCTCCTGTGGCTTTCTGCTCTTTGGCCTTTTGCTCCATCTTCTGGGTAGGACTCAGCTTGGGTGAGATCCTCTCTCTTTGGTGGGAGACTTAGACTCTTTTGTATGGTCTAAGTTTGGACCAGAGCTAGAGTTTGTTCATTATATTGGAGTCCTGTGGAAGAGCTTTTGTACATTTAAAAGCCATTTTTTGGAACTGCACTGGACTCGTGAGTTTTCATCTGTTCTCCCAGTGTCCTTGGAGGTAGAAGAGAACTTCTGCCCTGACACTGTCGGGGACCCTGGTGGCGTTCCCCAACAGATCCCCTCATTGTATATGGTCCCCTGAGAACCGCCCAGAAGGAATGCTGAGCCCCACCAGATGCGAACCAAAAAAGAACAACAAAACAAAGATGGAAGGCACAAGGTGGTGATGCTGAAATTTTCCTTTCCACTGCGAATGAAAATATATTTAGGAAATGTAGGAGAAAGACTAATATGAGGATAATAACCAGGTAGATAATACATAAGACTGATGTCATATTCATTGATATTATAACTAAGGGGGGAGTAAAGAGAAAATACTATAAAAGCTATTACCAATAAAGACAAGCACTGAATATAAAAAGAGAAAAAAAGACTTTCTCTTACATAAAATGGAAACTGATGACAAATTTTGTTTGGAGATGGCTGGTGTTGGTCAGCAACAATGCTTATTGGAGACAAAAATGTATTTGAGAAAATGGTCTAAAAGCAGCTTGGTTAGAAAACCAGCAAAGTGGGGCCAGAGTGATGGTACAATGGGTAGGGCACTCGCCTTGCCTATGGCCAACCTGGGTTTGATACCTTGCACCCCATATAGTCCGCTGAGCAGCAACAGGAGTGATGTCTGAGTGCTGAGCCAGGAGTAAGCTCTGATCTCTGCCAGATGTAGGGGAGTAAGGAAGAAATGAAGAAGGAAGGAAGGTCAGAGAACAGGAAGGAAGAAAAGGAAAGAATGAAGAAAGGAACGAAGGAGCAAGGGAGGAAGGGAGGAGAATGAAAGGAAGAAAAGAAAGGACGAGAGAGAGAGAGAAATTGAGAGGGAGACAGAGAGAGGACCATCAAAGTCGCCTTGCTAGATCACTGGAGACAAACAGCAGGCATGAGAGTTAGGGCTGCATGGGAGGGCCATTGTACTTACCTCTTTATTTCAGATGTCTGAGAAAAGGCAAATGCAATGTTGAGGGAATAAAAGTGAAGGAAGAGAAACGAAAGCAATCATTTGGAAATTATGGAAAAATGTTCCTTCCCTCTCCCTTGCCATGACTCCGATTTAAGGAAGTGGACCATATTTCGAAAACTATAGATTTTAGTACCGAAACTTATTTAATCCCATACTAATCAAGTCATTTATTCACACGTGTTGTTGGGAAAATCACCAGATCTTTAAAACTATAAGACAGGTAAGGTTACCAATTATGTCACAGCTCATTTGCGTTCACTATTTCATTGACTCTACACTGGGCTCTACATTGGGCTACACTGGCACGTGACAGGGATAAATGGAAACGTTACTGGCGCCCACTCAAGCAAATCGACAAATAACAGGATGTCAAGTGATCAAGTGATCAAATGATTTCATTGACTTATATTCTGTTAATATGGTTTTTTATTCTACCTTCAGAAGGATCAGTGGAAGTGCATGCATCTAGAGTTATAGTTAATAAGTGGTAAAGCTAGAAACCAAACTTAGTTCTATAAGTCTTGAGCCTGTGTCCTTAACTATGAAATGATATCTAGAAAGAGAAAACATAGGGAGGTAGAATGTACCACACAACAGTGTGTCAAGTTCCTGAGCATAAGTACCTAATACAAAGTATGGAGAGATAGTCTAGTTTTTGTGTCTACACCTTGTATTGAATGTATACTCAGATCACAAGTGTCACAAAGATCATGTCACATATCTGCAAGAGATCATTAGATAATAAGTTTAAAGGACTGGAGGACTCATTGCCTGTGTCTGAGGTCTGAGAAGTTTCCATTCAATACCAATCAATGGTTGCAGTATAGAAGGTGGGACCATATTTTCAGATGCTTAAGTTTATAAAACTATATGAAAATCAGTATTTTATGCTAACAACTAGTTTAAAGTGTTCAAAACTTACTAGCTAGAGCAAAGGATGTGAAAGTCTCTTACACTGGGTTGCAATCTCAGCCTAACCAAAGGTTCACTTTTATCCAAGGTAAAAGGTGACTGACAGGAATGCTGTTCATATCTCCTGCAGTTTCTTGCCCACGGGAAAATGCGTGTTAAAAATGGCATGCTCTGGAATGGCACTTAAAATAGTAAATCTCATATTTAAGCAGTATCTAAGCAATACCTTGTAGCACTGATAAAATGTTTTGTGTAATGCTCAGTTTAACAGTCTTGTGTTGCTGACTGAAGCCTGATGCCACTAAGAGTACTGTCAACATTTTTAGCATGTTTCTATCTACTAAATACTATTTGGGAGGGATGGAAGCAGTGTTTTAGTCCATGATGTAGAGGTGCTCAGGGGGCTCCTCCTGGCTCTATGATCAGGAGTAACCCCTGGAGGTGCTTAGGTGTCTATACGTGGTGCCAAGGATCACACTGGAGTTGGGCACAGAGAGGGCAAGAGTCTTACTATCTGTACTATCTCTGGCACTTCCAGATACTATTCTAAGTGTGTTTCAGATAACAAGTTTAGTGACTCTATGATTCAAAGAAGAGGTGCATTTATTATTGCCAATATATATATAAAAAACTGAGTCACAGGCAAGTTACATAACTTGGCTGATGATCACAAAATACTTTGAATACACTTCAGAGGCACAGGAGATGAGCTTCCGTAGGTGATCTCCTAAGTTATAACCCTTCACCTATGGCCACCGCCTTCCTACAGGGGGCTAAGCATGCAGTAGAGTCTGGCGTTCTTTACCTCATCTGAACTACTGCAATGGATTTAGATATTTGATGTTACAATAAAACACTTCTGAGGAGGGACTCATACAAAAGTTACAAAAATATCCCAAATGTTCTTTGCTATATTATTTTTACCCACATCGAGACCACCAATGTAAACCTGCAAGCAATATTTACTAATATATAAGCTAGTACTATTCAAATATATTACTAAAATATCTTAGGGATTCAGGAGTGTAAGTACAGATGTATTCATATGTATATATATATGTATATGTGTGTATTTTTATATGTGGGTATATATTTGTTCATGTAGGTGTGTATGCAGAAAGTTTTCCCAACGGTTTTAATATTATTGATGAATCATTTGTTTCCCCACTTTGTTTCAGCAGTCTATTACAAAATATGCTAGAATATGTTTGTGTGTTATATAGAATCTAACAATAATACTACAAATAATAGCTTGATCACTTGACATCCAGTTATTCATAGATTTGCTCGAGCGGGCACCAGTAACTTTTCCATTTGTCCCTGTCACAGGCCACTGTAGCCCAATGGCATCTGCTTGCTCCAGGAATACAAAGAGCCTCAAACCATTCGTTCAGGGTCTTGACGAAGAAGTCTGATCATCCTGTAGGTGAGTGGCCACGTGATCTTTTGATGTCCGTGTGATCCAGTTGGTAACGGCTCAAGTCTAGCGGTCATCTCCAAGTTGCATTACATGTCCAGCTCATCTGATTTTCGACACCTTGGCAAACAAGATAGTGTCCCTGATTCTTGATCGTCAACGGAGGTTGAACTCCATATTCCTCACTTGAGTGAGGTATGATATTCCAAGCATAGCTCTTTCAATTCCTCTTTGGGAGAACTGAATACGGTCTCATCTTGCTTTTCGTAGGGGCCCAGGTCTCTGAGGCGTATGTTAATGCAAGGAGAATGGTGGAGTCAAAGAGATGTGTCCTGAACTGGCACAAATAATATTATGTCAATTAAATTTCAGCAGACTAGAAGTTTCTAACAAAATATTATGGGATGTGTAAACATATTTAAATTTCTGGTGTTTTCACCTATTTCCATATCTAATGAATAGCTGTCTTGTGAAATTCTTTGGGGTTTGTTTTGGGCCACACCTGGCTGTGCATAGAGCTTATTCTTGCTCAGGGTGACACTAAGGGATGCTGAGATGAAAAGCCAATAAGGCATGTGAGTGGAAAGTGTTCTACCTGCTGTACCATCACTCTTTCCTCTGATTTGGACATCTAAAGTATAGTTAAGACAGAGTGTGGAAGAACTGGAGTTCTGTTCTTTCAGATCCCTACACCAAATACAACTGCTCTAAGGACTGTATTGACGCAATCCTAGAACGGTGCAGTTTTATAGATGTTTCATTGAAAAACAGTACTGGAAAGAGTACCCTGCTTTAATACTTAGCCCAGTTTGTAGGTAGGTTACTTTTAGGGGGAGTTATTTGTAGAGGGGTATTTGTAAGGGGGGGGTGATGTTTGAGCCCTCCCTTCTGTGCTCAAAGCTTACTCTATGACTCCATGCTCACAGATCAACCTTGGCAGTCCACAGGGCATACTCTGGTTCTAGAGTCAAACTAGGCTTTTGCATGCAAGGCCAAAGCCAAATGCCTTTCCTGCTGTATTATGGCTCTGGCCCCTTTAGGCAGTTTTAAAATCAATGACAATAGAGAAAACACCATCAATTTTGGAGTAAAAGGAATCTGGATATGGCCTGAAGGCATATAGATTAGAAATCATTTTCCTTTTGGTCACTATGTGTTGATTTCTACTGTACACAAGACTAATGACCGTTACCAAAAAGTCGGGGGAAATTAAATATATAACAAAAAATATACAATTAAAATAATACTTATTAGGATTTACTAAAGAAAAATTTCTGCATTCCTGGATATTCCTACAGCAAAGAGAAGCTTTTTACTGTTTCTCATGGCTTCAGAGATTAATAAATGTTTATCACAATTTCCTGATTCTTCCCTCTCTACCATCCCTATTCCATCTCATATATTAAGACTGATTTTATTTTTTGCTGTCTTTAAAGCTTTTTAACCAAAACTATTGTCAAATGGCATTAGTAAAATTCATTGTATTGTGTAATATCCCTTTATGTTTCTAAGAGACAAAAGATATGTCTAAAATGTAATTACCCAGGGCAAGGGTCATTTGATAGGACAAGGAAGAAGAGAAATGGCATGGACACCAAAACCCCTCAATATGAAAGATGCAAGGATAAACCCCTAAAATCAGAAGTTTTATTAAAAGCAATATGGCATTCCTGATGCTTTGTATGTGTCTGCAGTTTGAGAAAGTTACAGAAGTTTGTAGAGAAAACTGAGACTGCTAAGACTTTTTTTTTTTTTTCAAAAAAAGACACATGTGCTGCCCTCTAGGGGCTGTAAAGAAAATGAATCATCTCAAAAAACGGATGAGGCAAAAGGTAAGAAAACAAGAGTTTGGGAGCTTCTGATTATCTTTACTGCTTTTTCTGACGTAATGCATTAAATTTTTGTCAGACTTTAAATTTGAGAAGTAAATTAATATCACATGGAGAAACCTAATCTGAAACTAGTTTCAGTAACTTTTCTCTCTAAAAACACATTTCTGGATCTTTATTTTTAACTTTTTATATGCACTTTAAACAACTTTATTACCATGCTAGGCCACAAATTTATGCAATTTAAATATATACTTTTCTTAGTAAAAATATATTATGCAACTATCATCATATTCCAGCTTTTGAATATTTTAATAAGTTGCAATAAATTCTGCATTGCTAACTTGCAGGTAATATTCACTCTAACACCAGGCCCTAAAACAACTGATTGACTATATATCCTTACAGTACTGTCTCTTTACTCAAACGTAAGAAATGAAAAGCTTGAAAATAAGCACTTCAAAACACAACTATGGGGACAAATCTTCCTTTTTGACAATGCTTCTTGGTAATTTTCTGCTTTTATTAATGGGAGAGAGGTGAAATCTCAAATTACTTAAAAAAAAGAAATTATCAAAGAAAGGCATCACACCACAAGATTTTACAGAATATTGAATATATATACATATACATGTATATACATATATGTTTATGTGTATATAAACATCATACATGTGTATATACATATATGTGTATATACACATATGTGTATAAGTATATACATATATACATTATATATACAAATATAAAATTAACATGGTATATACAAATGTGTTTATGTATAAGTATATACATGTATATGTATATACATATATACATATATATTATACATATATATGTAAATACATATATGTATATACGTATATATACATACACATGACTATTCTATATATGTATATATGTATGTATATATACATACACATGCCTATTCTATATATACATATATGTATATACATATATAATCTGCATTGGGTTTAAACAATCTAGTTTTAATTGACCACTGGTGATAAAAATGCTGATTGCCTTGCAAATACTTTTCTTAAACTCTCCACTTGGATGCTGGCTAGGACATTGTAATCCTCAGGGACCCCTTAACATGACAAAGACCCCTTGCTGAAAATGAAGGTTTCCTCCAGAGCCCAAACATTTGTGAAGCTATACCCGAGGCTCTGGGCTGTTCTCTTCAGTGGGAATCCTGACTAGAATTTACCGTGCTATTCTAGTAAAGACTTCACTACCTGGACTTAATTATCTCACTCATACAATAGAGATAAGGAAGTTTTGCAGATGCCAAAGTACTGAGATGAGTCTGAAATTTGCATTTGCATTGCAGCATTATTTTACCATTTGTAATTACTGTCATATCTACTTAATGGTTCAAATGGGCTTGTGATTGGTAGTAGGAAAATGACTGAAATAAGAAAGCAGGGATTTTAAGTCATCAATTTACAATTAATTTGTATTTCATACCTTGCTGTGCTCTGAGTACTGTGATTTGTGGTCATGTCCAAGTCCAGGGCACCAAACCAAAAAAGAATTCAAAGGCACCTCTCACAAAGAACAGTTCACATAACAAGGTCTAAGGGGCCAAGAATGTGCCTGCCTCTCCCAATTTTTTGCTTTATTAACTTATTATGAGTCTTTCCCTCACCTTCTGAAACGGCAAAACGACTACTTCACAAAGGTCAGGTTATGGGATCAGAGTAAATTGGACTGAGATAAATAATATAAATCAAGCCCAGCAGAAAGCAAAGATGGATATTAATAGTTTGGTTTTCAGGCCCTTTCTCCCCTAAGCAATTAATGCCTTGAGGCATAATATTAACTTAAGAACAGTACGTATCTGTATGAATAAAAGCAGTGGAGAATCAAACCACTATAATTAATGTAAAAGACCTGCTGACTCACCTCCACTAAGGCAGTCTTCAAAAGCCCAAATCTGCACATTAATTGTGATTAATGCTACTCTCCTTTTTCAAACACCATGGAGCAGTTTTATAAACAGCAAAGTGTGTTAATTTAAACAAAATATAAAAAGCTAATTCCTTCTTGGTGGGAATGCTCAGTCTGCATGTTTTCTTTATTGCATAATGCCTACCTTTTGCCCATAAAGTACAAGGTCATTGTAAGGTCACAGTGAAGTGGTAAATGTAATAAGTGAGAAGAACAGTAACTACAGATCATATTTAAGATGACTTTCTTCTTACTTAGGTAAATACCTGTTCTTACTAATATAGGTGACTCAATATGATTGATTTAAAATGATTTTTTTCATTTAATTGTCTTCATTTTCATCTGTTATCTTTTTCTGTATTACAATAAAATTTCTTCAATGAAAGTATTTGGTGCTTTCCCAGCTCCACTTAAAATGCATAAGCCTGAACTTGTCAGGGCTCAAACTGTGAATGTCAGGGCTCAACTTAAAATGAAGACTCTCTTGGCCTAGAATGCACAGAAAATAGCAGTCAAAATAAGCTATATAAGATAGATCATCATTCCAGTTGTGATGAATTCAATAAAATAAAAATGAACAACAAAAGATAATAATTCTAGGATTTTTGTATTGTTTTAAAAAATCTATAATTTATACCAGACAATAATTTTTCAAGTTATGAACCCGCTATTTCACCTAAAACACAAAAGTACAAAGCCTGTCTTGGCAGGAATTAGCTCAAATTGTATATATCCAACGTGTTGGAATATGTCATAACTGTGTTTTTCATTTATATGCTGTTGATACCCAGGATACTGCAAATAATGTCATCAATTTCCTTCAATTACCTCATAAAGGATTCATTTGCACTTGGGGAATTAAAAGGTTGGGACAGTAGCTTTAGGATCACTCAGCAGCAAGAATCAACATTAATAACTATCCTCAGAGGCACAGAGGGAGGGAAAAATGTCATTTGCTAAACATTATTTAATTCTTTGTGGTATACCAAGATTCTCTCATAATTTGGAGTTGAAAAGCACAGTTGTTCTGCTCACGAAAATGGTCTTTCATAATCTACATGTTTCTGTGACACTTGGAGTTATAAGATCTTTGGCAACCTTTAAAAGTAGTATTCCCCTGCTTAAACCTCTCCAACTACCTTCACAGGAAAAACAAATCCCAATATTACTTTTACTCCTGAGACCTCAAATAGTTCAGGCTTTATTGTATAAAGAGGCTTCTTTATACCACACTGAGACAGTGCAGAAGAAAATAACTTTCTTATGCCTATATTGGAACACAGGGTCATGTACAGCTAATTAAGCATTCTTCCCTTTGGTTTGATTACATAAAGAGTTGGTTTTGTAACATAATAGCATGTGAAGGTCAGTATGGTTATGAGAGAAACCTTAGATGCTGTGACAAATCCAATAACTATCAGGGTATTTTTTTCAGAAAACTAAGGCATTTCTCAAAATATTCACTGATTTGTTAAGGTACTTGGAGATATTTTGCCGGCTGAAGAAACGACCTCCAAGCCACTAAGTAGTGTCAACAGATTGGACATCAATACAGCGCTGATTTATCAGGCTGTCAATAAATTTTCTTAAGGGATACAGGTCTGTTTTTATAGTAAAGCAGAAACCAATACAAAGCAATTACAATGAGATACACAGAGATATGAACCAAGAATTTTTTTCAAAAGCAAATATTAGCGATCTTTACTTGCTGCTTCAGGATTTGCAATACATTTTTCACACAAACTTCTGAATTTTTTTTTCAGTAACCCCTTCCACCTATACCCTGCCAATCTGGTAGGATAACTATTTTAACACAAACAACACAACATTCAAGTTCTAATACTTTTGAATATTTAAAGTAGAATTATCAGTACCTTTGAAATAGACTTTGGGGGAAAATTCAAGGCTACCTGAATTTCCTGCACCAAATATAAGGCTGCACTGCCCTCCAGAGGTAACTTCTTGGCAACTGCTTTTAATCCATTAGCTCCATTGGCGTGAGGAACAGGAAGTAGGCTGCAGTGACTCTCACTGCAATTCTATTCCTGCCCTCTCAAAATATTTGTTAATATACACCTAAAAGTGTGCTGCAACCTACTATCTTATCCCAAGGTTATTATTTTTTCGTGGCTTTCATCTTATTTTATGTCCTTTTGTCCTGCTCAAAAATAATATTGCCACAACTTTTTCTAAATGCTAATTTTTATTATCCTTTCTTTTCTTTTCTTTTTTGGGGATTTGGGACTCACATGGGTTTTGCTCAAGTCTTCTTTTGCCCCTATGCTAAGGGATCACCCCTGGAAGGGCTGAGGGAACCTTAAGTGGTACCAGAGTCTGAATATATATCAACCGCATGTAGGGCAAGCGCCTTACCACTGTGCTATCTCGCTTGCCCAAATTTTACCGTTTAGATGAGCCCATTAGTCAGGTATATTATTCACAGAATAAAAACTAAATAGTCTAAACAATACTGAGGGGATTCAGAGATGACTTGCGGTCATTCACAGTGAACATTTATGAAACAGAGTATACGACAGTTCAATTATACTATCATCACTTAACTGAAACTTGAAGGGTGCAAACAGCCTATGGAGAAAACTATAAATCTCTTTTAAACTTTTTCCTTTCTAATTTTCTTTTTTTGATAGCTATGGAATCTACTTCTGCTCCAATTACCCTCCAAATAAAAGGACAGCTGTCTAGTTTGCTAACAAATAAACTGTAATAACAGTATAAATTTGTTATACTTATTGATTTAATATCACTGTATCACTGTCTTCCCATTCATCATCGATTGGCTCGGCGGGCACCAGTAACATCTCCATATGTCCTGTCTGATTTTTTGATTTAATATAAAAGCATTTTATGGCCCATAATATTTAAGGATAATTATCAATTCAAACTTTTATTTGGGGCAGTGAGACTTTTCTAAACATAACAAATACTTATGCACGGTTTTGTAACAATTAACTCATTCAATCATCATAAAATTATGAGAAATGTATTGATATCATTTATATTTATATATGAGTCTGACTTAAATGTCAAAACTAGTATGGTGAAATCAGGGTTCAAACTCATAGGACTAGTATTTTTTTAATTAAACTTAAATGTCAGCTTAACTGTGTAAATCCTCCCTCCCCCACACATACACATAAGAAAAAGTCTTAATGAAGTTTCAAAATTAAAAATTTTATTTTCAAGTAAGTATGAAAACTATGTCATAAAGAGTTTTTAAATTTTAAATATCCATGGGAGATAGAAACATCAAAAGGCAGAACAAAATTATAGATACTTTTTTGTGTGATGGCTTACAAATATATATTGCCATTAGTCTTTGGTGGTAAAATGAAAAAGGTTAAAGTATGAAAGCATGTCAATATTATCTAATAAAAATACATTATACATAATAGGCTATTTGGTTTAATCAAAACCAAAGCACACATTTATCCTATAAGTAGTAAGCAAAGTTTTCTATTTTTGAAATTAAAATTGCATGAATTCTCTATAATAAAAACATAAAGAAACATTATGTTTTTGATCACTATGTTCACTCAAAAGTAAATACTGAGTTCAGTTCTAAAAACAAATGAATAAAAGAAAGACTTTAGATTCGATCATGGTGGCACCATCACAAACTGACATCATTTAACTCAGAGAGGGATTATAAAATGCACTTCAAGTTACACTTTAACTCTGGAGTCCTTATACCAAACACAGGCTATCAGTGGATGGGTTCAGAAACCTCAAGGCCCCTGGGAAAGCAGCTCGGTAACAACAAAGAAAATGTGGTCCATAGCTGGTGTGGTCATGGGGATTAGGCAGGGGTCATGGCTCCATGGCAGCACCTGCGCTGCTATGACATAAGCCTCTCTCCTACATAAATCATATCCCGGCTGTTTTGAAAGCAAATAATAAAAAGTTGTTCCCTGTTTCTTGACCTTCATTTCTTGGAAACTTGGGTTTTCCCCTGATTCCTATGGAATGCACTAACCTTCCCTGGAGGAATAGACTTAAGAAGTCTTGTCACCAAACACAAGCATAAATATTCACCTTCTCACTTCCAAAGTGTGCTGAGTCTTAAACATCGCTAAATGATTGTTTTTAAGTAATTTAGAATAAAAAGGGCTGGGAGAATGAAAAGGAAGGGAAATTGAAACAAAACATTGGGATATTAAAAAACTTGTGTAGGTGAAGAGAGAATTGTTCAGCCTGGAGTCAAGGGAAACCAGATGGACTTTGCCACTGACATGTGCTGAAAGAGTTTTTTTGCGCTAATACCAATGAGTTTGGGCACAAATAACTCTTGGTATCTTCATTTTCATGGAATTGAATACTTGAAACTACTGCCTTCCCCAAACGAACTATTTTTCAAGACTTAGCATTAGCATTACTTGTGACAAAAGATGACAGAATTAGAGAAAGGTAAGTTGTTTACTAGAGGTGGCAAACTACCAGTACTTAGAACACTCATGTACATTAATTCTGGACACTCAAATATCTGCATAGTCATTAAGGCAAATAATAGAGCAGAAAGCAAAATAATGATAACCAGTTTTAAAAAACACTGAACTGGCTTTATCATGCTTTTAAAATATCCCTATAATAATAATAATGAATGGAAGTAGAACTGATTCATAGAAAATATTCCATCAGCAGGCAGCACACTTCTAATACTGAGGTAATGCATAATCCTCACATACACTTTTAATTAGTTTATAAATGATTAACTATCAATGAAATTCAGAAATATAGCCTTATGTTTCTATTTTCTAGCTTCTAAGGAAATTTGCTAAGTTATAATTGCCAGGTTAAAATACCTGATTTAAAAGGCTAAAAAATATTTTTTCCAGGTCTTCTATCTTAAAATATAGTTTTTTCCTTATAGTGATATACCTACTGATACAAAAGATTATTTGGTCAACAACTTTTTTATGATAATTAAGGTTAATTTAGAGAAATTATCAAGAAGAAAAATCTATGGGGCTTCAGTCTTAAAGGAAATTTATAACATTACTAAAGACATGAAATATGGACCCTGACTTACTGTTTAATATTCAAAATTTTGCAAGTCCTTACTTCCTTACTTTGTAATATGTACTTGGATACAGAAGTGAATACAGATAAAGCCATTACTCATGTCTTTCTTGGGGGGAGACACACCTAGCAGTGTTCAGGGCTATTTCCAAGGAGTCATACCCAGCAGCTCTTGGGTTACCATACTGTTCTGTAATCAAGTGAATCTCCTGCAAAGCATGCATTTTATCCAACTGAGCTATCTTTTCACTTTTCTTCAAGACTTACACTATGCTGCAGATAATAAGAAACATTCACTTAAAAAAGATACCATGGATCTCAATGTGGATACCTCTTATAGAGAAAAAAAAATCTAGCAAGTAGGAGAAGCAAAATCTTTGTATGATTACTTGGTTGGATGGATGGATGGATGGATGGAATGATGGATGGATGGATGGATGGATGGATGGATGGATGGATGGATGGATGGATGGATGGATGGATGGATGGATGGATGGATGGATGGAATCTCTTTAACATACACAACATGGTAAGTCCTCTCTAGTTTGGAAGATCAAGATTATATAGCAAATTGAGTGAATAATGGTTCCAGGCAGAGAGAACAGCAAGCGTGAAGTTTCTTGACCACAGAATGCAATCCTGATGTGCATGTGAACTTCAATTTCACACTGAGAATTATGAAATCATTGAGAAGACTTGGCGAAAACGATGTTCCATTTTGGGGTTTATGAAGGATTATACTCAAATTATAGGAATAGTGTGAATGGCTTAGAAGAGCTAGAATTTCGGTTTCAAAGGTAAACACATCTGAATTAAAAGAATTTAACAGTTGGAACTGGAGCAGTAGTAAAGTGGACACAATGCCTCCTTGAATGCATTGATGCAGGCTTGATCCAGGACATCCATATCATCGCCCAAGCATCTAGAAGTGATCCCTAAATGCAGAGCCAGTAATAATTCATAAGTACCAATGGATGTTGCTCCAAAACAAAAACTAAACAAAAACAAAAAAATTCCATGAAAATTCAGTGCCACTGCTGTAGCTGTAAGATCCTGTATTAATTACTACGTTTTCAGTCTCCATTTCAATGTTTATTGTGTCTCAACAGCAGTGCAATTGCAATGACTGAATAGTATAAACAGCATCTATCACTGTTTATGGATGATATTCAGAGTTTAATAAATAGTAGCTGCAATTTGAATAGCACCATAAACAGATGGAAACATGACTGTGAACTTAAGTATAAAATAGAAAATAAACTTCCAAAGGGCTAAAGAGAAGATGAAGAGAAGGTATATGAGACAGGATTTTGAATCCCAGAAGATGTTAGGGGTTCTTAATCTCTAAATAAAGTCTGCCAAAGATGCCAGCCCAGAACAAAAGACATGCATATTTGGTGACAACCCTGTGTCCTCCAGTGGCGGTCCTGACTGCTGCGGGCTGGGGGGCCTGTGTCCTGGTCCTGCCCTCTAATAGCGACCCTGCCAACAGCTGGTACATCTTATGAAAGAGTTTCAATGGTTCCAGCTTCGGAAATGAGGAATTTTTCCCAAGTCCCCAGACACTTTCCTTTGGAATCAACTGTAAGGTGACTCTAAAGTGAGTGTACATGTGGATAGTTCCAGCCAATGCACAGACACCAGAAACAGAACCTGGCCTCCTAGATTTGCCCATCCAGTATTTGTTCTCTCCTTAGAAAGATTTCCCCTCTGAACAGTGTGTTTGGGGGTAGGGGAGAGAGAGAGAGAGAGACAGAGAAGAGAGAGAGAGAGAGAGAGAGAAAAAGAGAGAGAAGTGTGCCAGTAAGCCTGCCATAGAGGGAGGCTGGGGGAGGGGTTGGTGGGAAGAAAACTGGTGTCATTGGAGCTGGGAAATGAGCACTGGTGATGGGATGGGTTGGAACATTGTATGACTAAAACCCAACCATGAACAGCTTTGTAATGTTCTATCTCACGGTGATTAATAGAAGTTAAAAAAAACAAAGTGCATATTTGCATTTTGTATGCACAGCGGAGAAAATAGATGACATAATTCTATAAATATTTAGCATCTTATTTTTCAAAAAAAATCCCAGGTAATTAGATATTAGTGATCACAGAGAGGTCGACACCAATTACAGCTTTAACTTATTGCCTGTGCAGTTATGGGTGCAGTAGGTCACTCTTCGAGACCTTTTGATTTGGTCACCCGATGGCTTTCTCTAGCTGTTCTTCCCAACTGTACACATTGGTGTGAATTTTGTAATGTTATTGAAAATAACAGCTGTCTTCAACTTGCCCACAAACTTTCTGATAGGAAAGATTTTTTAGAAAATAGAATTCCAGTTCCTCTGGCTTCTTGCTAGGCTCACTGGGAGGATGGGCCTCAGCTAGAACCTGCCTAGAACTGTATATGGTGCATAAATGTGAAAGATCCTGGGAAGGACCTGGTCCTAACTTCCAGTATTATCTAAGAAAGTCGAGCTTCCATGGGTCTGGAGTGTCTCCCTTCTGGGGTTGCTGGCTATGGTTGGGAGTTCGAGTTACGCCTGCCAACATGGATGTGGAGGAACGGGAGGAGGAGCCCAAATCCCCAACCGAAGTCAGTCATTCGCAACATCTAGACTCCACAGCTCCTCAGCTCCTCAGGTTCCACCCAAGAGAAAAGCTGATCTCTCCCCATTGAGGCTCACCAGTAAATGCACGAGATCAGCACCTCCTACTGAGAATGAACCACATACACGGCAGAGCCTAGCAAGCTACCCGTGTTGTATTTGACATGCCAAAACCCAGTAACAATCATAGACCTCATTCCCATGACCTGAAGGAATGATTTGAGCCTCTTCGTGTTCTTGGTATGAGCAGATGCCCCTGGGCTACCCCTGCTTGTGGCAGCACGTATGGAGATGTTACTGGTGCCCGCTCGAGCAATCAATGAACAACGGGAAGAAAAGTGATACAAGTGATGTAATAGACTCCTGCTAGCAATTTCTTTCTTTCTTTCTTTTGTTTTTTGGGTCACACCTGGCGTTGCTCAGTGTTTACTTCTGGCTCTGCACTCAGGAACCACTCCTGGCGGTGCTCGGGAATATTTGGGATGCCAGGGATGGAACCCGGGCCGGCACAGGCACAGCCGCGGCAAGGAAAACGCCCCTACCCGCTGGACTATGGCTCCAGCCCCCTCCTGATAGCAATTTCTGAGTAGCATATTAAATCTTCTTTTGAAATGAGAATATTAGATTAAGAGAAGACAAAGCGAATGCCACGGATTACACAGATTGTCTGTGTGCTCAACACGTATCCATCCAAGTGCTCAACAGATGTTTCTTAAATGAGCATAAGAATCCTGACTCTGAATCGGCCATCTAAACTGCTTATGTTGCCTCGGAATTCATTAATGCAGATAAATATTTCCAGATTTTCCTAATAGGAAGAATGATTTGAGGTGCTCGTGTTTGCTCTTGTTCTACCTGCAAGATCCAAAATATTTTGCCCACCTATAAACTGAAAGAGCAGTCACGGAGATTAGGGAATTTTGAGAAACACTGTAAAGTGTTATTGCATAATACACCATTAACATAATATACTATTACCTAGCCTTTTAAGAAAAAAAAAGAGGAGAATCACATTGTTTTTTCAATTTCAAAAAAGAATTCAAAAACCAATGAGTATCTTCCTCCTTTGTGAAGACAGAAGACTATGATATCCAGAATTTTAAGTGTTGCCTCATATCGACATATTCTAAGATTTTTATTTTTTTTTTTTTTTTTTTGCTGATTTTAAGGGAATGGGAATAAGGACAGAATACATGGAAGTGACTACTATTTTATTTTTATCATTATGGGCTTCAAAGTAAAGTAATTTTTTAATGGAGGAGTTTCCAATATTGGAAGACTTTTACACTGATTCCATTACAGGAAATATCGCCTCCTAATCCCCGCAGGGTTTTATGATCAAGATCTCAATATTTAAAACACATCTTCACGTTTGATTTGTTGGCAACACAATTAGAAGTGTTTCTTATAAAGCGTTCAGTTTCTTTTACCTTCTGGTAAGGCTGGGAAAATCAACTTCATTTGGAAGGTTTTTAACACGCTTTAAAAATACACTTTGCTGTATATTCTGGCAACTGCTCAGCAGTACGTACTTTGCAGTGCTGGTAACTAGGATTGGGTGGTGCTACATTGAAGTGGTAAATCATTCTATTTTCATAGAGCTTTGGATCCTAAAAATATTCACACATTATAGCGCAGAGGATAAGGGCATTTCAAAAAAATATTCCTACCCATGATACTTAAAATTTGTGCCACCAGACTCTTCTGCAAATGCTTTAGCCAGAAATTAGTAAAAGCTAGATTGAACTCTTTTGACCTCGGAAATAAGTAGAATGGTAAAGTGGGAAAGTCCATTACCCTCTGAGCAGAAAATGCTGATCCAAATAAACCGCATCCTTTTGCTTCCAAACAATGGGGGAACATTGTGCTGTTCTCTTTAAGATTTCTGTGACTACTAATGATGAAAGTAACAATAAGTATAAAATATAAGTGTTCTTTAATCCTACCAACCATTAGCTATCAAAATGTGACAATCCTGTACACTTCATGATGTGAAAATTATAATAGTAAATTCAGTTAAAATATATAACTTCCTGGTTCTATGAGTTTTAAAAATGTGACAATGCAACAATGAAAAAAAACACTGCAACTCTCTCTCTTCAACTTGAAACAGCTTTCAGAAATTATTCATCTTCTAGTCTCATAAATAAAAAAGAGAGAGTCTGTAAAGGAGGTTTGGGGAACTAATAAAAGCAAAACTACAGAGACCAAAATATGTGACTAATATAATAATTTAAATGAGATTTAAATTATTCAAATTCTCTCATAAAGGAGCAGTCATGAGATTTTTTCTTGGTTTTGGGGTAACCTCCCAAGCAGTGCTCAAGGCCTCAGAGCCCCACAGTGATATTATGAAATATCATAATGGCTGCCCCAGCCTACATGACAGAAGTCATACAGCTGACCACCACCATAAAGATGCAATGACAATGAAGCTATATGTTTCACAGCATTGCTCAAGTAATTGTACTTGAAACCATGTATTTCCATTTGCTTATTTGTAATACAAGTTATCAAGTCAACCTTTATGGACATTTCATTTCTATTTTTGTATTTTAACTGCTACTAACTTACAGTGAAGGAAAAAAAAACTCTTCCCTAATAGTAAGAATATAACCTTTTTAGAAAACAGTTTTCAATGAAAATAACTTTAGCATTAGAAATTCAGACTGCCTTCCCCATTTTCTCAATTCAGCATATATATCTCTAGGATAGTGGTTAAGAAAAATAGTATGAAAAAAACTTAAAATAATTACTTTAAACTCATGTGGCTTGTGTTGTGTTTGGAACATAAATATTACTATAGATGAGTCTTGAGAAATTACTAAGAATAATTAGAGTTCATGGATGTGATTTAACTAGAATATATGCTAGAGCCAGCAGGGGGAGTAAAATCCTCAAAATAAAATCCTCAAAATAAGAAAAAGAAAATTAAAAACACTGAATGGAGGAACAGCAGGGACCAACCAAGAAAGAACCAGTCATCCAATCAAACAAGAAGATAAACACTGTTAAGGGCTTGAGTCTAGAAATAAAACGAGTTTTAATTTTAGCTCATTCATCCTGAGAAAAACATTCTTTTCACATAATCTGGGAAGTAAAGAGAATTTGCCCAACAACTCTCATCTTTTATTTCCTTTTTTATCCTCTCTTGACTGATAAAGACTGTTGTCTTTAATCACCCTCCCAAAAAGATGACCATACTTGTTTTAAAGTATAAAAGAATACTTTTAGAGTATTTATAGCATTTTAAGTTAATCAGTTATAAACTTGTATTAAACAATTTCTTGAACTTCACTGTGTGATGCAAGGAACTCCACAATCTGAGTTGTCAATGACCACATAATTGAGTACTTGCTGCAGCCCATAACAGCGAATGAAAATTCCACATGATCAACATCAGGAAGAATAACTGAACCTGAAAGCTATGATGTAAGCCGAGGGTCTGGGGGGTGGGGAGGCTGGGGAATCAGAAATAGGGTGAAACATACTGCAAGTTCATAATACTTAATTTGAAGATATCTGATACATAATGTCACAAAGCTGATAGCTAGAGGAAGGAAAATTCTAGTCTTCTGGAACACAAAAGTCTTTTAGATTATAGAATTCCCACTGCATCTGATTAAAATATTAACTGTGAAACCTCTCAGGAACACATACTACCACCTGGCAGGTGTTTGCTGGTGTTTATTTTCCTCACGGAGGAGTAAAGGTCTTGAAACTCCATCCTCTTTATTTTCTTTGAAATATAAGGCTGTAAGGTTTGAGTAGAGATTCCACATCTTCCAAAGTCTGACAGTATCTCTCTGGAGGCTGACCCAACAAGTTCCTCTTTAATGAAAGACTTTGTTCATTAAAGACCCTGTCTCCTTTGGATTTTGCTTATCAACCCTCAGAAGTTGGTGAGAGAGTATTTTCAAGTTAAAAAGAGAAAGAGTTTTGCTAGAAAATCTTCAACTGTGCAGTTAACACTGAATCTGATAAACAGTACATTCCCAGTAACAGTCACCAAAATTCCAAGTTAAATCTGTGCCCTTGGAATAGTGCCCAAATGCCACAGCATATTTGCACTTTGAGCAAATTACACATTTATGACTCCTATCTTTTCTGCCAAAACAAAGGCTCAAAATATGCAGATTGTCTTCTCTGAAAACTTTACAATGGTAATTGGGATACAAGGAACAATGTATATGAGACCAACCAAATGATAGATTAGTTTGATTTGTTATTTTGATACTAATACTACCTACTTCTGTAGGTCATATGAGAACACAGAAATCCTGAAATGATCTCTATCTTCATCTAGTTTTGAAAATGGCAGTTTTATTACAATTCTTTCTTTTGTATTTGTCAAATATCCTCAAAGTATCAGCCTCAATTCCTTTATCTAGCACAGGAGGATAATAATACCAAATAAGTCTGTAAAAACAAGACGGTAAGTTAATAAATGCTATGACCCCAGGACGAATCAGAGTAGCTAATAAAGGATAACACTACTCTGCTAGCCATTCCATATTTGACCAACTTCGATCAAGACAGTAATTATAAATATACAAAATAAAAAGTATTTTAACATGATGCAACAAAGTCAAATGTAAACCTCCAAAATAAATGTGTGCTAAAGGAAAAATAAGCAAAAATACTAAAAAAATTCATTTGAAAATGAATTTCTAGCTCTTACTTTTATAAATATTCCCTGATTTGACCATATACTAATGAGGAAAGACTAAAAATGTATAAGTATTTAAAAATATAACAAATCATGGCCCCAAATAATTATTTAAATTTACTAACTGTTCTTCCTTTAGAACTGTTTGTTCACTATAAAGAAATTCTAGTAAAAAAAGATATACTTGATCAGGATCCAATAGAGTTGCATTACTGAAAAAAATAAATGTTTCCTAAACTACTTCCAGATCATACTGAACTACTTTAATACGTTAATGGAAACTCTGTAATAAATAGCATCTGGTCCTAATTTTTGAAAAAAAAAGAATATTATAATTGTCTTTAGTGAAAATATATATTCAAAAGTAAATTTACCAAAATGGATTTTCTTTTAGGAACTGAGACTTAAACAGGTAAATTTTATGCTAAAATTCTATTTTTTAAGTCAAGAGAAGTGGAAAATATAAAAGGGTTTATAGCTAGAACAAAG
Organism: Cryptotis parvus; assembly: GCA_021461705.1. Lineage (NCBI taxonomy): Eukaryota > Metazoa > Chordata > Mammalia > Eulipotyphla > Soricidae > Cryptotis > Cryptotis parvus. The sequence continues at coordinate 65,718 of JAJIBD010030611.1, read as the reverse complement.
GTATAAAGATATTTCCTTTTTTAAAAGATGTTTCTTATATTTTATAATTAGCTGTCTTTTTAAGGAATATTAATTGTCTTAGAAAAATATGGAATTATGTTTTGTTTGTTTGTTTGTTTATTTGGGGGACACCCCTGGCAATGCTCAGGTGTATATTCTTGGCTCCTACACTGACGGATTACTCCTGGTGGTGCTTGGGGAGTTCTATGGACTGCCAGGGATTGGACACAGATCATCCATGTGCAAGGAAAATGCACAACCCACTGCATAACTCTGGCCCCTGAATTTTTGTTTTAATGTAAGAAATAGATTATTCTCTTCAGTCAAAATTCAGCATAGAGACAATCCTTAAGTTTCGCTACAGGCAACTTGTTGAGCAACTTATCTGATTCTAAAAGGACTTGAAATGTGTCTTTGTTTCCACTGAGTTATGTCTAACATACTACAAATCAGCATTAAAAATTTACATATCATAAATTCCCTCAGAGGTTTTAAATAACAAGTTACTAATTACCTCCCTTGCCAAAAGTTCATAAGGCATGAAGTATTTACTATTAAGTAGCATCTATATTTCACCTTAGGGAATACTGAAATGTTTCCCTATGGGTAACACTAGTGACTTAAACATTAAAAAACTGATGCGTAAGACAGATGTTGTTAAAATCACAAGTATGTCAAAGTCCCATGATGCTGAATTTGTCCTGGTAAAACAGCCCAACTTTTATTGAGAATGGTAGGATCTAATTTTATCTTCCTTCATTTATTTTATACAATTTGGGGAAAGAGATAATCAAAATCACAAAGGCCTTTGTAAATTGTCACTGGAAATATTTTTATCTGGTAAGGGGATTTCATTTTCAGGTGATGATTTTGATTACCAAATTTAGTGTTCTGACAGTCTATCTCAAAAAAAGTTTTGCTCAACTGACTATATTAATGGCCACTTGATTTCAAATTACCTTATCCTTATCTCACAATCAGTGATCAATTTTTTCTTGCATGTAACAAAAATATTAAATTCTTTCAATTTAAGAATTTTAATTAAAATGGAATACAAGTCATAAAAATGAATCATGTCATATATGAAATTTAATGAAGTTTGAGGACATCATGTCTCATTTTCTTTCAACAGAAAAATGTCAATGGCACCATTTATAAGTAGAATTGGAAACAAAGTCAGACTAGTAGAAACAGAATAAAGGTGAGGCTTAAATCTGGAAGTCTAGGAACTGAAAGACAGTATTTGAGAAAAGAATAGATATAAGCTTCCAGTTATAAGAAGAATAAGGTGGATCTGGGAGATAGTATAGAGTTAGGGTGCATGCCTACCATGTATAAACCCACATTTTGTTACCAACACTTCATGATCATCTGGAGGCCTCCCAACGCCACTAGGTGTGGCCCTGGAGACCTCAAAACCACTCTGGTGGCCCAAATACTCCCAGACCACAGGACTAGAGCAACACCCATTCTCAGTGCCTATAATGAACTGTTAACCCAACTGGTCGAGATTCTCTCTTTGGGACTCCAGGGTTTCCTAAGCATACGTTGGGAAGCATACCCACAAAAAAAAAGTATAGAACAAAACCAAAAAAAAATGTCTAGTTATATATAGCATCTCAAATGACTAAAGATGATAATAATATTATACAGTTGTTAAAAGAGGTATTTTAAAAGTTTCTAAGAGAGGTATTTAAGTGATCTCTCACACACTCAAAGGTAAATATGCAAACTGATGTACATATTAATTGCCTTTTGAGAGGAAACCTTTCATAGTGTTCATAATAGAAAATAATCACACAGTACCCTTAAAATATACCTACTTTTAAGAGAGAGAGAGAGAGAGAGAAGAGAGATAAAGAACCTGCCATAGAGGCAGGTTATGGGAGGGGGGAGGGAAATGGGGACATTGGTCGTGGGAAATGGGCACTGGTGGAGGGCGGGGTGCTGGAACACTATGTGATCGAAACCCCCAAACATGAACAACGTTGTAATGTATACCTCACGGTGGTATAATAAAATATTAATAAAAAATCCACAAAAATACACCTACTTTTAATATTAGGGAACAGAAAATACAAAGATATAAATAAGTAGAATACACCTAAAGTCATATTTTTGGGAAAATTGCATAGCAGTGCATACACATATTATAAAGGAAGGATGGTCTGATCCCAACTTTTACCTTAAGAAATTAGAAAAATAAAAGATCAAATAAAATTCAAAACAAGTACAAAAATGCAGTGTTCACAATTAGAGTATAAATAAATGAAATAGAAAACTGAAAGATAATTTTTGAAAACTTCAATGAAATAAAAAGCTTATTCTTTAAGATATATAATACTGGTGAGTTTTACTTTGAATAGTGATTGTAAGAAAGAGACTGACAGACATAGATTTGTTATATCACCACAGATTCTACAGACGTTCAAAGAGATTAAAATGTACTGCCAACAACTTTATCTCTATACATTCGGAAACTTGGAGAAAAACAAAGAAATTATTTAGAAAAAAACTGCCAAGTTCAAGAATGGGTAGTATGAACAGTTCTACTTCTACTAGATAACTTGCATTTGTAATTTAAGACTTCTCCTCAAAGAATGTTATAGGTAGCTAGTATAGGTAGATAGTTCATTGTTGAACTGTATAAAATATTTCTAAAATAAACAACTGCTAACTTTTTTTTTTTTTTTTGCTTTTTTGGGTCACACCAAACAATGCTCAGGGGTTACTCCTGGCTCTGCACTCAGGAATTACTCCTGACAGTGCTAGGGGAAAAATATAGGATACCAAGGAATCGAACACAGGTCGGCCGTGTGCAAGGCAAATGCCCTACCCGCTGTGCTATCGCTCTGGCCCACAACTGCTAACTTTATATATTCACTTCCAGAAAATTTGAAAGAAGTGACTCCTTTCAAAGAATTGTCCAGAATTGTGCTAATACAAAACAAACAAGAAAAAGAATTTAAACCATTTTCAAACAAAATTAATCAATATATGAAAATGTTATATACTTTGAACAAATGGAATTTGTACCAGCAACGCAAGATGGACTAAAAACTGATTAATGAAAGACACCACATTGACAGAATACAACACACAATGTTATCATCTCAAAAGAAGCATATCAGAGACCGAGACCGTTAGTGAATTACATGGGAAAGGCAGCATTACTAAGAGTTACCCATTCAGTAATATAATCTCATTTATATTAAGAAACTATTGCCTGCCATAACCTACATGTTGGCTTAGAAAACATTGGCAAAGGAAGAAAAAAAATATCTGATTCAGTAAGCTTGTACCTTGCCATTGTCAGTATCATTGCAACAGTACTTTCATTCATTTTACTCTGTTCACATTTCATTTTTTTTCAGTTTTAGGTGACATCTGGCAGTGCTCAAGACTAGGAGGTTGATCTGATGGCACTCTGGTAGTAAGGGTAGCTAAGCATCGGAACCAGGCTTCCAGTACACTAAGCGTGATTTCCTATCATCTACCAGTACACAAAACTTCCTATCCTTGGAGCTTTCTCTCAGGTCCCCAAATTATCCTTTGAATGACAATTGCACTCTGCCACCCACTTAACACTTGTTGACATAGTAAGTGGCTACTGCATAGCCAATTGGTTATATTTATGTTATTTTGTCTCTTTGGAGGTCTATGCAATACTACATTCTTAGATCTGAAATGCATAAATGAAATGTAATACTTTATTAATTCTTAATTAACAGAATTGAGATGTGTGACCGTTATAGTTTTAGATAACAAGACAATAATGAAAACAACAATTCACAGTTCTTTATATATTTTTTGAAGTCTTTCACACACTTATTAAAAGAGGTATTAGTGCTTTATTTCACAGATGAGAAACAAAGGTCCAGTGACATTAAGTGACTTAAGTATCATTCACAGACAGATAATTTCTGTACAAATTTAGATGATATTTTCCCATCTTCAAATTTTAGAATAAGAGGTTTCATAAATGTGGACAAAGCATTCTTGAATATAGTGGCTCATTCTTGAATGTAGTAGCCAATTATATGCTACATAGGGTGCTTTTCAAATATGAAAGCAAACTTTCTTTTATGACTACTAGGCTTTTCATTAACAATATATGAAATCCACAGCAGAACAGACGCACTCTCAAGTCTCACACTGCTACTAGCTGACTGGACTAGCTGAAATGCACACAAGTGCCAGTGTAAGGGAAACTCAGAACAGAAAACTAAGAATTCACATTATTGTAAGAAAGTACAAAATATAAATAATATTCATTATACTTCCATAAAATTAATCTGTAAAAGTAAACTTTTCTAACTGTTGTAATTTTTAAGTACTGTGCAGAGTATTAAAATACACTGAATTAAATTCTATATCTACTGCCTAGAAAAACAATTCTTCCTAATCAATTTAGTTAACAGAGTCTAATTCATAGTGCTCAAAAATACTTGGATATTATTTTACCAATTTTAGTGGAACTGCCTCTGCTCAGCTGACAGGAAAACATGAGAAAGGTTTTCTTTTGCTATAAATAAAATACAGAAGTATGAAAGGAGAGGGCAATTGGAGTTGTTTGATTTACTGTTCCTCTTTTAAAAGTGAATAACTTGAGTGCAAAAATAATTCAACAGAGCAAGTTTTTGTGTAGATTTCTCAAAATGATTGCAAATCTTTGAAACTCAATCTTTCTTTGCCATACTTTCTGAAATTATATACATATATACATATATATTACAAAATAAGGTCATTGGTGTAAAACTAACAAAAGCATTACGAGATTATGTTTCTAGGCACATGCAGAGCTCATTTTACTTTAATTATACAGCTCTTTAATTTGGTAATTATAAAATATTCCCTGACAAAATTAGTTTTAGTTACAAACTTAGACATGTAAATTTCATACAGCCACCACTTTTTCTGACACACTGTCAGAATGTCACAGTTTTTTAAATAATGACAGTACGTGGTATGGCACCACTACTTTTTAAAGAAATACATCCATAAGAGCTTAATGTTCAGTTGGCTTCCTCAAGAGAAAATTGATGAGGAATAAATCGTGGCATAGTTTGCCAGTTTTATGAAACATAAAGTGAACATGATAAAGTTTTCATGTTTCACCCTAGGAGTGACTTTTTAGAATATTTACCTAGGAATAAACTAGCAATAATGATAAAATAAATCCCACGTGGGAGGTAAGGCTACAAATTTCCATTTGTTTTGTCCCTAAAGGAAAAATGGTTTTATTTATTGTCAGAGTGAAAAGTACATCCAATAAAGTGAATATTTTATTATTGTTATTTACAATATGAAGATGAGATGCTAACAGGCCTCTGATTACCAAACTTGCACCAGAATGCCTCTTTAAAAAAATAAAATCTATACTTAATATAGGTATACAGTATTGCATCTGTGATTGCATCAAAAATCTAGAAATGAAAACAGAGATTGATATATAATTAGTGGAAAACTAGAATTTGGCAACCGCTAAGATGAGATAAAATAAGGCCATATTAAATGTTTACAATAAATATTACTAATAATAAGTTATTTGATTCTGATGCAAGAGTGCACCACATTATTACTATTCCTTTTTACAGATGGTAAAATGAAGGCACAATGTGTAAAACTTATCCAAGAGCTTGTAGCCATCAAGTAGTATTTAATCATGCATTCTGAGTACACAAATTCCTTCTTCTTCTAAGAGAGCTTTAGTTTATTTATTTATTTTAGTCACACTCAGCGTTTACTTTGTCTCTGTACTCAGGGACCACTCCTGGATGTGCTTAGTGGAAAATGTGTAGTGCCAAGGATCAAAACTGGGTTGGCCATATGCAAGGCAAACACCTTAACCACTGTCCTATCTCCCCAAGCCCCATCCTATGTGAATGTGCTGGAAGTACACATTTTTATAAATACATATTTTTCTCATTAATATGACATGAACAATAAAGTTAACAATAGAAAGTCACAGAATATTTTGCTGACTAAAAGTTTTTTGGAATTATACAAATTAAGAGTTAATTAACATAACTTAATACCCTCCTTCTCCAGTACATCTGACATCTCTTCCACTCCACTTTTGTTGAGAGGGAAAGCATTTGGATTTTGAATCATCCTTTTCTTCTTTACTCTTCTATGAGATTGGTCTAAGCAACCTTAGAAAAGCAGCTCACTCCTTACCTGAGATTGAATCTATTTTTTGGTTTATTATATAATGGCCGAATGTAATCTATACAAAGCATCAGGGGCACATAACATAATATCTAACCACAGAAGCAATGGAAGATTTGGCAAGATAGATTTCTCACTCTACAAGTAGATACTTAAGTCTGCACAAGTCTGTGTCCCAACAAAGGATGTTTATCATTGTTCTGTCACTTCTGAAGAAAAAACTAGGTTTCCGTTTGGTGATAAGGTATATATTACAAGGTACATATTGATTTATCTGCCCCTAGGAAAACTATTAAATCACAGTCTATTATATATGAAAATGAAAAACTTTCTCTGGCTTCATTACAAGTAGAGCAAGTCTAGTTATGAAGTGGTGTTTATAACTTAAATAGCCATCTTGAATTGTTTTAAAGTCTGATGCAAATACAGTAATAGAGACATACAGCGGGTCAAATGATTTGTCTACTGTCCAACAGCAATTTGTGAATGGGGATTCTCCTGCCATCTCCACTTTCAGTGCACTTCCTCCTAATATTGGCTTTATTAAGAAACCATTCCAACTGATATTAGGTTTTTTTTCATTAGATTAAATGTTAAAGAAAAATAAAAAGTGCAGCCAGAGGGATAGTATTGCACACAGGGTACATGCTTTTGTCACATGAAGGCTACCCAGGTTTGGTTCCTGGCACAACATATAGTCCCGGCACTGCCAAGAGTGATCACTGAGCACAAAGTCAGAAGTAAACTTGGAGCAAAGACACTAGTGATGCTTAACTCAGGAGAGGTTTTTGAAAATTAGCATGTACTCTGACAGCCTGGATCATCGACACCCACCCTGCAGCATTCTTTTTTCAATCCAGTCCAGGTATGCTGATCCAGAGACTCACAGACATGGGGCAGAGCTGCTACCAGCTCTCCCTGTGCCCAGCCACTCACGAGGCATCCGGGAGGGATGGCGAGTTCTAGCCCTGGCCTGCCACCCCAGGAGAGCCTCGCAACAAGTCAGATGACAACCCCACTCCATGAGGGCTGCCATTTTCCACATCTGGACCTCCCTCTCTTCAGAACTCCATCCAGCAGATGAGCCTATCACAGCCCAGCTCGCGCGCCACTTGCAGCCACACAGTTCATCAATAAATGCTGTATTTAGAGGTGACTACAAGAGTATGCCACCTAAACGGCAAGCCTGTTAAGCTACCCATGTCATATTTGATATGCCAAATACCAGTAACAATTATGTTAGGTTATTCCCATGACCTAATATAATGGTTTGAGGCTCTTTATTTTCCTGGAGCAAGCAGATGCCCTTGGGCTCTACTAACATGAGACAGGACATATGGAGATGGTACTGGAGCCCGCTCAAGCAAATTGGTGATGAACGGGAAGATACTCATACTGATAGTGATCATGTACTCTAGCAAAATTATAAATTAAAATCTTCTGAAAAAGAAAAAGTCATCTTTGACATGAGCTGAGGCATGTCCTTCTTAACTATGACCTAACGGTCACATGTTATAACTGACCTAACTGTGCATATTATACTATATACAGGTTAGGCTTTGTTTCCAACAGAACTTTTCTATTTTCGAGTAGAAAATGTTTAAATGTGAGATCAGAAAGATAATCCAAGGATTGAAGGCTAACCTTACATGTGGCCAACCCTGGCTTAATCTCCAGCACTGCAGATAGTGCCCTGAGCACACAGCAGTGATGACTGAGCAACGAGCCTTGATAAGCCCTGAAAACCACTGAGTGTGCTCTCAAAACTCAAAAAACTGAAGAAAGCCAAAAGAACAAAGAAAGGAAGGAAAAAAAAAAGGAATGATAGTTAATTGGGAGGAGGGAGGCAGGGAGGAAAATCTTTCAATAAAGAAATAAACAGGAACATGATTTAGTATATGTATTAAATTCCTACTCCTCTCCTGGAAATAATTTTATTGGAATGCTAAAGAAAATAGCTGGCTCTGTTTTCTTTCTTTATTTTTATTTATTTATTTTTAATTTTTTATTATACCACCGTGAGACATACAATTCCAAAGGTGTTCACAATTGGTTCTTGGTAATACAGTATTCCAGCACCCATCCCTCCATCAGTGCCCCATTTCCACCACCAATGTACCCCCCCCCCTCCCACCCCACCCCCAGGCTGCCTCAACAGCAGGTAGCCCTGTTTCCTCTTTCTCTGTCTCTCTGTCTCTGCATCTCTCTCCCTCTTCTTTTTACACATTGTGGCTAGCCCTGCAGATATTTAGGGTTTATCACATAAGTCTCTTTGTGTATATTCAATGGTGAGCTTTAATCTGCCATTACCATTTCCCACACTTAGTAAAACACTGGTATCTATTCATATCCTATTAATAAATGCAGTCATTCTATATCTGTCCTTTTCCATCTGAAGAGAAAACCTGATCTTCTCCCCTTTAAGTTTCATCAGTAAATGCTCAGGTTGAGAGCCTTCTACTGAGACTATACCACCTACATGGTAAAGCCTGGCAAGCTACCGTGTTTTATCTACTTTTTATGCCAAAGACTAGTAACTATTATGGACCTCAGTTCCATAACCTGAAGAATGGTTTCGGGCTCCTCCTGTCCCTGTAGCAAGTAGATGCCCTTGGGTTACACTTGCTTGTGACAGGACTAATGGAGATGTTACTAGTGCCCACTCAAGCAAATTGATGAACAATGGGAAGACAGTGATACAGTGACAGTGAATTTCACTCAGCATGATAGTCTCCATGTCCATCCATTTGCAGGTAAATTTCATAATTTCCTCTTTTCTGACAGCTGCATAGTATTCCATAGTGTAGATGAACCACAGTTTCTTTAGTCAGTCCTCTGTTCTCGGGCATTTAGGTTGTTTCCAGATTCTAGCTATATGAATAGTGCAGAGATGAATAAAGAAGTACAGATAGTGTTTCTGCTATGTGTTTTTCGGTCTCTCGGGTATATTCCCAGGAGTGCTATTGCTGGATCAAATGGGAACTCAATGTCTAGTTTTCGGAGGAATGCCCATATTGTTTGCCAAAAGGGCTGGACCAGTTGGCACTCCCACCAACAGTGGATGAGAGTCCCTTTTTCCCCACATCCACGCCAGCACCTGTTGTTCTTACTGTTTTGGATGTGTGCCAGTCTCTGTGGTGTGAGATGGTAGCTCATTGTTGTACCTCATTAAATGCTAAAGAAAATAGCTAGCTCTGTTTTCATTTGGTTCTTTTTTATTTGCTTTGTTAGTTTTCATTTTGGGACCACACTCGACATTGCTCTGGGGTTAGTCCAGGCTCCGCAATCAGGCCATGGGACCATATAAGATGTGGGGGCTGAACCCAGGTCCGCCACATGCCAGCAAATGCCTTACCTGCTATACTATATCTTTGGTCGAAAAAAATAGCTGGTATTTTTTTTAAACCAGCTTAAATCTTTGAATATCTGGTAAATATGCACTAGCATCTGGAATCCAAGTATATTATCTTTCAGTCTTGATATTGTAATATTAGCATCTAATTCTAAATTATTTGCAAGAACACTTCATCCAGAGAATTTGCATTAAGGTCACCATTATACTCTTGATCTCAATTTCTGTGAAGCACTGAGCTTAGTGGCAGAATGCCTGCCTTACCTGCATGAGGCTGTGTATGTCTGGTGAGCCCTACATGCACACGTACACCATGTGCAATCCCAGCAACATACTTAGTGTGATCCACAACACTATCACAAAAGTGATTTTCAGCACACCACAGAAGTGCTAATGGAGTTACAAATCCCTTAGAGTCACAGTTTTGATTTAAAAAAAAAAAAGCAGACTAGCAAAGGACCAACAGATAGAAAGACTCTGGACAGACACATGGATTAAAAAATCTGATGAGATGCCCCTGGGTGTTTCCACAATTCTGAACGGCTGCTCTATGGTACTGAACGGTGCTAAAGAATAGCTACAGAAAGTCCCTCATTCGTGTCAATGCTTATCATTTATATAAAATATGTTTTATATGATATAATTTGTCATATATTCACACACATAAATGTATAATCATAATCATTCAGACTAGAAGATATACTCATATTTCATCAACAGTTTTGTGTTAATAGAGAACTATTTCCCTTTTTAATGCGATGACATCCTAAATGACAGTTTGGGGAAGAACTGAAAATGAAAGCAAGTTCTACAAGAGGCATTTGCAGTTGCCCTTTTGAGAGTTGAAATTTTCTCCAGCCCAGTTTCAGTCAATGGTCATGCAGAGAGCCTTTATCTAGAAGGGAGTAGGCAGAGGACAGGAGAGTGGACCTTACAAACCTGCTGTCTTTGAGGGTCAGTCACTGATGTGTGCAGTGAGAAACAGCAAATCTCCCGAGGAAACAGACTATTATTCTATGCTATCGTGTGTGTGTGAGCAAGAGAGATTTTCTTGTTGTTCATGGTGAAGTTGCTGCTAAACAATCGTATATAATGCTAGAGTGTTTTGACTGTACCAAATTTGACTTTCCCTATGGAAATGAATTGGTATCATCTAGGTCTGAAAAGAGCGAGCTTTGTTGTTGATGGAGAAGGTAATCTGGGTTTGGCTCAGTGCCGCCATCACTACCCTGTGAGTCTTTCCTCACCTGCACATACACGCTGAGCTCAATGGAGATCTGTTATAAGGGATCTGTGTAAGGGAGCGTCTTGCCATCCACTCCTATGGGGGCAGCAAGGCTGTACTAGCTTTGTTCTGCTGTGCAATGGAATGTTTCATCCATTTATTGTCTTTTATTTCCCTTCAGCTATTTTACAAGCCTTTGTCCTCACCAACAGCTGGCAGATGGCTATTTAAAAAGGAAGCAGATTTGATGCAATGATATGAGCTAGAGAGCTAAGATTTCTGAGTGGAGGTGTGCGCTGGATCTCACCCCTCCCCATGGTGTCCCTTGACAGTCACTCGGCCTCCCTCACTTCCATGACACAGGGAGAGAAGCATGGGCAGACTAGTCCCAAGGGCTGAGTTTGATGTTTCCTAAGATAGTGAACTGTGGTCACTGCAAGAAACACCATGTTGAAGTCACTTTGAGTACTCCCAGCCAAATGCAAGAACTCTACTGACAATTATCCTACCAGCATTCTGGTGTTTATAGTGAGTAGGGGAGGACAGAATGACTGTAAGGAAAAGCAGTTTTTCTGCTGGTCAGCACAGAGGGCAAAAGAGGGATTCCACAAGGGGTGGCTGATTAAGTCCATAGTGCAGCGGCAAGAGTATAGAGGACAGGTTTCTCCCATGCTGATCTGCAATTGGAGTCTGAGAGATGTTCAGCTCTGGTCTCCTCCCAGGGAAGTAAAGGACAGCTCCAAAGTAAGACACTGGCTGCCTTACCATGCTGCCTTCCAAAGAGATATAACATATTTAAAAATAATACTGGCAATGAAAAAGTTCTTGTTTTTCTCTTATGCATAAGCCATTTTATACATATTTGGAAGTTACTTAAAAGTGATAAAAACAAAAGAAGAAAGAAACATTTCTGCTATAACTTCCAAGTGATAATGAAGGTTCAAAAAGTTACATTTTACAGCTCACCTAAAAGGTAGTGCTATATTCCTCAGTTCTATTTTTGCTCTATAATTATTAGAGCTATTTTAGGTTTCTATTGAAAAATATGTATTTCCTAAAAAATAAGTTCATTGAACAGATTGCCTTCGCTTTTTATTAAAAAATAACTTTCCATTATGTCGACAGTATGAGAGATTAATAACAGAAGGAAAATAATTAAAGAGGAATATTTAAAATAAATGGAATTCAGAATGTATTGCATACTTGATTGATGAAAATTAAACAACTAATCTGAATGTGACTGATGGGGATGAGGCTGAAGGAACAATTTAAAAAAGAGCAACGCTAATAACTTCAATCAGGCTAGGGTTCTTTTTATTTTCCATTTGCCCTTTTTTTAACTAGCACAGAAATTTAAACCCCGATTATCAATTTCTCCTCTGCTTATTGTTGTGGTAACTGGGAAATCATTGTTAATTGGTCAGTTCAAACCAAAGTCTTTTATTTATCATGCTTGTACCTCCCTCTTTGGCCTCAATTTCTTTATGAATCCTTCTCTTTGGCCTTGTGTTAGCAAAACCAGGACACAACAACATGAAGGTTACTACTCTGCCATTTGTTTCAAATTATTTTTCCTACATGCTTCAATTTGCATAACTTTATTGTTTTGTGGATTCTAAGCTGGTGAATTTATTACTAAGGCACCTGCCAGTGTTTCTGCACTTAAGGAACTGTCAGCAGTTTCTATTTCGGGACTCTGAGTTGGCTAGAAAAAATTCACTCTGGGCAGAATTTTGGCATGTTTTATAAGGTAATAAACCAAAAGTGAATTATTTTTAGACAAAAGAGAGCGGTGGGGAATTTTTTTTTGAGGTATAGAAATACAAAATAGAAAACAGAAGTTGGTGCTTTCAGAAGTATCTGAAAGATTCATTCTCTTGGGCTTTCACATAGTATTTTTACTTCTTATCTATTGCAAACTCATGGCTTGAGTTATTATGGAAAAATACTTAAATTACCTGCTTAATTTATAGGTAGAATATCTAATATATAGGTTAATTTTAATAATAAGAGAAGTTTTCAGAGAAAAACTGAACCTTCAGTAAACACTGTCTAAAATCACCAAGTTTCAGAGTTCTAGCAAATAACTAAGCATGTGTAGAATTAGCATGTGTACCAAAGTTACGTTTCCCGATCCACTTCTCTCACTCCTAAGCTTTACTCAATATTAACAAGAAGAGCTTGAGTAAACTGAAAATTTAGGAATATTGGGCCATTTGGTTATCTTGGACGCTTGTCTTTGAAAAGAGTATTCATAATCTAAACCTGCAGTTGAAAAGCAAAATCAATTCCAAGCATGTGCAAAACTTTGCCCATTAAAATAATCAGAGTTTCTTTTTTTTTTTTTTTTTTGCTTTTTTGGGTCACACCCGGCGATGCTCAGGGGTTACTCCTGGCTCTGCACTCAGGAATCACTCCTGGCTGTGCTCGGGGGACCATATGGGATGCCGGGGATCGAACCCGGGCCGACATGGGCCGGCGCGTGCAAGGCAAACGCCCTACCCGCTGGGCTATCGCTCCGGCCCCAGAGTTTCTATATTCTGAAAACATCAAAGCATGCAAAGTCAATATATCCTTCCCTCCTCTCCTTCCTTCCCATCACAAATGTGTATGTGTGTGTGTGTGCACACACACACACACACACACACACACACACACACACACTATTCTTCGGAGGTGGACAGTAAATTTGTGTCAGAAACTTGAACACTAACATAACCCTACCACCTAAACTGTTCCTATAGAAAATATAATCTTATCAAGAAAATGATAGTACAGATTGAGAATTGAGTAAAGATGTCTTGAGCAGTTTTTGGTACCAAGGTCTGAGCTACAGAATTGGGTTCATAAATTCATATAAATACAAGAACAGGGAGGAACATGTAAAATCAAAAAGAGTAAAGAAAAGGAAAAATCATCTGAAGGCTATCATCCAGACGTGGCGAGATAGCACTCCGTGCTTTGTGTGCAAGAAGTCCAGATTTGATCTGGGTATTTTCTGAGCACTGTCATGAGAAATAACCAAGCTATGAGCCAGGAGCAGCCCCCAAATACTCCTGGTTTTGGCCCCTAGAACAAATAGAACAGAAAAAAAAAAGACCTATTCACAAGCACCACAGGCAGGAAATATCCTCTGGCTACAGTCTCAAGAATCTGGTTCCTCTGAAACCAGAACAGAAATGGATTCACCATTATTGTCAGCTACCAGTATCAAACACTGAATCAGGCAATTTATCACCTACCTTTTAAAATCCAGTATCAAAACTAGCCTTCTAGTTTTAATGTAGTTTTCACTGCAGAGTAACTTCCACTGAGACAGGACTAAATGAACTACAGGTACATTCTAATTCATTTGCAACAAAAATGTCTTGTTGACAAAACCAGTATGTCTGTATTTCAGCTTATAAAATAATACTTTGTACTTTAATACTACCAGTCTCTAAATGAGAGCTCCAGTTCTAATATACTAGTCAAGTAAAGTCCTGGGCCTTCGTGGCTACAGAACACATCCTAAATCCTGAGTTCAGCCTTTAATAAAAGGACCAAGAGTAGGGGGTGTGCCCACCTTATATAAGACCCTGGATGGCAAAGCACCGCTTTTTCTTTGGGGGGTCACACCCGGCGATGCTCAGGAGTTACTCCTGGCTCTGTACTCAGGAATTATTCCTGGCTGTGCTCTGGGGACCATATGGGATGCCGGGATCTATCAGGGTCGGCCGCGTGCAAGGCAAACGCCCTACCTGCTGTGGTAGCTCTGGCTCCTCCTTTGGTAGCAGATATAACTTACCATGTAACCTTTGCTTCAAGTTTAATAGGTACCAAAATTTAGTCAAATTTAAACTTGAACAAATTCAAATTAAATTCAAAATTTTATTCTCATTGAAAAAACAGGTAAAGCAAAGAGGTTCCTAAACCATACCCCATTACCACTTTGCTGTTTTCCAGTCATAATTACTGCTTAAGTAAATATTCTTTAAACCATGTTAGACTATTTTTCCGTACTTTTATGGCAGCATTAGCTGAAAGTCACCTTAAAATACTCATGAATCTCCCTTTAAAATGAAAATAATGCTATTTCATATAATACTATAACAAGAAACATTAAGTACTAAAAGCATATTAAAATAACTAAGAAGCTATCCCCTATTCATTAAAATCAGGAAGTTTGGTTTGGTTAATGTCAGTTAGGGAAAAAAAATCATTTCATAGTAATTCATACTCTTTATTTTTATATTTCATCAGCACAGACTTTTGAACTTAACCTTCAAAGTCCTTGTTTAAAAATTATTTAATTCATATTACATAGTTATGCAATAATAAAAAATAATTAAAATTTAAAAATAAAAAATAATAAAACCCCAGAATTGTGTTTCTTCTTTTTTGTTGTTGTTTATGCATAAAAATTTGTATCTCATGAGTGCAGTTTTGCCTGTCCTATTTTGCTACTGTTTTACTTAGTGTAACGTTTTCATGTTTGGTCTTTTAGCATTATGTCAAAGCACACATAACAACTAAATCTGTACGTCCAAAGGTAGTCAAATGGCAATTAAACATGGCTAAAACTAGGATTTTGTGAAAATAATTTTGTTTCCAAGAACATATCAGCCAAAAAACAGCATTATAACTTCTGAACAATTATATCTAGATCTTGAAGTGTAGATAAAAATATATTAGTTATCATATTAAATTTGTTATAGCAAATAACTATGCCTACACTTAAGTTTATGTCCCTAAAGTATGTTTAATGTGGAGGAGATACCCTCCACATACCAAAAAATAAGAAATAAGTGCCTACTAAATGAAGTCATATAAAAAAGTCAAATAAAAATAAACTCAAATAAAAACCAATGCAAAAATTCATTTATAGATGCCTACTCACAGATGTCTATTTTATGGTTACACATATGGACTTTTTATGGGTCAACACATGTAAACTATATGGATTTTTTTAAACCCCTTAAATTTAAATGCTTTTATTAGATGTCTTGAGACACTCAAAATAATGTTTTTAAAGTAAAATGACAGGAAATAGGTATTCAAAGGAGAGATCTATGTTTATGTAAATAAACTGACAATCATTCAGTTAACTGCCTATCTATCAACAGCTCTTCCCAAATTCCAACTTCAAATCCTCGGATTTCTTTACATTTCCACTCTCTGCAAAAGAAATAAACTAGAAAGAAATAGCTTGCAGAGATGGACTTGCATCATCCGTCTTTCCAAAAGGATATAACTGTTAACTAACCCTTCCAAACATTTTATGAAATGTGAACAATTAAATTCTGAAAACTCCAAATTTTAAATTCATTTTGGCTACAGATGGATCACATGCAATGTGAACATTCTCTTCTTCCTAACCAGACTCTTGGTTCCAGGTACTGTAAACAATCAAGCTTATTTTACTGTTTGGAACAAAATCAGAAATAAAAAATAGTGAAGGTGAAATTAGAACTAGCAATTCCTAAAGAAAAAGTGAGGCATCCAACATCTGCATAAAATGGTGAAGAAAATAATGTAAATACATCTGTATATCTGTTATCCAACGTAGACTTCCTTCAAGCTTCCCTTGACAAAAATATTATTTTAAAACAATCCAAGAATATTATTTCTACAACAATTATATCCTTCTAGATAGTTTTACTCAAATACATATCATTTGAAACTTTTAAGTAAAAATTTCTAGTTGAAACTAAGTTCTGAAAACTCCAAACTATGACCAAACAAAAATGCAAAGTTTTAAAGAACAATAACATATTTCCTACATTTACTAATGCATCAATATTAAATACAACTGAACACAAGCAATTTACTTCCGCTACATCAGAATCTTGAATGAACGATTTAAGGCTCTTCATGTTCATGGAGTGAGCAGTTGCCCTTGGGCTACACTAGCATCTGACAGGACGAATGGAGATGTTACTGGTGTCCGCTCAAGCAAATCGATGAATGAGAAGACAAGTGATACAAGTGATCCATCAGAATCATATTGGCCCAATTTGTCACCTGAAAGTTGCTTTCACAATGTCGACCATCTCTCTGTGTAGAACGAAACCCAACTGCATCTATTCATTTCTTCTGTCAAGTAACAATAGTTAAATATCAGTTACAGAAACAGTAAAATACTATTTCAATTGGTGGTTTTTGCCCATATTTCACTAGGCCATGTGATATTTATCATAAGTGAAATTTTCCAAACTATACCATTTGGGGTGCCCAATTTAAAAACAGAAAAAATACTCATGCCTTAAATTCAAATAAAATTCAATGTCTTTAATCTTACTGAAAGGCTTCAAATTCAAAAAATTCCTGTTTCTCCATAAATTAACCATGTCACTTCAGGGGAATTAACTGAATCGTGGCATTTCATGGGAATGATCTAATCTGTTGTAATTTAAATCTGTATCACTTTAAGGATTATTTTTGGAGATGATAATAGTTGGTATACAGATTTCTAAAATAGGCTCATATAAATGTTACTTGGCTTCAAATCTACTACTGCATTCTGTGTTAATAACCAATATCAGTTCATCATATTACTAAGGTTTTTAAAGATAATAACTACATTGCAAGGATTATTCAATTTAAGAATGTTTTTAACTAAATTGCTTTATTTTGAACTGTTACGGTAACTTGAAATGGTAAGCTTGACAAGACAACATCAGTAGCATTAAAAGGATAATGATTAATAAATCAGTAATTTATTTAACAAATGATTAAATAAATTAATAAATCGTTTTCTTGTTTGCCAAGGCATCGAAAATCAGATGGGCTGGACATGTAATGCAATTTGGAGACGACCGCTGGACTAGAGCCATTATCAACTGGATCTCACGGGATATCAAAAGATCACGTGGCTGCCCACCTACAAGATGGTCAGACTTCTTCATCAATACCCTGAATGAATGGTTTGAGGCTCTTCATATTCCTAAAGCAACCAGATGCCATTGGGCTACACTGGCATGTGATAGGGTCGAATGGAAATGTTACTGGCGCCCACTCAAGCAAATCGATGAATAACCGGATGTCAAGTGATCAAATCAAGTGATTAATAAATCGATGTTTAGTTCACAATGTCAAAAGAAGAAACTGGGGACATATTTCTTATTTAAGTCATTGAATTTCAAAAAGTAAGTCTTATTCTGGAAAGCACTTTGCATCAAAAATTAGGGTACTTATATCTGTTCACATATTCTTTCTATAAGTACTCCATTACATCTGGAAGAAACAAACTTTGGGGTCATTTTATAAAATTTCCTATTTTTCTTTGGGACAATGTATCAAATACATTTACAAGCCAATTATCCCTAATATGCATTATCAATTTTTCTTGGCACTTACATATATATTAAAGTCAAATACATAGGTTAAAAGTTTTGATATTTGAAGGGAAGCTGAAAAGAAAAGAGGTCGCTGTAACTTTAAGAACCTTTGAAATTTATCAGTTAGAAAGAAGCTATATACTACTTCAATGTGAGCTTGAAACAATCTGGTATTTTAGCATTTGGCATGGATACCTCATGTCACTTATCACATTATACCCTGCATTATAATTATTTCTGTAAATACTAACATCGTTTTAAGGACCTTCAAGCTCCATAAGGGCAAGATCTATTTTTTATTTATCTTTTTTTATGCTTTACAAAGATGTGCCTCAAATTTATAATCCATACTGATCACCTAGGGATCTTGTGAGAATGCAGATTCTCATGCGGATGGGACCCTCAAATGCTGTTCTGACCAAATGCAAGGGTGGGCTATTCTGCTGGTCTAAAATCCACCCTGTGAGCTCTAAGAGTGCTCTTCCTTCAAATATAAGGATGAATCACTTACAGGTATTTCTTTGTGTTTCCTTTGAGAGAAACTGCTAGCTATCTCTGGTGGAAAGCAGACCAAATTGAGAGCTTCCAATTATTCTCACTTTCCTAAAAGAGACACTATTATTATCTTCATTTTACAAATAGGGAAATTGAGGTACTAAAACCTTAAGTAATTTGTATATGTAATGGATCCAGGTTTGCCTGACTCAAAGGGCTTTAACTCTTAAACACAAAGTATATGTTCCCTAATATGTTATAGCATAATAAATGAGGTCATCTCGGATACACATCCCCACTTCTCTCTCAGGGAAAAATTTCCATCCTTCAAGTCCCAGAAGGCTGCCACTTCTTTGATTCCCTCTACTTTGTATAATTTCCTGGCTTCTCCTAAATTTCCACAGAAACTTGTTCATCCTGTTTGCAGCATTTGCCAAAAAAATATACATTTATCTGGGTGAGGTCCTTTTGAGAGTTGGAACTTGGTCTTACTCTCTGTTGATATTCCAACAGTCAGATCATGGGAGCTTTTAAAGATACAATGTCTGGGTATCAGTGCCAGAGATTCCAATATGTCTGACATGGGTTATAATCTAGTTATCAGCAAATGTGTCGGATTTCCAAGGAATTCTTCAGAGGGTTTGCATGTTCACTCTAAGAAAGGTGAATGGCTTCTGGAGGGCATTGACAATAAGTGTTAATGTGTGGAAACTAATAATTCATAGGGGAATAACAGTGCTAAGAAATAGGATATGAAGTTAGATGCCACAGCAGTAATCTGACTTAGAAAAGATCTGAAAAAAAAAGAGCGAGTAGTTGAGGTAATGAGAAATAATATGGGTTGAGGTATATATTTTCCAGGCAAAATTTAAGCAGAATTAAAGCTAAATTGGGGGCTGGAGCAATAGTTCAGCAGGTAGGGCATTTGCCTTGCATGCAACCAACCCGGGTTTGATCCCCAGCATCCCGTATGGTCCCATGAGCACTGCCAGGAGTAATCCCTGCATGCAGAGCGAGGAGTAGCCCCTGAGCATTGCCAGGTGTGACCCCCCCAAAGAAATAAATAAATAAAACTAATTGGACATGAGCTCCGGAAATAAAGATCAAGGAAAAGTTTGTTTGTTTTTTTACTTGAGCAGCCAGAAATCTAGATTTGCAATGGACCAAAACGAAGATAAGATATCCTAAAAAGGACGGTAACTTCCATATCTGACAACATATATTCCAGAAGAAGCACCCCCCCTGCATCTATACATGGTAATTTAATATACACTGTGGTAATGATTTTTCTCTTTTATTATAATCTCCTCTCCGATGTATTTTCCTAAACCAGACCTTTCTCTTATCAAGTGACCCGAGTTCTTCTCAGAATATATCTTCGCCCTCATGACCCTTACCTTAGTCTTCCCCCATGCTTAGCAGGTGTTTGCTCTTGAAGAAATGCTATTTTTACTTCTTTTGCAATTCTGAGATCACTATTTTTTCTCCCACAGTGACCACACTTTGCTTTTAATCCTGGCTTGAATCTCTGTTTACAATTACCCATGTCTGTTTTCTCCTCCTATTACCCTAACTAGAAAAACATCTTGCAATTCTCTACTAAATCAATAATCAGTATGTTTCACCACATCACAGAGCCAAGGTGAAAACAAAAAACACTCTGCCACTTTCTGTGAGATAAAACCTTTTCAATATAAAAATATAATCTCTTGGTAAGACTTGTGAGTTGTGTTAAATCAAGAGTGATACACTTACATTCAGTAAAACCCGAAAATAATTTTTTCCTTATCAAAAGTTACATCAAACTAGAAGGGAAATTGGATTCTAAAAGTATGTAATGTGGCAATTCACATAATGAAATTTAAAATCCAAACCCTTTCTTTTTATTTCTAAACACATTTTTCTCTGTGCCCAATGCCTGATAATAGAATTAAGAAGCAGGGCATGTACTTTTAAAGTGTGGTGCTTACTTTCAAGTACAATACTAATGTGTTGCTTTAGCTCTTCTGATTATGACAAAACTTCATAGATATAACTTATGATTCTGTTAAGTAATCACAGAGCTGATGATTTCATAGGTTATTAAAATTATATTTAAAACATAATTATATTTTATTATATTTTATTTTTATTATATATTTCTAATATTTTTATTATGTTATTTCAATTATATTTAAATAGAATTATATTTCAAATATAATTCTATATCAATATAATGGAAATTATATTTCAAATAAATGAGGACATGGAGGTTTAGTGGTGTGGATGTTATTTCCATTAGAAATGTAGGGAGACTTATCAAGTAAAATAAACATTAACAGCCATACGAAACAACTTTTTGAAAATTGATTCTATGGAAAACAGGAACATTTTGCTCCTTACCTTATCTTTTCTGAAGTCTAAATGCTACAAAAAAAATAGTCATATAAGTTAGAGGCAAATTAAGTGAACACTTGTATGTTCTGTTGCACACTAGGAATGCATCTAATCCAGGGGTACTATACAACTGGACTGTGAATGCATTAGCTTATTTCAGGAAAGAGAAGTTAATAAGACAACTAGTCATGGGATTTCTATGTCAGGTAGGAATTTAAATCTTTAAAAGGGTGCAGTATAAAAGTAACTCTCGAGGCCAGAGCTATAGTCCAGCAGGTAGGGCATTTGCCTTGCATGTGGTAGGATCCGGTTTGATCCCAGAGACATCCTATATGGTCACAAAAACACAGCCAGGAATAATTCCTGAGTGCAGAACAGGTGTAACCCCTGAGCACTGCCGTATGTGACCCAAAAAAGAAAAAGACAAGTAAATAAATAGAAGTAATTCTCAGTAGGAATTTTTTTTTGTTATTCACTAGTAAATACTAGTGTACTCATGAGTAATTTTTTGAAACAAATCAAGCCAAACCACTCTCTCCTTCCATTTTCTCATTCGTTTGATTTCAAAATCATATGCTATTTTAAATGTATCAAATGATTAGTGGTTGCAATTATTTTAACAAAATAATATCTATTTTAAATTTATTTTTAATTTTTTGTGATTTTTGAGTTCTTCATTTGCCCTTCTTTGATAATAAACATGAAAGTGTGTATAAAATGTGTGGGACAGGTAAGAAATATATATGCGGCCAATGAACTATTAAATGGATTGGATGAGAAGATTATGAAGGTTCAAGAAGGCTGAATTTAATCACAGAGTAACAAGACTGATACAAAATAAAGGAGGTACACAAAACAATTATGGATACTAATTTTTATCTTCTTTGCTACATAGAGTTGAGTCAGATCTATGACAACAGGAAAACTAAGATGTCTATAGAGAGCATGGCTGCAGATGGTAGAATCATGTTGTCTGAACGATATGTAATTGTCTGATCTATAAAATCGGCCTTAGGTTTTAGTCCAACCAAAGATAAACTTATCTGCCTTGCGTGCAGCCAACCTGGGTTCAATCCCTGGCATCCCATATGTGCCCCATGCGGTGCCAGGAGTAATTCCTGAGAGTAGAGCCAGGAGTAACCCCTGAGCATCACTGGGTGAGATCCAAAAAGAAAAAAAAGATAAACTTTTTAGCCAACGCAAAATATTTCTTCCTCATACTCCTGATCAAGACATAGATAAACAGAATGAAATATGAGCAACTTAAGAGTCCGCATAAAGGCTAGAAGATATATTGAGATCATATGCTAGCCATAGGCAGAGCAGGGACCAGCAAGCATGGTTTCTCCCCAGTTCTGTCCTGCTTCCAACAGCACCGTTGCAACACACAGAGGTCTTCAGAGCCAACCAAACTGAAAAGAAGCACAAATGTTAGAATTATCTGCACACTCAGAATGTTACTGGGGAACAAGAGTATATCTACCAAAGTATAATTTTGGTAGATAAAAATAAATGATGTCGGGGAAATGTTCCGTATTTTTTAATGTATTGGACAACAATGAAAGGGAAGGAAGGAAATCGGGGAGGGAGAAGGAAGGAAGGAAGGAAGGAAGGAAGGAAGGAAGGAAGGAAGGAAGGAAGGAAGGAAGGAAGGAAGGAAGGAAGGAAGGAAGGAAGGAAGGAAGGAAGGCAGGAAGGCAGGCAGGCAGGCAGGCAGGCAGGCAGGCAGGCAGGCAGGGAGGGAGGGAGGGAGGAGGGAGGGAGGGAGGGAGGGAGGAAGGAAGGGAAGGAAGGAAGGAAGGAAGGAAGGAAGGAAGGAAGGAAGGAAGGAAGGAAGGGAGGGAGGGAGGGAGGGAGGGAGGAGGAAGGGAGGAAGGAAGGAAGGAAGGGAGGAAGGGAGGAAGGGAGGAAGGAGGAGGAAGAGAGGGAGGAGGAGGGAGGGAGGGAGGAGGGAGGGAAGGGAAGGGAGGTGATTTAGCAGAGAGTTCTCAATTTCTATGTGTTGAAAATTGTTCTAACACATTTTTTGAGATCAATCCCAAAGTCTGACAAATCCAAGAGTTCTTGTTCCTGATTACAAGGTTGACAATTAAGGATATAATTTAAAGAGCCATCTGCCCTGCCACAACACTTTTCAAGGATGAACAGGAGAGGTAGCGCAAAGATCTTCTGTTCTCCATTACTCCTACTCTGAAACGCAGAAGCCCCAGCAGTCACACCCACACCTCACAACCACTCTCATTAAACTTTTGTGGCCCAGTAAATATCCTAGTTTTCTGTTAGCCTGGCCACATTGTGGCCGGTCACACTTCCAAATTCTACAATCCTACATCTCAGTAGAAGCACACTAAACTAGATGAGAAAGTACCGTGGAGTTCAACTAAGCTCAATAAGCCAAAACAACACAAAGGCTCAACTAGCAACAGACAACTTAGCAAGCCTTCAGAAAAGACTTAATGACCCCACGGTGAGAGACAACAATTTTCACAAATTTTCTTCAACTGAAGTATTTTTTTTCATAATTCCATCAGTCATTTAGTTGTAACAAACAATTTTAAATAAATTATTTTGTGTCTGCTAAGGGAGAGTTGGGATTCAGTGGTGATATTGGTATTTAAATATTTGCAAAGAAATTTTTCAAAAGCCTCCAGTGACAGTCTTAATAATGCTTAGGCTTTGCTTGATCTTTCAAGTACATCTTCACCTTCCTTGAAAACTTATAATTATGGGGCTAGAGGTAGCATTTACATCGAAGGGGCTAGAGTTTGGTTCTGGCACTACACGTATCCCTAGAGCATGAAACCACAAGAAGCCTCTAAGCATCACTAGTGCAGTAGATAGCCAAAAAGAGAAAAGAATGGAAAGAAAGAAATATGAGAAACAAAAAATTCAAAATACTATTTCTAAGAAATATTTCTGGAAAAACAGTACAGGTGCTTTTAAAAATCAGTCTTTTATACCTATTTTTCCTTTAGCAAAACTGTAAGAGATGTATTAGTGAGCTATAAAAGTTGAATAGAGAAAGTAATTTAGCACAGTGTTTACAATAGTGATTTTTCATTTGAATAATGATGGGGGAAATTATAAAAGGCTTTACAGAAACGGCAGATTTGTTAGAATTATTTTTAATTTTATGGGCATCAACAAATAGTATAGTTTTCAAATATTTTATTTTATTTTTTTTTAAATCTGGCTGGCAATTTGCTTAAAACATTCACAAGTTTCTGCTTTATTGTTTGCTAGATGATATTTATTTATGAATCCATTGTTCCTCTTTTTAAATTGCTTCTTTGACATTACAGTTTATGTTTAAAGGAATAAACAGGAAAAAAACAGATATAACTAAAAGCTATTTTAAAATCTGAGAGACAATTTTGAAAGGGTTACTGAACTCCAAACTCATCTTCACCAGCAAGAAAAGCTATTTTTCTTAGTAACAAGAAATAAAGAGAAAGCACCCAAAACCAAATGCCACAGCGTGTTTTTGTTTCATCATCAGGTGTTCTTTTAAGGTTCTTTTTCTTAAACATGAAAGAACCCACTAATGTAAGTCTCTCCCAAGTGATTGTGCCCCAAGCAAATAGTTCTTGCCACAGTTTCAAGGGTGGAGGAAATTGCTAATGCAGATTTTACTTGGGTTCTGGGAGGGTCCTCTGAGCATATTCTGGTGAGCATAGTCCTGTTTTTGTGCTGTTGTTGACACTCAGCACTTCTGACCTGAAGTCCAGAGTTTAAGTAGTAAAACTATTAGGCACCAAGCACAAGATTATTTTACCATTTAATGTTTTTAGCTGCCATATGATATATCCATTCTACCAAGAAAAAAAGTTGTGGAAAAGAGTTTTGAAACAACTAGTAAATGATAGAAACAAGGTAAGAACTCATCAATTTGTAGTCAGTGTGATTTCTCTACATTACTCTACTATATTCATTTCTTTTTTTTTAAGTATTTTATTATACCACCGTGAGATATACAAATAAAAAAGATATACAATTAAAAAGTTCATGTTTGGGTTTTGGTCATACAGTGTTTCAGCACCCGTCCCTCCACCAGTGCCCATCTCCCACCACCAACATCCCCGGTTCCCTCCCCCTTCCCCAGCCCTGCTCCATGGCAGGTTCTTTATTTCTTTCCCTTTCTCTCTCTTTCTCTTTTCCTTCCCTTCCAGACTATGGATTACAGAACATACATTAAAAGGTTGTCATGTGTATCCTTTTGCCTCTATTTAATGCTCAGTTCTAGGTTGGCATTAGTACCCTCGACTATTATTAGCACCCTGTTCCATTTTCTGTCTTACCTAAACTCTGACACCCACACGTTTGTGATAATCTCCACCTTTGACAAGACCTCCTGATATATGTTTCACTTGACCTTGGATATTGGTATCATAATATGTACATATATATTTATGCCATGCAAATAAATGCAGTCATTCTGTATCTGTCTCTCTCCTTCTGGCTAATTTCGCTCAACATAATTTTCTCCATGTCCATCCATTTATAGGCAAATTTTATAATCATTTCTTATGTTAAGAATTTCCTACTGGGCCGGAGTGATAGCCCAGCAGGTAGGGTGCTTGCCTTGCAGCCAGCCAGCCTGTGCCGGCTGGGTTTGATCCCCCATCCCATATGGTCCCCGTGCACCGCCAGGAGTAACTCCTGAGTGCAGAGCCAGGAGAAACCCCTGAGCATTGCCGGGTATGACCCAAAAGCAAAAAAAAAAAAAAAAAAAGAAAAAAGAATTTCCTACTATTAATAGCCAATGCTATGTACTAACAACAGGCCAATTCAAGAAATCATTGAAAGCAATGATAAACACAAATACACACACACACACACACACACACACACACACAAGTTCTCAGGCCCCATTCCAGCAGATTCTTTTTACAATTCTTTTTCAATAAAAATTGGATTTGATAATTCTAAATATTTTCTCTATCTCTGAAAGTAACCATGAAAATCTCCTTAAGTTATTTGTTTATTTGCTGTCTGAAGTGACAGACTCTGCAATAATGCCATCTGCATTCTATTTGTTACTGGCAGGTATGAGGATACTAACCACAGATGTGGACTGGAGCAAAAGTGTTTTTCATTTTTTATTTTATTTTATTTTCAGTTCTTTCCCAGATTAATCATTTCAAATTATTACTGTCATAGTGGTGCCTTCTCTATTTTCATTGTTCACTCTTTTAAAGAAACAAATATTTAGCATTTTCCATTAGATAAAAACATACTAAATGCAACCTTTCCATTCATGCCTAGGTCTGCTTTATAATTCAACCCTTTGATAATTCTTTCTTTTCTGATCAATGATTCTGATTAAAAAGATGGCCTCAGTCTGGGCATAACCTTTCTCTGGGCATTTCTTACAGATAAATTCAGATTTTAATTTCCCAGTTTCACACAATTTCACACATCCAATTCCTGAAAAACCTTAAACTTTCTTACATATATGTAATTTTATCACACTATGTCTTTCCCCCTTTCTTTCTGTTGGAGGTTTCCAAAGGTGGTGCTCAGAAGACTTCATCAGCTTTATATAGGAAACAATTCATTCTAAAACCTTTCTCAAAGATGCAGACATTTGCCTGAATCAGGCTCTAATAAAGTTCTTTTCCTCTCTAATTCCATATTTTTGATAGGAAAAACCTATCTTAAAAGATAGATAACAGGGGCCTGAGAGGTAGACATTTGCTTTCAATGGCAGCTGTAACTGGTTCCATCCCCAGAACCCAATATGGTACCCTATGCATCAACAGTAGTGATCTCTGAGCACAGTGCCAGGACATAGCCCTGAGACAATGGAAGAAAGGAGAAAAAGAGAGAGGGAAGAAAAATAAGATAAAATATAGAAATAGAGAGAAATGTAAAAAGAAGGAAAGAGAGAGAAGAAAGAGAAAGGAGGAAAGAGGGAAAGGAAAGGAAGTAAATTGAGAGAAAGAGTGTAGGAAGGAGAGGAAAAAGAAAAATACATGACAGATGTACTTAAGGCAGTTTATATGTGTGTATGCTAATTTTTAAATGCACACCAAAACATAATAACATGATGTTACAACATTATCACTATCACTAGTGATAGTTGGGGCGGGGAGCGATTGCATAACGGGTAGGGCATTTGCCTTCTGCACGCAGCCAATCCGGGTTCGATCCCCGGCATCCCATATGGTCCCCTGAGCACTGCCAGGGTAATTCCTGAGTACAGAGCCAGGAGTAACCCTGAGCATTGCTGGGTGTGACCCAAAAAGCAAAATGTTACAACACAAACTTCCGAAATAAAGAAAGAAAAATATACACACATGTGATTAGCCAGATCTCCTGATAGGCAGTACTATAT
The DNA here is from genome assembly GCA_021461705.1 of Cryptotis parvus. Classification (NCBI taxonomy): domain Eukaryota; kingdom Metazoa; phylum Chordata; class Mammalia; order Eulipotyphla; family Soricidae; genus Cryptotis; species Cryptotis parvus. Next base: position 38,443 of record JAJIBD010030611.1, on the reverse strand, counting down.
TTTTCCAGCATGATAAGTATAGAAGGTGTCCCTCCCTATTTCTATTTTTATGGGCAAACTTTCTAGTAAAACCACTGACTTCAAAACACAACTCACCACTCTTTGTTTTAAGATGAAAAGATAGAATTCATAAAGTCATCTCCAGAATCGATTGTCTGGATTTCTCAATTTTCCCCAAAGCAGAACTTTCTACCAGTATCACAGTCAGCAGTACTCAGGGGGCTAACACTGCTACAGCTGGTCTTGTTTAATAAAGTCATGAGCGCTGGAATTCTAACTCAGGGCCTTCCACATACTAGAAATTTGTTCTACCACTCAATTCACCTCTCTGGTCCATCACAGTTTGACAGAGACTTTTCATTTTCACTTGTTTCACCATAATTTTGAATAAGTGATTGAGTAAATGTCTACGAAAAAAAACAACTCAGATGCAGCTGAAAGGTAGTATGTCAGCAGGACCAAATGGGACCCCTAACTTGACCAATGTTGTGAAAAGACATAAAAGCCATTGATTCTACTCCTTGTTAACAGAAAGTGACTGCATGGTCATACAGGATTTTTCTTCTCATGTCTTCAAATACCTGGTCTAAGGACAAAGTTTACAGGAAAGAAGCTAAGCATCTTTTATTTTAGAAATTCATTATTTGGAGTATATTAAGCAATATTCTAAAAAAAATTGAGTTCTAAGAATAATCAGAAAGCCAAGGCACCATATTGTTTACTCATTCACGTTTTTCATCTAATCTACACACATAGGAATTTAAACATAGGTTAAATTTGAAGGAAGTCTTATTCCAGAAAGAGGATTCATACTGTTCGGTTTCAGTTGTGGCAAGAAAGTATTACAATACAGAGTAAACTCAGTATACAATGCACTGTTGCAGGACACCTAAGAGCCTCTGATTCTACCCTGGATTTCCCCCTACAGGTCACTTCGTAGATAGGGGGTAGTTTAAATATAGCAGTTTATCTGACTATGTATTGTGTACTGGCTGGTATAAATATTCTCTCATGCTACCACAATCATCATGGGACTAGCTAGATCTTACCAGCATATTTGCCTGGCCCTGTTGGATCTTTAAGTAATTAGATCAGAGAGAAATGCTGTTTGCCTCCAAGCAAGCAAGCATGGCTCCCCTGGTAACTCAAAGGCAACTAAAGTACAAAACTACCGTGAAGTAAAAACGAGACTATTGTGAAGGCTTGGAGAAATGTTTAACTGGCATTAGTATAGTCTTTGGTAAAGAGGCATGCCATCTCTGAAACCCCCTTCTCTATCCTATAAAGGCATTACCAGGCAGATCTTGGCTCAAGACATTAGCATCTAAAAGGGCTCAGGTGAGGTGCTTGGAGGAATTACCTGAGGGCATTTGACCCTGCCTGCTTCCCATAAAAGTGGGAGGTCTGAGTTGCAGGGAGATAAAACCAGCCTGCTTCCTCTCTTGTTTTCTCTCTTTTTGGGCTCTCTTTTGGGGCTTGCACTCTTCCTGGAAGTCTTGTCTTTGTCTCCACTTTACAGGGCCTTAACATGTGGTGGCCGCCAATTTGGCCTACACATGGCTGGGGTTCTAGTCGGGAATCCTAAGCACAGGGTTTTTCCTATTGCTGATTGTATGCCTGAACCTGTGATAAGTAAAGCATTTTTAAAACCTTGCTGGATTCCTGAGTTTTCATCCATTCCCGCCAGCTTCAGAGGTAGAAGGGAACTAGCTCCCCAGTACTGTTGGGGACCTAGCAGCTCCCCAAATGCACTACTTCCAATAAAGAGTTTCTTAAGGCTATAATTCTCAAATATTGCATTACATATGAATATGCTAGCAGCTAACTCCAAACTGAGTGCAAATTCATAAGTGAAAATATTATATAAATGCCACAATTAATATTACTTATTAAGAGGAAATCGCCTTATTTGATAGCAGGACTAAGCTACTAAGAGTGTGGCCACCCTAGACAGCAGAAGAAAATGAATTGCCTGAGAGTTGTTAAAATTCCAAAATATCAGGACTTCTCTCAAGCCAACACAATCAATCTCTATCTCCCAGCAATATCCCCAGGTGACTTATAGGCATTAAAGACTTTAGAGACACTGGTGGTGAAATTGCCAATCAAGGCACTTTCCATTTGTTTTTTTTTTAATTTAATTCTCACATCAACCCTATATGCTAGTCCTAGTCTTTTTAGCCTTACCATTTAATGAATAAAGTAATAAGAGTAGGTTACAATATATGAACAGGAAGGAACAAATATATTTCAAAGACCATCAGGAATGAAAACCCATCATTATTCCCTTTGTTATTACATCTTTAAGTCAGAATATATTCCTCTGGACTCCAAGGGTAGATGACATAATATTATGCAAAATATAGTGCACTTTTCTTATGAAATGAGTCATGATTTTTAGCACAATTTCATTAAGTCTACACCTCTCCAAGAGTTGAACCATCTTCTTAAAATTATTTTTCTAAATACATATAGGAGCAAACATAAAGTAATTTACAAAAATACACCATATTGGGCCAGAGCGATAACCCAGTGGGTAGGGTGTTTGCCTTGCACGAGTCCAGCCCATGTCAGCCCAGGTTCGATCCCCAGCATCCCATATGGTCCCCTGAGCACCGCCATGAGTAATTCCTGAGTGCAGAGCCAGGAGAAACCCCCTGAGAATTGTCGGGTGTGACCCAAAAAAAGCAAAGTAATAATAATAATAATAATGCACCATAATAATATTAGACTTTAATCCTCAATATCTAATGAGGATTCCTATAAATGAGTCATATTCCAAGCATCAATTTATATTTATATATTTCCTTTAAAACACCTGTGGTCATGCTATTATTTTCTAATGCTAATTTTAGGACGCTTAAGAACTGAAATAAAAGGAGAAATGAAAACGAAAGAAAGTTTAAGTCTACCTGAAATTCAACTCATCACTATAATTCTTAAAAGCACCTAAAATGAGATCAAAGCTAATGAGATTCATCCCCCTATCTGGGCCTGAATTTTGGCTTTATTTCATATTTCTATGTCATCTTGAGAACATCATGTGGTTTCTGAACCTTAGTTCTGAAGTTCTTCTGCAAAAAAGTTCTTAGTTCTTCTGCACAAAAGAAGATAAGAACTCCACAAACCCCTGTAGTTTTTCATAAGATAATTAAAACTGTGCCCAGTGAAGTCCCTAATACTGCAGTAATCACTCAATAATTGTGATTAATTATTAATAGAAGAATTATATTATATAAGCAATTATTTGATTAAGAAATTTATTGGAGTTTCTCTAAGTCCCAGGAAAGCTCTTCACCAGATTTTCAAATATTTATAATAAAAGATAGAAACTTCGGGGGCCGGAGAAATAGCCCAGCGGGTAGGGGCGTTTGTCTTGCATGCAGCCGGCCCATGTCGGCCCGGGTTCGATTCCCGGCATCCCATATGGTCCCCTGAGCACCGCCAGGAGTTATTCCTGAGGGGCATATCCAGGAGAAACCCCTGAGCATTGCAGGTGTGACCCAAAAAGCAAAAAAAAAAAAAAAAAAAAAAAAAGATAAAAAGTTGAGGAGTAAGCACCAGTCTAAAACTAAGTGAAAACGAGGAGGCGATGTGTTACTTCTCATTTCCAGTTGCCTTTCATTGATGCCTCAGAGGTCCTCGGCATGTGACCCAGCCCAGCAGCATTACCTTCACTGGGTTAAGTTTTTAAGTCCTTCCCCCAAATTACTAAGCCGAAACTCCAGAAATGGATGGTCCCCAAAATCTGTGATATTTTGCAAGAGCTATAGCTGATTCTGATGGTACCTTTTTTTTTTTTTTTGCTTTTTTTGGGTCACAATCCAGCAATGCTCAGGGGGTTCTCCTGGTTCTGCACTCAGGAATTACTCCTGGCGGTGTTCGGGAGACCATATGGGATGCCGAGGATTGAACCCAGGCTGAGCACAGGCTGGCTGCGTGCAAGGCAAACGCCCTTCCCGCTGGGCTATCGCTCCGGCCCCCTTATGGTACATTTTGAGATCTCCTAATCTAAGTTAAAAGGAGCATTGGACAAGGATCATCTCTGAAACTTATATGTTTCCACCAGTCTAGAGTGTCTATGTCATCACAAGAGTCTTTCCAGGAAAAATAATCAGATTAGACAGAAGAGGTCGCAGGAATGCTCCTTTTCATAAATATGCAGGTCTCAACTCCCCTTTAGGGTGTTACTCTGCTACAAACTCCCCACATGTTACCAAAGGGATTAATACTAAATTGTGTAGCACTGACATCTGCATCAAAAGCACATTTTAATAAATAAATGTAAGCTTATCATCCCTGATAAAGGCCCACATTTTATGAAAATATTTTTGTGAAAGCAAATTAGATATCAATTTGGATTTAAGGCACCATGTTGTTAACTAATAAGCAATACCACTTGTGTATGTATAAAACAAGAGTTTATTTTTTAAAAAAAATATCATTATACCACCGTGAGATATAGAATTACAAAGATGTTCATGTTTGGGTTTTGGTCATACCGTGTTCCAGCACCCATCCCTCCACCAGTGCCCATTTCCCACCACGAATGTCCCCAATTTCTCCCCTCTCCCCTGGTCTGCCTCTATGGCAGGTTCTTTATCTCTTCTCTCTCTCTCTTTCTCTCTCTTTTTCTTCTTTTATACATTGTGGATTGCAATATATACATTTACAGGTTATCCGATGTATGCTTTTGCCTATATTCAATGTTCAGTTCTAGACTGGTATTATCATTGTTGATGATTATTAGCACACTGTTCCCTTCGCTCTTACCTAACCTCTGACTCCCACACGCTTGTGGTAGACTCCACCTTTGACAAGACCTCCTGATTCATGTTTTTCCTAAACTTAGATATTGGTATCATAATATATATGTATGGGTATATATACATACATATATACACATATATATGTCATGCAAATAAATGCCATCATTATATATCTGTCTTTGTACTTCTAGCGAATTTCACTCACATGATCTCCATGTCCATCCATTTATAGGCAAACTTCATAACTTCGATTTTCCTAACAGCTGCGTAGTATTCCATTGTGTAGATGTACCAAAGTTTCTTTATCCAGTCATCAGTTCTTGGGCACTCTGGTTGTTTCCAGATTCTGGCTATTGTGAATAGTGCTGCTATGAAGATAAAAGTGCAGATGGTGTTGCTGCTGTGTGTTTTGGGCTTCCAGGATATATTCACAGGAGTGGTATAGCTGGGTCAAACAGGAGCTCAATTTCTAGTCTTTGGAGGAATGTCCATATTGTAAAATAATAGTTTAGAGTGTTGATTATTTGGGGATGGAAATGGCTCAAGTGATAGATTACATGTCAAAGATCTGGAAAATCTTGAGTTTGAGTCTTAACACTGTATGGGTCCCTAAACACTGCTTGGTACAGTTCTGGATTCATGTGCATTAGATCCAGTTTTTATTGTTGGTCTGGTCACTGTGACGTACTTATTATGAAGTCCTTTTTTGTTGTTAGTATTATTATACCACCCCTCGAGGTGTTGCAGGTGTGGCTGCAGTGGTTGACTGTGTCAACACGTGGCAGACAGGAGACAGGCTTGTCTACAGTCAGGCCTCTGCCCTATGAGCCCTGGATGGTTGATAGTCTGACACAGAAAAGTCTGGGCCTAAGGATGAACCCAGAGCCATGGCAGAGTCTGACAAGCTCACTGTGGTTTACTCGATATGCCAAAAACAGTAACAATAATTAACCTCATTCCCAATGAATGGAGGCGTTACTGGTGCCCGCTTGAGCAAATCAATGAGCAACGGGAAGACAAGTGACAAATGACAAATGGCATGTTATACAATTACAAAGATGTCCATAACTGAGTCTCAATCATGCAGTGTTCCAGCACCCGTCCCTCATTCAGTGCTCCATTCCCACCACCAATGTACCCTGTCGACCACCATAGGCCAAAGGCCACCACACACTTGTCATTCCACATCAGCACTCCCCCATTGTTGCAACTACAATGATCATTACAACATATATATGGGTAGGAGCTGGCGCGACTGTGCGTCTGGCCAGTCTCTTCTTCAGCATTACTGAAGATGGCAGCTGTGGGGCTCAGAGCCATGCTGACTAGCTCACTGGAGGTGGAGGTATGAGGGGAGGGGGACCCAATCCCCACTCTAAGCCCAGCTGGAGCAACCAGAGCAGCCCACGTGTCTGCTGACCCTAGGAGCTCTGCTGAACCTGGCCAGGGACCTAGCCAGTTTCGCCCTCATTGCTCCAGGGCTGCTCCATGTGGGTAGGAGCCGGCACAGCTGTGTGTCTCTATTATGAAGTTTTGCTGACTGTTTTTTTCAGTCAGCATCTTCAGTTACAAGTTTTGTGACCTTGATCAAAGAATCGCCCCTTGTCCAGTTCCTTTATCTACTCAGAAGAGATAATAGGAATAGTACCATCTCAGAATATGCCAAGGACTCCTACAAACAGTGCCTGATGTCTAGAAAGTGTTTAAGAAATGTTCATTTGTTTAAAAAAAAGGTAGGTTAAAAAGAGGGGGGGGGGATAAATACAAAAAAAGAAAAGGTAGGTAAACAGAGACTGGCACATATCCAAAGAGCAACAACAACAAGTACTGGCATGGATGTGGGGAAAAGGGCACACTCAACCATTGTTGGTGGGAATGCCAGCTGGTACAGCCTTTCTGGAAACAATATGGACATTACTCCAAAGACTAGATAGAAATTAAACTCCCATTTGACCCAGCCATTCCATTCCTGGGATTCTACTCTGGGAAGCCAAAAATACGCAGCGGAAACACCATCCTACTTTTATGTTCATAGCAGCATTATTCACAATAGGCAGAATCTGGAAACAATCAGAGTGCCCTAGAATCGATGACTGGATAAAGAAGCTTTGGTACATCTACACAATGGAATACTATGCAGCTGTTAGGAAAAATGAAGTTGTAAAATTTGCCTATAAATGGATGGACATGGAGAAGATTATGTTGAGCGAAATTAGCCAGAAGGAGAGAGACAGATACAGAATGATTGCATTTATTTGCATAACATAAATATATATTCACATATTATGATACCAATATCCAAGGTCAAGTGAAACATATATCAGGAGGTCTTGTCAAAGGTGGAAATTATCACAAATGGTGGGAGTCAGAGGCTAGGTAAGATAGAAAATGGAACAGTGTGCTAACAATTGTCGAAAGTACTAATAGCAACCTAGAACTGAGCATTAAATACAGGCAAAAGACACACATGACAACCCTTTGAATTTTTGTTCTGTAATCCACAATCTGGAAGGGAAGGAAAAGAGAAAGAGATAGAGAGAAAGGGAAAGAAATAAAGAACCTGCCATGGAGGAGGGCTGGCGGGTGGGGGAGTGGATTGGGGACGTTGGTAGTAGGAGATGGGCACTGGTGGAGGGATTGGTGCTTGAACACTGTATGACTGAAACCCAAATATGAACATCTTTGTAATTGTATATCTCATGGTGGTATAATAAAATACTTAAAAACAAGAAAATGTAGGTAAACCAGAACAAAAACTGCTGATTTCTCCTGACTTTGCTAATATTATTAAAAGAAATCTGTTTGGAAGATCCGGTTGCACTCATATATGCTGTCGAGCCCATGTGCTGCTTGTGCCAGTGTGGCCAAGCAAATGTGGCACCAAGCACCCGTGTTGCCTGACATGTACTCCCGCATCTTCCTCTGGAGATGTGTACTTCCATGCTTCACACTAATTCCGGGATGCATGTCCTGGGCTCTCGCTGTCTTTGGAGAAGCTTTTGTTCTCTCTTGAGTGCATTACTCTCACTTTGTCTCCTTCTCTTTACTCAAAAACTCCAAACAAAATCTGTTTGCTTCAAAAAAATAATTAAAAAAGAAAATCTGTTTGTACATCTAAGGTCACTGCAGCAGTATTTGCAGAAGCCAAGATTTAGAATTAACCTAAATGCCTAAGGACAGATGAGAAGATTAAAATAAAAGTGGGGCAGGAGAGATAGCCTCATGCAACAATTTGGATGAAATTAAGGAATTACAGAGAGATAGTACACGAGTTACTGTTTCCGGCATATCGAATACACCATGGGTAGCTTGACAGACTCTGCCATGGCCTGGGTTCATCCCAGGGGGCCAGTAACAACAATGGCCCTCATACCCAACGAATGGAGACATTACTGGTGCCCGCTCGAGGCAAATCAATGACCAATGGGAAGACAAGTACTAGGGTTAAGGTGTTTTCCTTGAATTCAGTGAACCTGGTTTAAGTCTCAGAACTACTTATGGTCCCCAAAACTCTGCCTGGAGTAATCCCTGATCACAAAGCGAGGAGTAAGGGGGCCGGAGCGATATCACAGCAGGTAGGGCGTTTGCCTGCCATGCACGCAGATGACCCAGGTTCAATCCCGGCATCCCATAGGGTCTCCTGAACACCGCCAGGATTAATTCCTGAGCAAAGAGCCAGGAGTAACCCCTGAGCATCGCCAGGTGTGACCCAAAAAGCAAAAAAAGAAAAAAGAAGCGAGAGATAAGTCCTAAACATCACGAGATGAGCCCCAAATCAAACCAAAACCAAATGTAAAAACAATAAGCCAAAAGGAGAGGAAAAAAAAAAAACAAGTGATCTTGGCCATACATGGTATTTGGAAAAGCAAGATGATGAAGCAAGCAAAGCCAGTGAAAACACATTCCTGTGTTCTGGTGGCACTAGTTAAGATACTGGAGTGTAGCGGGCACTGAAAATCAAAAAGGAGAGGGTTTAATTGCCAGACTGTGGGGAAGAGATATTTGCAGTTTGATGCTGAGTGAATGTATCACTTGTCTTCCATTGTTCATCGATTTGCTCGAGCAGGCACCAGTAACATCTCCATATGTCCTGTCACAAGCTAGTGTAGCCCAAGGGCATCTGCTCGATCCAGGAACATGAAGAGTCTCAAACCATTCCTTCAGGTCATGGGATTGAGATCTATAATTGTTACTGGTACTTGGAATATCAAATACAACATGGGTAGCTTGCCATGCTGGTAGGATACTGTTGTAGTAGCCTATCTTGAGAGGCTACTACAAGATATACTGATACTTAGAAAAAGAAAATACATCCAAGCCCTTTGCTATGGTCTCAGGGCTTTAGATGGAGTTTTTGATTCCTGCTAATCAAGAGAAAAGACACGACTGGATGAGCTATTTTATTGTCAGGGCAAAAGTAGAGTAACCTCCTTTATCTCAGAGGATCCCGAGTCATTGATCTATGACCCCCACTACAGAAAAAAAAATAACCTCCCAGCAGTCCCTAGAATCTACCCTTTTTGAAGCAACAAACAGAAAATGCTACATGATTTTACCTAAGGCAGTATCACTCACTTTGGGAAATACAGCTCTACTTTACATTGGCAGAATCCAGATGTACAACTATCTCCATATTGCTGTTCGGGGCAGAAAGGACAGCCTGTCTTCCTGCGTCTATGAATGAGACACAGATGAGAGAATGTGGCAACAAATATTTTGGAGAACTGACTGTGAAACTACCCCTAAAACATACAGAGACGCGTAATCTGTCATTAATTAGAGATTAATGATACAATTTTTTTTGTTTTGGGCCCACACCCAGCTATGCTCAGGGGTTAATCCCAGCTGCTACTTAGGAATTACTGCTAGCCATGCTCAAGGGGCAATGCCTACTGTACTATTGCTCTAGCTCCCAACACAAAATAATTTAAAAAATAAATTCAATTAAATATGTTCCCAATTCCCATCATCATAGGAAATTAAACCAATGCCTGGAGCTTGTAATGCTGTATGTCATCGACAAAAAATGATACAACCTTTGAGTGGCTTGTGGCTGACAAAGTCAAGGAAAAAGTTCTCCTTTTCTTTGTACCCTCCATGGTGCTTTCACCACAATAGCTGGTTACTTAACACATATTCAACTCTGATGATGCAACACCAAGAACAAAACATGGCATTAAAAATACCAATTTCAGAATTCATTTCATCTTAAAACTGCAGTCACAAATTAATAATTGATTGATGTAACTTAAGTTTCACTAATTTAAACTTTCTTCTGAAAATCAAATATCAAGTAACTCCTCTAGTATCAATGATAATAACTCAGACTACTTGTTTCAGGAGGTCAGTCAAATCTTTGTTAGAACTCTGTAAATAGGCTTCTCCTTAATAACATAAAAATTGTTTATAGTATTAAATACAAAGACCAATGAAAGTTATTCCGTTCTGTCCTTCTAAAATTCCTTTAAGACTGCTTTTTTGATATTCCAATAGAGATAACAGAGAAAGTTATTACCTGAAATAAAACCTCAATGTCACTTTATTGCCACACTTCCAGGCATTCCATATCAGATACGAATATAAATAGTAGGATTCTCAAATTGTAAGTATGGTATAATTTATAATGATTTCTCCACTATTCTTATCTTTCCATGCTGGAAGGTTTTAGTCTTAAAGAAGCCCTGCCCTGCATTCTAAGTCAGGCTTAAAAAACAGTGGCTGTAGACCCACTACAAACTGAACAGTGTCCCTGGGCTGGGCTGTGGTGTGGAAAGAGCACAGACACCTTAACACCTTAGGTAAAGAAGACAATACCTTTCCACCTACATATTCCTCCCTCTAGCGTACACTGCTAATATCACAGCTGAAAGTTTCTATAGACCCTGTCTCCAGGGAATTATCCAACTTATTCAGCCAAAGGAATTTTTCACTCTATGAGGAATGAGGATAAGAGGATACTAAAAAGAATAATCCCCTCTTGGATGGTAGCCATCTAATTAAACTCAGAAGGGAATTGATTCTGTCCATTAAGATTAACTTTAATTGTATATGTAACTAAATTATAGATTCAAATTAACCAATACAGATCCCACAACTCTTTTTAAAAATGTATAAAATCTCTTTAAATTAAATTTTCCAAAAGACTATAATTGCAATACAACTTGAGTTGTTATTTCCTTTTCTTAACATAAAATTCTTATCACTAAAAGATAAAGTGAGACAGTGTATTAAAAATAGTGGATTCTTAAAGTAAATTAATTATATGAATTAACAAAAAAAGATACTTTTAAAGCTCATTAAGGATATGTTATTCAACAGATTTATAAAATATTCAAGAGGAGCACTTTGAATGAAATCGATGGCATCTGTAATAACTTTCACCTAGAACATAATAAAAATTATAAAAATATAAAATATTTGCATATATTATAAACTATTTGCATATATTATAATCCAAACATTCCTAAGTTCACACATAGTGACAAGGATATCAAATCTTGAACTCTAAACTTGGCTAACCAATATCTGGGTAGCATACTGCTAAATGCTGAGCAAGAGGAAATGAACTACGTGTTTGGAACTGAGCCTTAATAATTTTCACTGTCATGTCATCAATCTCCTGACAGTAACATATTAAATTCTAAAACCAGTTCTCAAAGAACCTTCCGCATAGTTTTTTTCAGAATATTTGCTAGATATCACCAATTTGTTCATTACTGAGTTAAGGTAGATATAAATGGGAGAAAAAGATAGAGGAACAGTTTATTCATACTTTCCTATACCATTCTACCTGATTGACTTGCTGATCTATTTCGTGCGTAAGTACGACAAATATAATTTCCTGAAACTACTTAAAACATGCTTAACATGCATGGATAGCAGAAAATGCAGATGGTAAAGGATGTTTTCTTTGGAGAACTGAACAGTCCCCAGAACTTTCTTTAAACAATAGAGCCATGACAAGTAATAATGCATTTAAGAAAGTAGAGGAAGTAGGGGGAGATAAGAGTGAGTAAGACGCTTGTTTTCAATGCAGCTGACCCGAGGTTGATCTCTGGCTCCCCATATTGTCCCCGGACCACTGCAAGGATTGACTCCTGAGACAGAGTAGCATTATCTGGTGTGGTCCAAAACTCCAAAAACTCTTTTTCAATTTAAAATAAAAAATATCATCTTTCCATGTAATTTTTCAAATGAGTTATAGGAAAGTAAATGTGAAATAATATTAGAGGACATAGAGAATAAATCAGAGAACTTTCAAAAAGACATTTTGTCCTCTGAAACACTTAGCGTCCCTAGTCAACCCACTAAACTGGTGGCAAATTGTGTTTCTTAAACCCTTTCAAAAGGTTTCTCTTTAATCTTCCCAGAGAGGATTGTCTAGGGCAAGATACAAAGATTTCTTACCATGATTACTGCTCAGTAGCTAAAAATAGACATCCAAGAAAATTGAGATCAAGGAACTTCCTCTCACAAACCTGACCTAATTCAACAGTGTGATCCTTATCAGTCCCTGCTGGATTCTCAGGGGGCTGTGAGGCTTCTACTAAGAATAATAAGAGACCACACAGAGAATTCTGAATCCTTACAGTATTTTACATGTAATATACCAAAGTCTTGGAAAGATGAGAAATAATCTAATATTCATCAATATAAGTACTTTTTAAAAAACAAATTAGAAAATTCATGCACAAAAAATACTACATACTTGTGAAAAAGGAGGCAGCAGAGGTATTACCATATGTGGAACAATTAAAATAATATACTGAAAAATACCATAGAGGAATATAGACAAAGCAGATAAGAGAGTTTTGTTTTATTGGGGTTTTGCCACCTGGTAGTATTCAGGGCTTACTCCTGACTCTGTGCAGGGATCACTCCTGGTAGTGCTTAGGGGACCATATGCCCTGCTTGGGGATAGAATGCAGACAAGCTGTGTGCAAGGCAAATGCCTTACCCACAGTTCCATATCACTTGAGTCCCTAAAAGGTGCTTCTTTTTTATTATGCTAACATTAACCATATTACATTTTAGAGGAATAGACAAAATCTTAGAATCAGTGTGTGATTCTAAAGAAAGTCACGGAAAGCCAAGGTAAATGCAAAATAGATGTAGAATTTCATTCTGTGTTTTTTTTCTCTTTGTGTATTTTTGTACCGATACAGATTTTTTAAAAGTATGTATTTAATAGCAGTGAGGAGGGAATAAGGTATAGACTGTATCCAGAAATATTCTGTCAAATTAACAATCCTCACATCTAATGGTATTCCCTTCAAGGAGTTAAGAGCAAAGGTCTACTAAAACCAAATGTTTGCATTTTGTCTTCTCACTCACTAAGAAGATCCACATAACAAAAAAGAGTTTCAACTTATATAAAATAAACAGTTTTTCCACAGACTGTTCCTTGGATTGTTCAACGAAAATTTGACCCTGACACTACAAAAAAGGGGGCTGGTGGTAAGAGTCATTTGCTTTCCATGTTAATTCCCATCAATCTTTTTATAAACTAACAAGTTCCCAAAACTTCCCAAAGAGTATTCTAAGTTAAAGGGGGGGAAAAGGGTATCTGTAATGGATTGGCAGCTTCAAAGCTAGTTCTTGGCCAATGGTGTCCTTCATCTAAACCAGACAGATCCATTATATTTGGTTTACCACCCTCTCTTTAAAAAATAAACATTTGTACTCTGTCTGTATTCCCCACTCTGATGAAATAAAAATTTTTGGTTGTTTTTGGGCCCCATGCAGCTGTGTTCTGTGCTTATTCTTAGCCCTGTGTTCAGGGATTGGTACTGTTGAGGGACCATACAGGGTGCCAGGGATTGAAACCAAGTCAGCTGCATGCAAGGCAAGTGCCTTACCTGCTGTACCAAGGCTCCATCCTCGAATGCAACTGTTTAGGTGAACAAAGTACGCTACTTGCACCTTAGAATACTACCACACCCCCTGGACTTTCCTCTGTCCCTTGGGGATGGTATCAACAGGTGTGGGGAAACAGTTAAACTCTCTAAAGCTTTGAGAATGTCCTATGCTATTTTCACATTTAAGAAAAATTACTATATTTGCTCCAGCATTTTTGACAATATTAACTGAATGTACTAATAAGGTAAGACAGAACATAGTGACATGAGCAAGGATTTTTTTTTGGTCACACCTGGCAATGTTCAGGGGTTACTCCTAGATTTGTACTTTGAAATACTACTGGTAGTGCTAAGGGACCATATGGGATGCCAGGGATTGAACTCAGGTCTGCTGCAAGCAAGGCAAACACCGTCCCCATTGTAGTATCACTCTAGCCCCATGCGTAAGGATTTTGAAGAGACTGATCCAGTTTGCCCAACCCCTGAATTTACCACTTACTAAGCAAACTTGCACAATTGATGCAATCTCTGCTCACTTTTTTATCTAAAAGCATGAATACAAATGCTAGATTTTTGTAAGAGACTAACCAATTAGTGTGACCAATAAAAATCAATTTGTAGAGTCACACCTGCCATTACTTTAATAGTATAAAACAGAATAAAATGAATTAGAAAAGTACATATTACAAGTAAATTTTAAACAGTAAAATTTGATCAAGGATAATATTTATGTGTATGTGTATGTGTGTATACATATATACATACACATAATTATTATGCAAATATATTGAGACTCAATTTCTCAGTGAGGGGGTCATGCTCAAATTTTAAAAGCTTCTATTATAGTTTGACTATGAGGAAAATTAGCAATGAAAGTTAAGTATTTGGTATGCAACTGCATGTTGCCTTGATCCTATTATAATAAAATCTATTTTGTCCACATCATCATTATCTACAGAATTGAGAGAATTAAATACACAGAATTCAAGTGTAATTAAAAGCAGCACAAAAATTAGAAAATATAAGTATGATGAAACATTAATTATATTGTCTACACCAGGGTTCTGCCCTGTGGGCACTGGGTGGTTGATAGTCTGACACAGAAAAAGACTGGGACCCCTGGGATGAACCCAGAGCCATGGCAGAGCCTGGCAAGCTACCTGTGGTGTATTCGAGTATGCCAAAAACAGTAACAATAACGGACCTGATTCCCAAGGAATGGAGATGTTACTGGTGCCCACTTGAACAAATAGATGAACAATGGGAAGATAAATGATAAGTGATAAGTGATAAACTATATTATAATAATTCTCAATGAACATTCGAAAAGTTTTCAGAGCAGAAACTGAAGAGAAGTAGTAGGGTAAGTTTATGTAAGATGACTCACATATAAAAGACCCGAATTTAGGGGTCCTCAGTAACCTGATAAAAAACTTAGTGTGAGCACTTATGTGTGTCTACTGCAGAGTTGTACAGGTACATAGCACTCTGAAGAAGATATCAGTTCTTTCCTTTTATGTCTGCAAAAAAAAATTATTTATAGTACATTGTACCTTCAACTAGCATGAATAAGATAGGGAAACTTTTTCAATCAGGAATCCTGGGCTTCCCAAGGCAATCTCAGATGAAACAGGGTGAGAGAAGGGGCCAGGATCATGAAAAGGTTGATAGATACTGAGGGAAGAGACTGAGACAGTTTCAATTGTGATCCGATTACGGGACTAGGGATAACCCTAACTCTAAATGTTAACTTGTCACAGTGAGCAAACAAAAAAGTAGAAGTGTCAAATATGACTACTGCATGATATTTATTCTTAGGTTATTAGCTATGGTTTGAGAAATAAAACCTGCATTGCAATTTACACATATGTTCCTCGGGAGTCTGCAGACAAGTGGCAAGCTACAGCTGAGACCCTGATGACTGAGCAAACAGGTTCAAGACCACATCACTACATGGAATTAGACACAGAGATGTTGTCATTGTGAGAAGTTTTCCTCGACCCCTAAATATTCTCCTCAAAAGATGGAGTAAGCCTGAAATTTGTATGGAATAATAAAACCCCACTGGATAGCTAAAGCAATCCTTGGGAAAAAGAAGATGGGAGGTATCACTTTCCCCAACCTCAAGCTCTACTACAGAGCAGTTGTAATTAAGACAGTGTGGTATTGGTACAGAGAAAGACCCATAGACCTATGGAATAGAACTGAATATCCTGAAACACACTCTCAAATATACAACCCCTTAATCTTCAATAAAGGAGCAAAATATATTAAGTGGAGCAAAGAAAGCCTCTTCAACAAATGGTGCTTTGAAACTGGGCAGCTACATGTAAAAATATGAACTTAGACCTCCTTCTAACGCCATGCACAAAAGTCAGATCAAATTGGATTATAGATCTCAACATCAGACATGAATCTATAAGGTACATCGAAGAAAACATAGGAGAAACACTCTACAACATCGAAACTAAAAGTATCTTTAAAGACGACACACTACTGACCAAGCAAATGGAAGCAAAGATAAACAAATGGGATTATATAAAATTAAAATCTTCTGCACCTCAAAAGAAACGGTGGCCAAGATACAAAGATATAGAATTACTGCATTCATTAATAGGACATAAATAGATACCAGTGTTTTACTAAATGTGGGAAGTGGTAATGGCAGATTAAGACTCACCATTGAATATACACAAAGAGACTTAAGTGATAAACTCTAAATACCTGCAGGGCTAGCCACAATGTGTAAAATAAGAGGGAGAGAGATGCAGAGACAGAGAGAGAGACAGAGAGAAAAAGAGAGAAAACTGGGGTACCTGCTATTAAGGCAGCATGGGAGTGGGCAGGAGGGGGTGGGGTACATTGGTGGTGGAAATGGGGCACTGGTGGAGGGATGGATGCTGGTATACTGTATTACCAAGAACCAATTATGAACACCTTTGTAATTGTATGTTTCACTGTGGTATAATAAAAAATCAAAAAATCAAAAAAAAAAACAAAGACAATCCACAGAGTGGGAAAGGGTATTCACCCAATACCCATCTGACAAGGGGTTAATATCCAGGATATATCAGGCACTGGTTGCACTTCACAAGAAAAAAACAGCCAAACCCATCAAAAAATGGGGAGAAGAAATGAACAGAAGCTTCCAAAAAGAAGAAATTGAATAGCCAAAAGGCATATGAAAAAGTGCTCTTCATCTTTAATCATCAGGGAGCTGCAAATCAAAACAACAATGAGGTACCATCTCACACCACAGAGACTGGCACACATCCAAAACAACAAGAACAAGAGGTGCTGGCGTGGATGTGGGGAAATAGGGACTCTCATCCACTGTTGGTGGGAGTGCCGACTGGTCCAGCCCTTTTGGAAAACAATATGGGCATTCCCTCCGAAAACTAGATATTGAGCTCCCATTTGATCCAGCAACAGAACTTCTGGTAATATACCCAAGAGACCGAAAAACACATAGCAGAAACACTATCTGTACTTCTTTATTCATCTCTGCGCTACTCATATAGCTAGAATCTGGAAACAACCTAAGTGCCCGAGAACAGAGGACTGGCTAAAGAAACTGTGGTTCATCTACACTATGGAATACTCTGCAGCTGTCAGAAAAGACAAAATTATGAAATTTACCTGCAAATGGATGGACATGGAGACTATCATGCTGAGTGAAATTAGTCAGAAGGAAAAGGATAGATATAGAATGACTGCATTCATTAATAGGATATGATAGATACCAGTGTTTTACTAAGTAAAACACTTGCTCCATTTAATATATTTTGCTCCTTTATCAAAGATTGAGTGGTTGTATATTTGAGAGCGTGTTTCAGGATATTTAGTTCTATTCCATAGGTCTACAGGTCTTTCTCTATACCAATACCACACAAATACCCAGCAGACCAGACTGTCACAGCCCAGATCACCCTCCCCTACTTCATTGGGCCCGCCATTTTCCGGCCTTCCTTCTCATCGAAATTCCACCCAGCATACAGACTATCAGAGCCCGGATCATCAACAGCCACCCTGCAGCAGTTTTTTCAATCTGGCCCAGGTATGCTGAACCAGAGACTCTCAGACATGGGGCAGAGCTGCTACTTGCTCTCCCTGTGCCCAGTTGCTTGTGAGGTGCCCGGGAGGCATGGCAGGTTCTAGCCCTGGCCTGCCACCCCATCAGAGACTCACAACCAGCCAAACCACCCTCCCCTACTCCATGGTGCCAGCCATTTTCACATCCGAACTTCCCTCTCATCACAACTCCACTCAGCAGACCAGACTATCACAGCCCAGCTCGCGCGGCTGCTAGTGGCCACACGGTTCATCAATAAATGCTTTATATAGAGGTGACTACAACAGTATGCCACCCACACTGCAAGCCTGGCTAGCTGCTCGTGTAGTATTTGATATGCCAAATACCAGTAACATTTATATTGGGTCATTCCCGTGACCCAATAATATAATGGTTTGAGGCTCTTTATGTTTCTGGAGCAGGCGGATGCCTTTGGGTTCTACTAGCATGAGACAGGACACATGGACATATTACTGGTGCCCACTCTAGCAAATAGAAGATTAACGGGAAGATAGTGATAGTGATAGTGACAGTTTTACTAAGTGTGGGAAATGGTAATGGCAGACTAAAACTCACCATTTTAGTCATACACAAAGAGACTTAAGTGATAAACCCTAAATATCTGCAGGGCTAGCCACAATGTGTAAAAGAAGAGGGAGAGAGATGCAGAGACAGAGAGAGAGAAAGAGAAGAAACAGGGCTACCTGCTATTGAGGCAGCCTGGGGGTAGGCGGGGGGGTGGGGTACATTGGTGGTAGAAATGGGGCACTGGTGGAAGGATGGCTGCTGGAATACTGTATTACCAGGAACCAATTATGAACACCTTTGTAATTGTATGTCTCACTGTGGTATAATAAAAAAAAAAAATAAAAAAAAGATAGAGTAAGGAGGTTTTCAAAGTGTTGTTTCATGGGGAAACCAGCTTTTCATGTATAAAAACAGAACCAAGATTAGTTAATAAAAGGGTCTGGAGTCTAAGAACCATTTCTGATGATTCCCTATGAATTCCTTTGCCTTTTGTGTGACAAACCTTTTGAAGGAACTCTGTGGCAGAGGTTTTTTTTTTTAACATTATACCACCGTGAGATATACAATTACAACGTTGTTCACGCTTGGGGGTTTCGGTCACACAGTGTTCCAGGACCCTGCCCACCACCAGTGCCCCTCAACCACCACCCATGTCCCCAATTCCCTCCCCTCCCACGTCCTGCCTAAATGGCAGGTTCTTTATCTCCCTCTCTCTCTCTCCTCTCTCTCTCTCCTCCTTCTCCCACACATTGTGGGTTACACTACGTACACTTGGGTAAAAGCAACAAGTGCTGGCGTGGATGCGGGAAAAGGGGACTCTCATACATTGTTGGTGGGAATGTCGACTTGTACAACCTTTCTGGAAAACAATATGGACATTCCTCCAAAGACTAGAAATTGAGTTCCCCTTTGACCCAGCCATACCACTCCTGGGAATATACCCTGGGAAGCCAAAAACACACAGCAGAAACAAAATCTGCACTTTTATTTTCATAGCAGCACTGTTCACAATAGCCAGAACCTGGAAACAACCAGTATGCCCGAGAACTGAGGACTGGATAAAGAAACTGTGGTACATCTACACTGTGGCAGAGTTTTAAAATTCTCTAAATCTATTCAGGGTATTTATCAAACTAGAGTGTGTATCAGGATATTCTGGATAGTTTAATTAATCCCAGAAGGCTGACTTAACCTCGTGTGTGATTCAAAAAGCCTTGGTGGATGTACTTTCTGAACAAGAAGGACAATTCTCATACATTTTCCAGATGCTGCTGCTTCTCCTTCTCAACTCGGAGAACAGTGGTCTCTCTTCAACACATTCACTCAACAGAGCAAGCACCAATGTCACCTATTTTATTTCTTTACAACTAATTTTAAAACTTTTAAAATTTTCATTTAAGATTTAAAATATCACTCAAAAATTCAAATGGTATACTAGATTGGAGGATTTACTTTTCGACTTTTCAGGAGATTTTATATCCTAATGCTTTTGATTGTGATTAAGAATACACCCAACAGAGTAAGAAAAGGCACTGATGATGTAACACAGCTACAGACATTCCTAAGTTCTTTAGGTTTCTGTTCACTTACAGAACAGTAAATGCTCCCTGATAGGAAATAATTTTCTAACGTTCCTTCCTGCTAAAAGGACATGGATAATAAACACACACCGCACATACATTTTGAATATGCTCCTTCATCTCTTGGTGAGAATTGAAGAGCATGATTTTGGGGAACACCAAGGCTACCTCTATCATTTCTCCCCTAACTGGTAAAATACTGCAATAAAGTATTGCTCAACTCAGACTGAAACAATTTTCCCATCTGTCAAAATATTTTAAATAGTATCAAGCTGGTATTACTTTGTCAAAACATTGCATCAGAAATAGTATCTAAATTTAAACAAGCAGTTCCTCGAACTATGTAAGTAAGGTGAATAAACTGTCACTGACAAAATATATTATTTTTAATGTGCAAAGTCTCATTAGAAAGACCTTAAAGGAAATGGGTATTTGAATGGCGATTCAAATACCCATTCTCACTCAATATTCTCACTCAATAGAGAAAAGTGAGGAAAAGTCTGAAATATCATTGCCCTAGAAGTGATATACTTCTGTTTTTTAAACGGAAATAAAAGTCCACACTGCAAAAAACTCTGCTGAGTCTCCATAAACATTCAACTATGCAATAAAATATGGGTGCTATAGACTGATGTAGTGACCGCAACAAACACAAGCAGGAGCTTGGAATTAGAGTTGACACAATTTCTCACCCAATCAGTTATATGTCTTTGCACAGATTTCCTGATATTTCTGATCCTTTATTTTATTTTATTTTAGTTTTGCTTTTTTGGGTCACACCGGCGACTCTCAGAGGTTACTCCTGGCTCTTTGCTCAGGGAATTACTCCTGGCGGTGCTCAGGGGACCATACCGGGGATGCCGGGATTGAACCATGGTCAGCTACGTGGAAGGCAAACACCCTACCCGTGGGTCTATCGGTCCGGCCCCTGATTTTGAAATTTTATTTGAAACAAAGGTCCTGTGCTCCAGGATCCTTTTTATAATCAATATAGGTAATTCCCAATCATAAATGTCTTAGTCCTAAGAAAGTTATTTTAAAAATACACAGGGCAGGGATGTAACTCAGCACTGGAGCACTTTCCTTACATGTGTGAAAGCATGGTTCAGTCCCCAGCACTGAAAGAAAAATTCAAAATAGGCAGCTTAAGGGCTGGAGAGGTAGTTAGGTGGACTGAGCATGTGCTTTGAATGTGGGAGACCTGGATTTGCTTCCTGGCATTGAATTATACCCCAACTGCCACTTGGAATGACCGCTGAACATTATTATTGTGACCCAGAACATCCCCCCTTCCCCCCAAAAATGTATTATAAACAAATAAGCTTTTCTATCTAAAACCTATCTAGGGGCCGGAGCGATAGCCCAGCCGGTAGGGCATTAGCCTTGCACGCAGCCAACCCAGTTCAATCCCTGGCATCCTATATGGTCCCCGGAACACCACCAGGAGTAATTCCTGAGCAAAGAGCCAGGAGTTACCCCTGAGCATCGCCGGTGTGATCCAAAAAGCAAAAATCAATCAATCAATCAATCAATCAATCAATAGATAAAACCTATTTAATTTCTGATCATCTACACACTGCAGCAGTTTTTTTTTTCAATCCGGCCCAGGTATGGTCATCCAGAGACTCAAAGACATGGGGCAAAGCTGCTACCAGCTCTCCCTGTGCCCAGCTGCTCACAAGGTGCCCGGGAGGGATGGCAGGTTCTAGCCCTGGCCCGCCACCCCAGTAGAGCCTTGCAACAAGCCAGACGACCCCCCCCACCCCACTCCATGAGGGCTGCCATTTTTTACATTTGGACCTCCCTCTAGCTGACGAGCCTATTACAGCCCAGCTCGCTGCTGCTTGCAACCATGTGGTTCATCAATAAATGGTGTCTTTAGGTGACTACAGGAGTATGCCACCTGCATGGCAAGCCTGGCAAGCTGCCCGTGTCTTATTTGATATGCCAAATACCAGTAACAATTGTTAGGTCATTCCTATGACCTAATATAATGGTTTGAGGCTCTTTATGTTCCTGGAGCGAGCAGATGCCCTTGGGCTCTACTGGCATGAGATAGGACATATGGAGATGTTATTGGAGCCTGCTTGAGCATAGTGATAGTGATAGTGATGGTACTAATGAACCAGAGATATCATATGGGAACTAAGATGCATGCTTTAGAAGCAGCCAATCCCAGTTTGATTCTAGGTACTAAATGATTCCCTAATCATGGCTACTAAGTGGAGCCTAGGAGCCCCTTGAGCACAATCAAGGCCCTGATGGACCCTGAACACTGCTAAGGTGATGCAGGTAATTTCTGGCACTGCAGGGCTTACGAAGCACCTCATCTTCAACCCCTGCACTGGGCTGTTGCTCTGACTGACAGAGAACAGGGAGAAGCCTCGGGGCCTCCTGACACTGCTTGAGAACCAGTGCCTCAACAAAAATACTGCACAAAAAAGCTTTTTGTTAATTACTCTTTCCTGCCTTCATGTTCATACATTAAAAAGCATACCAATCCTCAGTTTGAGTTTTATTTGACATTAATAGGAAGGGGAATCAAATCGAATAGCCTATCATGTTAACAAATAGCTTAAATATATATAAATATATATAAATATATATAATATATTGGTTTTATATACCCCATTTCTTCTAGCTGTGAATCTCACACATATACACACACTGATAGAATGCTTTCTTCAACTCCCACCACATAACATTTTCTCCCACAAAGCAGAATATCTCCACTATCCAACAGAGGCTACAAAATATTTTAGATCTTTAGGAAATTAAAAATTCACTACCATGTACTAAAAAGCAAGTAAATACCACTTTATGAAGAAATAGTGCATTCATAGCAAATGATAACACTGTTAATTCTCTAAAGGCAAAGAACAGTCCTTAAATTTAACTCTTTTGTCAAAAAGAAATTTTTCGTTTACGCACATAATCAAGCAAGCCAACATAATTAAGATTGAGCCAGGTTCAGAATAGTGATGGTTTTGAATCTTCTATGTTTACAGTATCCTACGTTAGAGTTGGCTTTGAAAATTTCACAATTTAAATTCTAGGTTGCTCAAATCAAGTTCATTAAATAAAGGCTTTTCAATCAAAATTACTTTGCAACTATTTTCAAATGTTTAATCTTGTTGAGTGTGTGAACGTAAACTCTAAGTAAAAAAAATTTTAAGTTAGAAATCTGTTTATGAAAACATTCTTACATTATTCCACAAAACAAAATTTTATTTATATAAATAAAGATCTTGAAAGTATTATGATCCTCTGTTTTTTATACAACATAAAATGCATTCATTATCTAAAAAGTACATGTCATCAGTTACAGAATCTTCTCTATATAATGCTCTTTTCCCACAATGATCTTTGCTATTATTGGTGATATATACTGAATTTATATCTACCATTTATTTTCAAAAAATAGCTTATTTTGTATTTTTTTTTTTTTTTTTTTTTCTTTTTGAGTCAAACCTGGCAGTACTCGAGGGTTACTCCTTGCTCTGCACTCAGGAATTACTCCTGGCAGTACTCAGTGGCCCATATGGTATTCCAGGAATAGAACCTGGGTTAGGCATGTGCAAGGCAAATGCTCTACCTGTTGTACATTGCACTGGAATCTGAATTTTATTACTTTATAATGTCAGAAACTAGTTCTAAAATCTAGGAATGACAAAATAATCTGAGAAAATGATATGGTATAATAAGAATGACTATCTTACTTTTTAATGTCCCTAAAAACCATGACCTTTTTTCTCTTTGTTTTCCTTTGTTTTTCACAAGGTCCATGTTCAAGATCATTCTCTAAGGCTAGAGATATAGTACAGAGGGCAACATGCTTGCATTCTATGCTGCTGACCCAGGTTCGACTCCTAGCATTGCATAAGGCCTCAAGCCCAAAGAAGAATGAATTATCCTTGAGCAGAAAAATAATTAGGAAAACTGAGCATGGGTAGATTTGCCACCCACCCTTCTCCCCCACCAAGATAATTTTCTTAGTAAGTGATTTTCAGATTGAAATTTTCACAATCTATATTTGTGTTCATTCCTCATGTATTTTGATCAGTCAATGCACATGTCCTGCCCGGCAGGCATTCCACTGCCCACAGACCCAATGGTCCTAAAATGGTGAAGCCATTATTTGAACCCAGGAACTATGATTTCATAGAGTTTTGCCTTACACGCTGTCAATAAAGAGGTAGAACTGTTCCTCTCAACGAGTATACACTCTAGCTGGGAAGCAAAACAACACAGGCTTTGCAATAAAGAAATAAATGATGAACAATGCAAATCAACCAATGAAAGATACCTCACACTGGGAATTGCACAATGATACAGGAGTGTGGTCACCGCTGGCTCAGAAGATCACCTGAGATGACCACAGAACTCCTAAATTTGACATGAAATATGAGAAGAATTTAAGAAAAGGGCATCTGATACAATTTTGGGAAGAAAAAAAGCATGTAAGCAAACATCTAGCTAGAGTGAAGGTTTTATATTCAGAAATTTTTATAAATCTTGAAATAAAGCCTGGAAGGTCAGCATTCATGTCCTTCCAACGATATGAGCAGAGACACATGATTAAAAAGTTGATCAAACATTATTTTGAGAAACGTATAGGGCATAACAATATCATTATGAGGAGACACCAGAGCTATATAAGGAAGCATCAGAATCTACCACAATTTCAAGCAACCCCGTCATTATCTGTCTCAGTTAAACTTTTTATTATTATCCTTTATTTTCCTGTAAATAATGATACCTCTGAATATACATTAATAAAGTTTGGGAAGCTGTCTAAACATGTTCATTTAACTCAGAGTTGCTTCTAAAAACACAGAAGATGCTGCTAATGCACCACCATCACCGACATCACGTCTACTTGCCTCCCAAAAGTAATAATTAGATTTGATATGTTTTGATTTCCAATTGCCAATGACTGTTATTCCTTTCCAAAAGAGCCAAAGTACAGGAGATACAATACCTAGACACCAACCCTGAGTCTGTCCTGCAGCTCTCAGTCAACAACAAGGGTCAAGAGTTAGTTTATAAATGCCTTGGCTCCCTCACCCTGGAAGGAATATCAGTGATGTATATCTTGTCCACTATTTCCTTGAATTTCACAGAAAAGATTTATTTATCCAACTTACAACTTATTTGATATCGTATTTTCCTAGCTGGCATCATTTTCTTTCCCATTTCCGTCATTGGACTTTCCTGAAAACTCCTCCCAGATAAATGATTTAAACTTGGTTCCTGACTTCAGGTCCTGTTTGCTGTTGGTGTTTCAGCCCATTCACCTTGGCTCAGTGCCCAGAAACTACCTTCTTTCACCCCTGCTCTACTTTCTTAATCAGTTCAGACCATTGTGCCAACTCCTGTGCCAGAATCTGTAAACATTTATTTCCTGTTCCTCTTATCTGTTCTATATCACATGGTGTGTTATGTGTATGCTTTATCTTCTCATCTACTAGACACTCATCTAGAGATAAAAAAAAAAATCAAATCAGAAAACCAAAAAAATCCCTCTTTTCTTTTTTGCATACCCACAAGAGTAGAGGAGACAGAGATGTCAAGCAAATGGTTATTAATTAAAAACTTCTATTAGCTTACAGCTTAGAAAACCTGCGCAAAGAGGGGGAGGGGAGGCACCGTGCAGTTAGCCCCAATTTGTAGACATGGTGCTTTAAATGTATGATTTGGCTGACTGAGAGAGGTGAAAAAGATCAGCCGATTTCTTTCTTTTTTTTCTTTATTGGTTTTGGGGGGTCACACCTCACCTTGTTCAGAACATACTTCTGGCTCTGTGCCAGTGATCCCTCCTCAGAGGGCTTGGAGAACCATATGGGGTACTACAGATCAAACCTGGATCAGCTGCATGCAAGGTCTTACCTGCTGTATTATCTTTACAGTTACAGCAAATTTTATTCTCAGTCTGGCTTCAAAGTAAATGCATACTGTTCTAAAATAGTTGCAGTTCTAAAACATTTGCAGTTCCATTTTACAGAGTTAGTGATTATAGAAGAGACCACCAAAAATGTTCTTCTTTGGGCAAATCTACTAATAGCCATCTATTTTCTTATTCACCAATTGTTTACTGAGCACCTACTATGGGTCACACAC
Organism: Cryptotis parvus; assembly: GCA_021461705.1. NCBI lineage: Eukaryota > Metazoa > Chordata > Mammalia > Eulipotyphla > Soricidae > Cryptotis > Cryptotis parvus. Next base: position 12,516 of record JAJIBD010030611.1, on the reverse strand, counting down.
TCGCCTGGTAAATTTAGGTTCTTCTCATTTACAGACAAATGATTTATAAAAGCCAAACATGTCAATAGGTCCCTAACAGAACCACGATTACAGAACTATGCATAAGGTCATACATCACACATAAGAGGCAATGAAGTGCACAGAATCAGTATCACTGACCCAGGAGTATAAACATATAAGCAAACTGGGGAGTATAAAAAAACCACCTGCATATTACCTACTAGCTGCAACTTAGGCTCTTCAAGTTAGAAAAGAAATTCCCACTTAATGAAAACTGCCAACTAATCACAAGATCTCTGTTCACTGTATCTGGGTAGTTTATGGAGTTTAAAGAACTATACATATGACTCAAAAGCAATAGAATCACATTTTTTTTTGCTTTTTTTGGGTCACACCCAGCAATGCTCAGGGGTTTCTCCTGGCTCTGCACTCAGGAACTAGTCCTGGCGGTGCTCAGGGAACCATATGGGGTGCCAGGGATCGAACCCGGGAGGGCAGATGCCAGCCGTGTGCAAAGCAAACGCACTACCGGCTAGACCATTGCTCCGGCCCCTAGAATCACATTTTTAAATGATAACTTTGTCAAAAATGTTTGCACAAAAGTATTAAAAAGACAAACACAAAGTCCATTCTTAAAAACGAAATTTGTTGTTAGTCAAAATCGGTAAGAAAAACAGAGGTATATTAGACATAATAATCTAAGAACATATAAATAATAACAGCATAGACTTCCCCACTTGATATCACCCCATTGAATATGAATGTCTGATGAAGAAATGGGATAATGGGGCTGGAACTCTGCTGACGGCATTTATCCCTGCATTCTGCAGTATGAAACAATGCAGATGAAGATATGTATTGATGCATTATATGCCCATGTCTACTATTTATATATTTATATATCCAAATTCATACATTCAAATGCAACAGAGTCAAAGTTTTGGTCTCTTTATTTTTTTGCCAGCCTGCCTGCCTTCTCTCTCACTCTCTCTCGTTCTCTTTCTCTCTCCCCCTCTCTCCTCTAATTCTCATTCCTCTCTCTATCTCTATCTCTCTATCTCTCTTTTTTATTTTGTTTTGGGGCATACCCAGCTCTGCTCAGAGATTACTACTGACTCTGCACTCAGGAAGCCATACAGGGTGCTTGGAATTAAATCTGGCTCAGTTGTGTTGAAGGCAAATGTCCTACCTGCTATACTTACTTCCACCCCTTGATCTTTGTTTCAGTATTTAAATACTTAGAGAGTAATATAAAAGAAAGTATTAAGCTATTTAGCATCCTAGTGGGATACAAAATGAAAACTAAATTAATCTCTGGAATAAAATAAAGGATTAAATAACTCTATGGAGAAAATTATATGTTTAGATTGTTTTTGCCATAATGACATTTAGTGTAAAGTTAAAATATAGAAAACTTAATGTTCTGTCATAAAATGGAACTTCAACAACTTCACTTAATTTAACTTGATCCATCCATATAGGTATTGTATCTTTAGACAAAAGCTCATGGTAAAACATAATTTTGATGCCTATATTAAGAAGCTGAAAATATTCAACTGAATGGGTTGACATGAGGAAATATTCTAAGTGATTTCATACAAAACTAAAACCACCCAAAAGGAATGAAGAACTGAACTCAGATTTACAACTGGCAAACTCCTCCATGTTTGAGCTATTGATAACATAATGAATGTTTTTCTTTTGTTCTTTTCCCCAAAAAGACTATCCAAGGAAAACAGCACACATTGACTTATCCCGAATAAACCAGTCAGCAACCTGCCCTTCCTAAAAGTGACTTCCAGGTTCTTTGTCTCTATAAGCTACTTCTGTGTCATAAGTGTGCATGTAATTGATCTTCCATCTTCTAACTCTCTGACTTCTTGAAAATAAGCCTCTTTCTCTCTTTCTATACTGTTTCTTCTCTCAATGGACTGACTCCTTTGAATGCACTGAACCCAGACCTACATGGCTACAGAAGAAAAATGACATGTATCAGCATGTACATTCTGAGGCCAAAATAATGGTGCCTAATATTAAGATACTTGCTTTGCACAGAGCATACTATCAATCTCTGGGCTCCAGTGGCCACTTTCTAACTTAGATTTTAAAGAAACAGTTTATTTATCACTATGCACTAACTTTAGTCTTTATTGGGTAATGCCCTTAAAAAAAATCATTGCCTACACCCCATAGAGCCTCAGAAGTCAGTAAAACACCACACACCACAATCGCAGCCATTTTCAAGGTCTTGGACTTCACAATTTGACAGAGGCCCCTCCAAGACAGAAGTGGATTTTAAGCCCAGGTATGAGGGTCTCAGCAGCTAAACACACCATAGCTTCTGCAGAACTGGAGCTAGGGCCCCCCTCCCCCCCATTTCAATCCCCTCCAGAAATGCCCAGTGGGCTAGCCCAGAACTGCTACCTGTGCAGTCAGCCATTATCCAGGGTCCCAGATGAACAGAAGAGTTGATGTGCTAGTATTCCTCATACCTCATCGTAGTTCATAAAATTAAGTATGGGGCATACAATCACAAGTGTGTGGGTACAATGTGTGGTCTGTGGGAACATATCAATAATTTCCTATACAGCGGGCTCAAACGGCACAATGGAGATTTAATAATCGCCATTGACTTTCTTCTAAGAATATATTCATTGACCATATTTGGAGAATTAGTGCAGACAAGCAATGTGGAATAGATTATTCAGGGTATGCTTAGGACAGACTCAAACAGAGATTGAGAAAAAAATTCGAAATAAGTGTTGTCTGTAGGGGTAGTGATGGTGGGTCAGGGGCTGACTATCGGTGGGTCAGGGGCCCAATACGTTCTAGAAACTCAGAAAGTGAATGCAAGAGCAGAAACCACCCAGACTTGCACACAACAACCGAGATAAAAAAAAAGTCATAACTTTATCAATACTATTCCAAATATGGGCTGTAACGGTTAATATAATTAGTGCCATCTAAGGGAACAGTCATGGGGTGGGGGTGAATGGGAAATAAGGGTCTCTGGTGGTGGGGGCAAGCTGGTGGTGGGAATGGTGTTGAACAATGAATCTAACAATTGTATTCTGAAAAACTTTTTACTTTGTAAATCATGGTGCAATAATAATAATAATAATAATAATAATAATAATAATAATAATAATAGATTCATTCATGCCAGAAAAAAAGAGTATGGGGCAAAGAATCATGCATCTACTTTTTTTATTATAGTAGCTGTCATCCATTGCTTGGGAACTTTTAATTACTCTTTGATAGCTAATAGTAAAATGAATGCGCTTCTCTTAAACCGGTTTTACCAAATATGAAATCAGCACTTCATCACTATATATGAAACCAGGTTGGTATTCATTATACAGGAAATTCCTTTTCTAGCAAGAATAGACAAGACAAGGTGCTACCAAGCTATAATATAACCTGCATGTTTACTTGGCATAGCTAGTGCTGTACATTATTAAAGACTTAAGTGTTGCAGGACTCCTCTAAGAGCCTCTGCATCTGCCCTGGATTGCCTCCTGCAGGTCACTTCATAGATAGGGGGTAGTCTAAATGTGGCAGTTTATCTGACCATGTATTCTATACTGGCTGGTATAAATATTCTCTCATGCTACCAAAATCATCGTGGGACTAGCTAGATCTTACCAGCACATTTGCCTGGCCACGTTGGATCTCTAAGTAATTAGACCAGAGAGAAATGCTGTTTGTCTCCAAGCAAGCAAGCATGGCTCCCTGATAACTCAAAGGCAACTTAAATACAAAACTACGGTGAAGTAGACGAGAATTTTGAAGACTTGGAGAAATATTTAACTGGCATTAGTATTAGTCTTTGGTACAGAGATATGCCATCTCAGAAACCCCCTTCTCTTCCCTATAAAGGCATTTCCAGGCAGATCTTGGCTCAAAACATTAGCATATAATAGGGGCTAAGTGAGGTTCTCGGAGAAATTACCTAAGGGCATTTGACCCTTCCTGCTTCCCATAATAGTGGGAGGTCTGACTTGCAGGGTATAAAACCAGCCTGCTCTCTCTCTCTCTCTCTCTCTCTCTCTCTCTCTCTCTCTCTCTCTCTCTCTCTCTCTCTCTCTCTGCTCTGGTCTCTTTTTGGGCTCTCTCTTTTGGGGCTTGCACTCTTCTTGGGAGTCTTGTCTTTGTCTCCTTTTTACAGGGTCTTAACACGTTGTGGCTGCCATCTTGGCCTACACGTGGCTGGGGTTCTAGCAGGGAATCCTAAGTACAGGGTTTCTCCCTATTGCTGATTTGTATGCCTGAACCTGTGATAAGTAAAGCATTTTAAAACCTGCGCCGGATTCCTGAGTTTTCATTCATTCCCCGCTGGCTCGGAGGTAGAAGGAAACTCACTTCCCAGCACTGTCGAGGACCCTGGCGGTGTTCCCCTGACACTTAAGATTTATATTTATTATATTTACTCCAGATAATAATAAAACAATTATTCTCAGTGTACACCTTAACTTTATTTTGCTAAAAATTCCTCCACATATAATTGATATACATTCTTCTTTCTTTCTCTTACAGATGATAATTTTATACTTTATTAATATAATTTTGTAATAACTTACAACTTACATAGCATCTTCATAGCTTTATTTTCACTGTGTATCTGTGTGGTGCCAGGTATGAGATACAGGGATCTATACATATAAAACAAGTCCTCTATATCCAAAGTACATCTTGTCATAATTTTTATTTTGAAACAGAAGGCTTCAACTCAATATGTTTCTTCATTAAGGTATTGGTAAGCCAAAGCAACCCTGATATTTATGTAAAAATGTGTTCCATTAATTAAAATCTCACTTTAAACAAACATCGCTTGGAAAAGTCAGTATACCTCCAAAGAGACAGTATTAGTAAAAAGATCTAGATTTTTAGGATCATGATATTTGTAAATTCCAGGGCACATTACTTAGAAATGACATCTCTTGGAACCTAAGGTATTTCACTGGTTTAAAATCTAGACAACAAAGATCATTTCATTTGTCAAGAGAGGCTCTTGAGAAGTATTCAAACACTAATGTTTATCACTAAATTTGAGCTCACTAGAATTAAACAGGGGGAAAGACTTTTGCTCAAATGAAGGTGACTTGGGAATACTTGCTCAGTAGCTTCTCTCACCATTGCTGAGTCCAGAATGACTGGTTCTGAAATTTTCCTTCAATACTATCCCATTCCTGCTTCTCAACCAAGTTAAAAGTTACTTCCTGCTTTCTTGAGCTGGCAACAGCCCATTTTCTAAATTGTTTCAAGTCATGCATTTTATTCAGTGGCAACCTCCCCCCACCCCCCCAACTCCTCAAAAAACAAACAAACGCCTTTATTCTGACTGTAAAAAAAAAAAATTGATGTCACCTCATCAAGGCAAAAGACCTGCAATGGCAGCCAAATCACAAACACCATTTGTATGCAAAGAGAGTTAAACTACTGGAAAAGTACCCTTGCCAGTAGAGTGTGGTATCATTAAACACAGAACTAAATTTGAAGCAGAAGTAGTAGGAAAAAAATATATCTTGAAATGTGATAGGGTCCATTACGTTTCTTGATGAGATTACTCCGCTTCTCCAATACATTACCCAAAGGCGCTTACAAAACTGAGAGAATATATTACACTGGAATTATCAGAACTTTTGTAAGTAGGTCAAATTTTGAGGGAAAAGAGGGTTTCAAATTTTATGCAGTGTTACAAAAAAAATCTTTGGAGCTGTACAGCCAAGGTGCTAATCACATTTTTTTTGAAAACTCTTTTTCAAGTCTTCCTTGTGCATAAACATTAAGTGTACCAATTTAAAATGCAGAGTCATACACCTAAGGCTGTTCTTTTACTGTCAACTTATTTTGTTTTTAATAATAAACTGAATTTTAATTATATAAATATCTTTATTCATTTGAAACTCAAGAAAAGTCAGCATCTCCAAAAGTTTAAAACCTAACTCTCATTATTTTGAACCAAGAAGATATAATACTTTTTCTCCTACTTGCTTAGTTTTCAATCCTGATGTTATTATAAAAGCATACAATTCTGGTATAATTTTAAAGAAAATTTAACACTCTTAGAGATAAACATTTCTAAAGTAGGATTATTATTTGTTTCTATAACTTTTCTTATGGGAATATTTAAAACATCTCACAGCTGTTGCATGTTTCTAACACTATGAAACACCATGCTTAAAAAAATGGTTAAAGAATTAGCCGGTTAATTCAATTACAAGTTGAATAAAATAAAAATAATTGCACTGAAATTAAAAATTCTTTTAAAAATTATTTCAAGTAAGAAACATGCAAACATTACATCTTTCTTAAATGGATTATATTATGTTAAAGGCTTGATAAATATGGGCCCCAAACATACTTGTAAACATAAGTAATACTAATATGGACCTATTTAGCTAACATCTGCCATGGTACCTGAATAGTCTACCATTAAGTACTACTTTAGGTGCAAGCATTGAAGGCCCTAGTGAAGATGCCATCTGGGAGTGAATACATTAGGCCAATAATAGCGTGTTGTGAATTACTGTGAATAATACAGACTTGACACATTAGCATTAGAAACTAGCAGGCCTTGGAAAAAAGAATGTAGAACTGTTCACATTTAAATTGGGTGTGAGGGAGGATAGTGAAATCCCTTAGGTCAGGCCCAAACAGGTAGAAAGGAAGATCTTAAGGAATAAGGAAAAAGAAAATGTTCTTTTGATGATTTTTACGTTTTATCTCTTCTCATTTGAAGAATACAAAATCTAGGACTAAAGGAACAAAAAAAGAAAATGGCAGAGAAGGAAACTGTGCTGTCATTCCAGTTTTACCTAGCACTGGCATAGTTTCTGGTTCTGATGAGAATAACTCCCTTTGATTGAAGAACCCATTCTAAGTCTTCTAAAACTTACAGATCAGATCATTTCATACTTACTGTTATAAGAATTCCATCAGCATATTAATCTATTACATAATACCTACTGTAAAAACATAAAGACAGATAAAGCATATGGAATACATACAACTGATAGATTTTGAAACAAAAATAGAAATGTATAGGAAAAATATATATATATATTTGAATTTCACCAAGAGCTATGGATTGTGCTCAAACATACTGAGGGACCCTTTCATTCTTACTTTTTTTCATATGACTTTAACTTGCACTCTGTATCAAACACTCGCATAGTCCATCTTCAGTTCTACCAGCTCAACCTGACTTTATTCCTGGCTTGCATTTGCCCAGAAAAATGACTGAGATGTTCTGCCGCGGCTGCATTGACAAGTTTAGAAAATAACAGAGCACTTTGAATTTTTCAGAAGTGCTGGAATACAAAATCAGTCTGACTGTATGTTTCTTCTCCCCCTGCTTTTTTCTGTGCTTTTGTTAATAAGATCTCCCTCCACCACATGTTTGAAACACTGTCATTTTGATCTTAAGCTCCTCCTCTTAGATCAGAAAAGATATACTTATTTTACTGATGTCACTAGCTTTGTTGGGGGAGGCTCAAAGTCACTGCTTATATTTCTCAGTGAGCTTGTTTTATTCTTGCCGCTGTGTTTTTTCACAATATACACTGTAGCACAGACACTTTCCTCTTACTCTGGTTTAGAAAAAGTGAAAGTTAGAACAAAATAGACAATAACCCAAATAATGATGAAACATTAGAGCAGGGAAGTCCAGTGTAGTCAATAAGACTTTGTAAATAACTGAATGTGAGGTAACAGGTTAAAAAAATGCTTTTTTTATTCTATGGCATAAGAATATAATTACTTGGTAGAAGAAATGCATGTAGCTGTCACCAATTAAGAAAGGAGTCTCATATATTGCAATACAAATTTTGAACCATTCTAGGAGATTCATCAAGAACACTACTGATGACATGTAGATGATATATGAGTCCATGGACAAAGGATATGAGCATAGAACTATTGTTCCAGAGCAATAGTATGGAGTGAGAAAAAAACTCTTACTCAACCTTGGGGAACTGGAACACTTAGAAGATGGGCAAAGGAGTAATCAGTTAAGTAGAGAGTTAGTGTATTACCAGAGAAAAGGGAAAATTAAAGGTTCATTAATTGCTACTCTGGTCAAGGTAAGCTTCTAGTAATAAGAAGCAAAGAGATCAGCTAACAACCCTGCAAAGTACTGCAAAAATATTACTGTACCCAAATTTTAGTATGGTTTAGTATGAGGAAAAACCTGGAGGCGATTTTGATGCAAACTTATCTTGCCCATCCTAAAGTATTGGCAGCACTTTTCACTAGATTGTCTTCTGCAGGACCACTGAGCTCTCTTACTATGCTTTCCATGGTACACGGTACACATGTGTAGAGAGTAATCTTTGATCTTTTTCTTGTAAATTTTTAGATATGACATCAGATACGACAACTAATAATTATCTTATATTCATTATATAATCAGACACTCTATAAGCTTAACATCACATTACAGGTGAAGAAATCAAGCCTTGCAAAGGTTAGTAAGATACCTAAAATAAGTGTAGCAAAATTTGAACCATGGCTTACTATCTCCAACATCTTTGCTCTTATTCATACACATGCTTTTTTTTGCTATAGACAGAATATATATTTTATGAAATACTGCTTCACTCACTTCATACAGTTTTGTTTCACTCTCAGTGTAAACTTTCTGAGGTTGGAAGCTACGATTACTGATCTCTCAATCTCCAGGGCTAAAGATATTAAGTAATTATATATGAACAACTGTTGGAAAGAACAAATGAAGAACTGAACTCAAAAAGAATGTTTCATTATTCAAAATTTTTTAACAAGCCAGTGCGATAGCATAGCAGGGAGAAAGTGCACCTTGATTTAATCCCTGAAAGTATCTATGGTACCTCAAACCCTATTGAGCACAGAGGCAGGAGTAATCCCTGAGCAATGCTGGTGTGCCCTCACTCTCTTTCTCATAATTTAAACATTTAACCCCCAGTAACACAAAAGCATCAACACATTATAAATATTAGGACAATAAGAAGAGATCTTTAACGCTCAGGGCACTGGTATTTAAACTTTAAGGGCAGTGGTGTTTATTCATCCAGTGATGGTAACCGAAGTCTAAAAATTACATTGCTACATAAAGGGGACCCTTTACAAGCTAACAGTGTTTCTGAACCTGTCTCTAAGCAATATGTGTATATATATTTATGGAAATTTTCCAACCCAAAAATCTAACTTCATAAGGTATAAATAAATGTTCACTCTTGTTAAACAAAAAATATTACAACTTTAAAAAAGAAAAAAAGGAATGGTAAAATGTAGTTTGCAGTAACTAGTATGAAATAGCCTCTTCTGTTTCCTGAAAAACTTTAGGGTCCAATACACTCTGCAGAAATTCTCAAACGTATTTGGCCTTTCACCTCCTTCTTTTCAGTCAGCACCTCTTCACCACTGCAAACCAATCTTCTTTAAAGGAACAAAAAAAAAACAGCACCCTAAACTACATGAAAGACAACTTAGGTACCCCTGATCAGTCCAACACCCCCAGGGATAGTATCCCCACATCGGGCAACACTCTTATAAATAATGGCCCTTCCCACTGAATTTCCTCTTCAACTCAGCTGAAGCTCCACTTACTATAGTCATCCTCTAGAAAAAGCTCTTCCACCATTTTTTATACATAAAGCTTGACTGATTCTATCAAGATGGCAAAATCAGAGCAACTAACATGGCTGGGGGGTGGGTGAGTAAGCAATATAAAATATTGATGATTGTATCAATGATAAAACAAGCCAACTATTTTTATATTTCATATTATTTTTACTAAAAATTTCAGGCAACGTCTCTTCCAGTAAAAAAAAAAAAAAAAATATGTTTCTAAGCGAAGCTACTTCATTGGAGAGAAAAATAATCCATGATTATAAAATTAAACGCTTCCTTCATTCACACATTTAACTCTATTTTTATAATATATACCAGTGATAGGAAAGAAAAAGTACTGAAAATCAATTCCAGGTTTCTAAAATGTCTGACTGTGCATGTCCCAGCTTTCTGCAGCACCTTCCAGAAGATCCAGCCACTTTTATCTCTGCAGCACATCACTGTTTATCATTTGTTTTACAACAGCACTGCTTGTTCTGGAAAATTGACTTAGATGAATTCCACCCTTCAGTTTACAAAATCTCAAGAGAGATAAATGATCTTAAAAACAAAATCCACCAATGAGGCATGGTAATTTACTTAAAAAGCTTTTCTTCTTTACCTTATCAGTTCAATGTTTACTTCATAATAGTGGTAACTTATTTGTTAAAATTTTAGCCAAACTTCCATTTCATAATTAAGGATTATGAAGATTCACTGAAAGCTAACTCCTGCTATACAAAATTTTTCCCCTTTGGTTTTCAAAAGGAAAAAAAAAATCATGGCTGACTATTATTTACGCAATTATGAATAAGTACTCTAAGAAGAGATTACCTTAGACCTAGAACCAAATCCTTGATCGTCTTATTAGCTGAGCAATCAAAGGTAAATTGCTTAAATCTCTGTGTCTTAGTTTCCTTTTCATTTTGATGTTGGAGATCAGCGCTCAGGCGCTACTCCTGGCAGTCCTAGGGGACCATATGAGGCTCTGGGGATGGAACCTGAACTGTCTGCATGCAAAGCAAGTACCTTAATCTCTCTACTATCTCTCAGTTCAAGTTCCTTATCTTTAAATGAAGATATATCAACAGAAGTATTCCATACAGATTAGTTAGTATTAAGTGGAAAATAAAATATCCTTATACAGTATCAGGCCAGGTACACCATACATGGCAGGAATTCATATTTTTATTCATATAAGGAAAATATAGAGTAGGAAAAGTCCTCACTTCCCATTTGTTGCTATCTAAAATTTCATCATCATCATAACTAATGCTAAGGACAGCCTGAAGCACAGGGTCAAGGCCAGGTAAGCTTGCAAATGTATACCTCAGTCTAAAAAGGAAAAGACCAGGACTCATTTAGCAGTTAGAACCTACGCTCACAAGGACTGTCCTGAAATAACAATAAAGCATCCGCTGCACCAATAAAGTGCCCAGGATCTTTCTTCAGACTTACCTTCCTCTCTAAGAACTTAGACAAATCTAAGCCTTACCCTCCAAGTGATACAAGAGAAGTTCTGATACTATTTGCTGACAGGCAGAATTAATTTGGAGTGGATGAGGGAAGTGTAAGAAGAGAAGGATTTGAGGGACCTGGGAACCACATGAGCTATAAACGGAGACTTTGCCTCATCTCATATCATCAAATAATTAGGAGAAAACAATAGAAATGAAGAGAAGAACTGGGGTCAGGGTGGGGGTTAAGTTAGGGAAAGGAATACTGAGACAGTGAGGAGGGAAAAAGTGCTGCCACAGGGACAGGCTGGGGGTGGGAGGAAACTAAGGCCACTGGTTGAGGGAAGTGGACACTGGTGGAGGTTTTGATGTTGGGACACTCTATGCCTGAAATATAATCACAACTAACTTTGTAACTGTGGTCCATGATGATTCAATACATAAATAAATAATACAAGAAGACAATCAAGTTTGTTTCACTATGTAGCTTTCAATACATCCTGTGCTACTAACACTCCACTAATTTCTGCAGTTTGGGGGCAGTTTTATGGTGAATTCTCTATTTTCAGGCAATTGGGAAATATTCATATAGACTGTCTAATAATTCCCAACCTCCAAAATGATTGGAATTATTACTGTCTTCCATTTCCAGGTGATAAAGAGGAACTTCAACTTCCTCAACACTACAGAGCAATGCAATCAAATCTGACCTATCTTACTTCAGACTGCATTTGAACTTCTAAGGCTCAATTCTCATTAGCTAAACAAGCAATATAATTTTGGTCTTTCATTCTTTGTTTCATAATTGAATTTTGTCTGATAATATTTCTATGAAACATATGACCCATTAGGAGATCCCAGTCTCTTTCATTTTATGTTGACAACAGGCACATCTCAAATATTGCAATTGAACTAGGATGAAAGGGTATAGGTTGTGCCTTGGAGGCTTAAGTGCAAAAAGTGTGGGTTCATAGTCTTGGTTCAGAGTGACTGCTGCATAGGAATCTATATGCTGTTCACTCTACTTTGTTTATACTTAAGGTTTTCCATAATAAAAGAAGAAATGTAAATAATAAAACCCAAAGCATTCACAAAGAAAACTGAAGTTAACTGGTTTCAGGATCCAGGAGGATATTTGAGTTCTGTAAATCAGTGTCTCTGCAGACAATTCTCAAGTTTGAAATTTAAATTTGAGAGTGCAGGAACGTGCTCATAAAAACATTTACTATAAGGCGAGGAGGACTGGTCCACAGTTGGAAGCCTGCTTGGAGAAAAGGCAGCTGGAATAGGAAGGGACCACTATGACAAAGATAGCTGTAAATGGTCACTCTGGATAAGAAGTATGTGTTGAAAGTAGGTAAAAAACAACATGATAACCTCACTGTCTGCACTGCAAAAACGTAATGCTCAAAGGGAGAGAAAGAGAGGGGGGAGAAAGAAGAAAAGTTTCTTCAATAGAGACATGCTG